>JANIJI010000065.1:2045000-2240000 GCA_024500535.1 Leptonema lineaticorne
TGCGATAAAAATTAAAAATATAATTATTTATTAAATAAGTGAAAAAATATATATTGTTTTAGTCTATTTATATTATAATATTGATTTATATAAAATTATTCATTTAAAAATACATTCATTTCATTACAAAATATAGTAAATATTTTGATTCAAAATTATATATAAACATGAAAAAATATTTTAATTGTATTTATAAGTCTTTAAAAAGTATAAGATGCATATGAAATATTTTATATAATTGTTAAATTGTATTATGTCGACATAATGAAATAATCGGACTTTTCACTATTATTTTATATATAATATATTTATGTTAAATCCATCTAGTTCGTATATTTATATCATAATATAATAAATCGTAAATTTCGGATTGTGCAGGGATAATTTAATTATAATTCATTTAAATATATATATATATATATATATATATATATATATATATATATATATATATATATATATATATATATATAACGAGCGATTTTGAATTGTAGAAAATGAAATCATAGCATAGTAATTGAAATGAGAAGCTTTTAGTATAAAGAGCTATTATTATAAAGTACGTTTAAAATGAATTAAATTATTATTATTTCAAAAAAAAAATCTAAATGTATTTTATACAGACGAATATCGTATATAATAAATATGCAAGTAGAATTTTGGTTTGTTGTAATGCATGAGTGCAAGTGACACTGGCACTTGGTATAAGTGCTCGGTGTTACGTATACGCAAGTACACACAACACCGTTTACTAATTCAAGACACCTAAGATGTCTGGAAGTTGTATAAGATGTCGTTTTCTAGTTAGCAAGAATATCAAATATATGATACATATTCTAAAGTGTAATAAATAATCAAAAATATATTCATAAAGTATATATGTTCATAGCTTTTGGATAAAATTGATTTTAATTCAATAAATTTCGCTCGGTAACATATATCCGATTATATAATGATAATACGATTCAAAAATGATGATTTAAAGTTAATTGGAATTTCGACATAGGAATTTTCCTAAGTTACCTCTACTGCGACATTTAATTAAAGTCCAACGATGAAGTTTCATCGCCGCTATGTACTACACGAAAGTTCAACATACTTTAATTAACTATTCGAAAAGAAATCAAGAGTCGTATTAAATTCACTTTTTGCCCGTTGACTAATTAATAATTTTTAGGTTAATTAAATTTTATAACAAATTTTCTGGTAAATCAAATATTTATATATATATATATTAATGTAGTGTAGAATTTATTTTTTCGTCAAATGCACTTTTTTCACAATTTGATCCTTACCGTGTTAAAGTTCATTATTTTATGCCATATATAAAATATTTCAGAATTTACGATCCAATTTCGTTTCAATTACCTTCGATTTTGATAGCTACGACTATAAACGAGATTACACCATATTTTTTGTCCCTATAACCAAAACGTAACAAAACAACACTTTCGTCACCGTATTTGTCTATTTTTATACATTGAATTAATAGAATATAAGTTTTACACACTTTTATTATTTTTAGCATTATTATCATGTTAAATTTGATTAATGTTTTATATAATTTAAATTTATTTTTATTAAACTAAAAAAAAAAATTAAAAATAACTTGTATACTTCTAATACACAAAAATAAATAATAACAAATTAAATTGAGAACTTCATTCATTTGTTTTTACAAATACAGAAAAAAAATAGATAAAATAAAAACAAAACTTGAAATTTGTTCATAGTAGTGAATAATGGCGAAAACTTTCAACATTAACATTGAAACGATTTGTAAAGTTTTTCTTTTGTTTCTAGCACTGGGATTCGAACCGGACTTCCTGTATCCCTTAGAAAACGTGACGATAGCCCAAGGAAGGGATGCTACTTTCACGTGCGTGGTAAACAACCTCGGTGGATACAGGGTGAGTGGCGACTCCGCCACCGCCAGGGTGTGTATCCCATTCAATTGACTAACTCGCACCCGCCTGCCCTGCACCACTCGTCTCTCGTCACACTATCTATCTATCTATATCTATCTATCTATCCTTCTATCTATCTATCTATCTATCTATCTATCTATGTGCTCAGTACACTCTATATAATATTTCACTTTCGTGCGGCACTCGACTATCTCTTTGCATCCACTATCTTCTCTTAGAGCACACCAGCACTTAGGTAATATTAAAATGTCACCGAGTATGAAATAGCACTCTTCACTTCTAATTCCTTTGAAACTGAGTGGAGATTTTCTTAAAATTGTCGCCTTTCAAACGCAACGATTATAGTTGTATATACATTTTTTTATTATATAACATTAACACATTTTTTAAATAAATTCAATATATATTCAATATCAATATCACATGTATTTGATATATTTTTTATTATATTCGCCTTAAAAACATATAATATTATACATAAATATTTGAAGTAATATAACATTTTTATTAAATTAATTAATAATCCAGTTATATGATTATAACTAAAAATATGAAATAAAAAAAAATATATTTACACTCAGTTTCAATACACTTGTATTCACTGTCAAAGTTAACTTGCCTTTTGAAGCAAATTTCCCAAGTCGCATTATATTATATATAAGACTGGGTTATTTCGTTTCTTTCCACTTTTTACTGTATACACTTCCATATATTTCTTAAATTGCACTATAGTAAGAGCTTTGTATAGATTATATTTTCACACAAAACAACAAAAGAACAATATTTCGTAAACTTTCCGGTGTTCCGAGGGGAACGTATATAAAATATAGAAAGCTATTTTTTTTGTATTTTATTATAATTCACGTTTCATTTCGTTTTTGATATTTTTACTACAACATTAAAATTTAAATGAGGAGAAAGTTTACTTAATTTTGTTCGGTTTGCACAGAGAGGCTTGTCAGTTATCATCATGGCACTTTGTATGATATATTACCACAAAACACCTTGCCTGATTATTCAAACACGTGAGCACTGTACCTTAAACGAACTTTATAAGAGAAAATTTAAAATCCATATTTATACACCCAAAAATAATAACAATTTTCAATCCCATCCAAACTAATAATGTAAAATTTATCATCGTCTACGTAGAAATTGGCTGAATCGACGAAAAGGTAAAAAATATTTTTTATATTCCAATCATTGTGTTAATTTATCTCCATTTATACTTTTAGGTTTTATATTGTAAAAAAATATATATATCGATATTTACAGAAAAATCAAAAATATTATAAATGTGAGAGAAACGTTTTGGTCGACTTTTCCTTTCCGAAAATTCCTTTTCCTAATTAATTTGAAATTATTTTAACTATTTTTTTTTAAATCCATATATACCAAATCCATATGCACGAAAATGCTATGAAACGCACCGAGTTGCACCCAAAATTCGCACCCTATATTTTCTTTCTAGCACCTGCACCTAAATGCACACACTGGTTTGCAATATATCACTGGTATGAATATATACTTATGTAATTCTTCTAACCTGTAATAATTTGTATTTAATAGAATCTAAAATTACACAAATAATAAACAGTTTATATAAAACAATATATATTTATTAATTTAATAATAAATATATGAAATTTAAACTAATTTATTGAGTATTAAAATTAACATTATATTTGATTTCTTTTATTATTTGTGTATATAGAAAATCTAAACCGAATGAATGTTATATGAAGCACTATTTTCACGAATATGTATCATAAACTGCACAAATTAGTAGTAAAAAACTAATAATTGTAGTATGTGTATATATATTTAGGTACAATACTTTAAAATGTTTCATATTTTAATATCAAATTCAGAAAAATAAATGAAAATCATATATAAAATTGTTTGTTTCCATCAATTATTTTGAATTTTGAATAATAAAATATAATTATAAAAAAAATAAATCAATCTACAAATTTTTACATATTTTAAACTATTAAATATTTATTATTACGATGTTATAATTAATTAATTTAAAATTTTAAGATTTTTTATCAGTATTAATGATCTAAAGAAGAATTTGTATACATTGTTAATATAAAATCTTAACAAAAAAAATTGAAATAAAACAATTATAAAATAGAATTAAATATTTTCCAGTTTATTGTATAAAAGACTTCATTTTCTTATATTTGAAATGCGTACGGATTTATAGATTGATCAATAATCAAATAGCATTTCATAATTCGAAGTAATTTAAAAAACGACGAAAGCATGCAAATTTTGAAATGAAAAATAATTTTACCGTGTTCTATCGTAAAAATAAATAGTATAAGTGTTCATTAATCACGTTTATTACAGCAACAGGTATAGTATATATATACAATTAAGCTAGTATTAAGCATAATTGAAATTTAACCTTTCATTTTTAATATGCGTCATTTTCGATTGGAAATTTTTGATTTTTATTACAATAATTATAATAAACATTAATTTGGCATTCAACGAGAGGTTAGATTTTACAATAAATGTAAGGCAATCTCAGCATAAAATGGTTAATCAAATACTGTTAAAAGAAAATTCATTATAAATATTTATATTTTAAAACTGATTTAAATATCGTTACTAAGAAATATTATTGGAAATTATAAAATACAACAGTTTTAAAATATAATTAATGTTATTTTACATATAAATTGCATGTGAATTAAAATTATCTTTTATAATATTAACATTTTAAAATAAAGAAAATTTCTGTGAATTGAAAAAATAAACGAAAATTATATTAAAAATTCATCAAAATAATAAAACTAATTGGAAAATATTAAAATTACGTTTTAAAGAATTGTTTGGAACAAAATTATAATGCTCACATATTTTCGCTTAAATTCCCTAAGAATTTAATTTTTCAATTATATTAAAAATTATTAAAATGTACTGTAAGTCAAAATTAATCATATATAGAGATAATGAGTTGAAAATAAATAAATATTTTTAAATCATATTTAATTTTATACTGAGATTACATAAAATAAAAATATTTTTTTCTTAAAAATTTTACATAATAACTAAATATATTAATTTATATGATATATTTATATATATATAAAATGCAGTTTAAGATTGGTTATGAAGTGATGTATGTAGAGTGAGTGTAATTATTATATATGAATGTTTACCATAATGAAGAAATCTAAAACGTATCTGATTTTATATACACATCTAAATTGAACGAAACCTTGTCAAAAAACGCAAATCTTCGTCGGCGAAAACTGGAAAAATATCGAAAAAAATGAAAAAAATGTAGGTGGCATGGATTAAAGCCGACACAAAAGCCATTTTGGCGATACACGAGCACGTCATCACGAATAATGCTCGTTTGTCTGTGACGCACAACGACTACAACACATGGACTTTAAATATCAGAGGTGTCAAAAGAGAGGACAGGGGACAGTACATGTGCCAAGTCAATACAGATCCTATGAAAATGCAGGTGAATACTTAAAATTTTCAACGCTTAATTTTAATTGTAGAATCTTTATTATTTGATCGGCCGAAAATTTGTATCGTAATGAAATATATATTTGAAAATTAATAAAAAAAATCATAAAAATAAATGAAAAAAAATGTCAGCTTGGTCTGGTTAATCGCATCATATCTCGTGGGATACGAGAACCCATCAAGAGATAATTGTGTGAAATTGTAGACGGCGTTCTTGGAGGTGGTTATACCACCCGACATAATATACGAAGAGACCTCAGGGGACATTATGGTGCCCGAGGGTGGTTCAGCTAAGCTCGTGTGCAAAGCAAGAGGACACCCCAAGCCGAAGGTTGTATGGAGAAGGGAGGACGCCGGCGAGATCATCGCCAGAGGAGGACCACAAGGGAAAACCAGGGGTGAGGATGCGAGCCCGTACATTTTCTATACTGCTTTGCCACTTGGCACTATTACATTATGCATAATAATACCCAACAATTGCGCGAATTCGTATCTAAAAATAATTAAATTATAATAACATTTATCTATACATATATATTTTATCACTTTTTTTACATGTTGATTTTTGAATTAAATTAAACATAAATGTAATTTTTTTTTAATAATTTTATTTTGTTCAATAACTTGAACAACAAAATATCAAATAATTAATGATTTCATACATTAAAAAAGAATAAACTGGCTTCTGAAATTATAGTAAGCCGCCGATCGAAACGTACCGCATCAACGCAATCTTCCCGAGTGCACGGTTTGGTTCCTTTTAAAATTCCAGAAAATCGTTAGAAAAGGTTTCCCGTCGTCGCAGACAATGACATGGGGATTAATTGATAAATTCGCTGCGGACGGAGCCAAGGGAATAAATTTCGTTGATTGACTTTCCCGGGGAAAACCGTAACTCTATGGGGGAAATGGGCGTTTCACGGCAACGAAACGAGCTAAGGGCGTGTTTAATCATGTTATTCTATGCGGTGTCGCAGTGCGAAACGAAAATGTCGATCGGAAAGTTCGACCCGGCTCTTTTGTCAATTATTTCGATTTGAATCTCGAAATCCGTATTTCGACGGATAATATGCCTGGCTAAAGTGCATTATAAGAATCGAATAAATATTTTCACTTCGGTTGGCTCGTCGTCGATGTCAACGTCGACGTAGACGCACAATTAATCGACATTGATTAATCGGCAAAGTTGTAAAAATAACGAAAACTCTATTTTTTTCTTATTCTCTTTGAACTTGTATTTTTACAATCTCTTTGAAATTGTAAAAATTTCAATCGTTAATATATTAAAAAACAAATAACACATTAAAAGTTTACTAAAAATGATCAGTGTTAATTTAAATGATTTTTTTTTGTAATTAAATTTTTTAAATCGATTTTTCAATGTTTTATTCAGTATTTTAGATTTATTATTGTGTAGTTCAAAATATTTTTCTTTGAATAAAATTACAATTTAATATAAAAAAACGACTTTAAAGCGATAAAATGAAAATCATTCATAAACAACTGTAGAAATTATTGGTCATACATGAATTTGAAAAAAAAACAAAACAAAATATTTATTGAAAACAAGTGAGGATTTGCTATTAAAACTTAAAATTTGAATAAATTTGTAAAAATAATTAAAAAAAAATATTTTCCTCTAGCCTTTGGCTAATTGTTTGTTGTTCAAAACTTCTCAACGAGACAAAAGATGCTTTCCGCGACGAAGTTAAATAGCGTCATGAGGTTAAGAAGACCACTTAAAAATTCAACCTTCCATTAAAAGTTACTTTTAAAATGGACAAGCACTTTTGCGAACACTTCCACTTCGGTGATGCTATTTAATTCCACCCAAAGGGGTAACAAATCCTCAACACTTCGAAAGCTTTAAAAGTGTAAATGCTTAGAGAAATAATATTTTTTTTATTAACATAACTTTGATAATATATTTTCATTTAGAAATGTTAATATTTATTTATTTAATTTATATAGTTCAATCAATCGAAGGAGAAATGCTCACTTTGACAAAGGTGACCAGATCAGAGATGGGAGCGTATTTATGTATAGCTGCCAACGGAGTACCGCCATCAGTCAGTAAAAGGATGATGCTACACGTTCACTGTTAGTATATATTATATTTAAATATATATAAATCTTTTCTTTATTAAATTTAAACGCTCGTTTCGATATTAAAATCATTTTCAAAAATTAATTTACTAAGAAATTCAACGAATCGGTTTCGTAACATTATTCATCTTTCGAAATCGAACTGTCATTGCGCAAATATTATTATAACGTGACTTCTGTAATAGCCGTAGAAGCTTTTGGCTTGGCTCACGAAAAGCACTGGGTGGGGGATGGAAACTTTTCTAATTTGCGTCCTCATTACCGTGTCAATTAAATTCTGCAAAGGCAAAAGGAATTTAGTCCCCTCTCCTCGTCACGTATCCATCCATCGTCAGCTCAGCAAATCGCTAATGGAATTAAATAAATAGGAAAAGTTTACTTTTGGCAAGCAGTCCGCAAAACTGAGGATTCTTTTCAATTTAATTATTTAATATTTGAAACAAAATTTTTAAAGCATAGCACGTAACGAAACTTTTTGACTTGCGTAAATTGCATTCCATAATAGAAAATTGTGAAATATTATACATATGTACACACACACACACACACACACACACACATATATATATATATATATATATATATATATATATATATATACACAAATAATATAAAGGTAAATTATAAAAAAATATTGATATTGTTACAGTTCATCCCCTTATACAAGTGCCGAATCAACTAGTGGGTGCTCCTTTAGGAACTGATGTTACACTTCAGTGTCATGTTGAAGCATCTCCCAAAGCTATCAACTATTGGACAAGGGAATCAGGTTAGTTATTTTTCAATATATATTATATTTTTGAATATAAATTTAAATGATGAAAATTTTTGATATGATAAAAAAATGCGTACATTTAATTTTATTATTATATAAATCACGTGCCGTGTGCGAGTGACACGACGTATTCAAGTAATTTTTATAAATTTATATCATTTTTCCTGTTGAGAATTAAAAAAAAAAGAAAATATGTAATTTTTATGCTAATCGTTCTCATTGAGCTTCGAGCGTACGAATCGTTCGCATTAACTACTTTGTCGTTACCGGGGGGAGTGGAGAAGATTCAACGATTTTTATTACACGAAAAAAGCTAGATGGGGATGAACAAAAAATATATTAAACATATAAAAGAGAAAAATTGGCTAACACTCCGCTTATACTGTTAAACCGTTTCGGTGACATTAAAACACTTTTGGTCTGAATTTATGGCGAGAACGAGAGAGAGTCCCCAGTCCGATTCCGAGGGGAATTGTGGCTTTGTACGGTTACCGCACTCGTGCGTGATCAATACTAAAAATACAAAAAAAAAACATATCTGGATTATGAAAAACAAAATTATTTTTAAATTATTAATAATTCTCAATTAAATACTTTTTCCATAATTTTGAATTATTTTTTCTCAATCGTTATTATTGCAAAAAAAGTACTGAATGTGGATTTCAAGTCGAGTACTAATTCAACATAACTAAAAGTAGATATCGGAATTAAATACAATATAAAGTGCAAGTTGTATGATTATTTGTTTTTTTTAATCTTATATAAATCGCCCTTTAAATGAAAATATCCAGAGTGGGAAAAAAAGCGATGATTTTGTATTATATTTTTATATATTATTTATAAATTGAAAAGGCTAAAAATATATTTATATATTATTGTTCTTATTAAGCCTTTTTTTTAAATTAAATAAAAATATATATATATATTTCCATTAACTTTGTGTAAATATTTATGAAATTTAACAAGAAAATAAAATGAAAGCAAATCTATTGAGTAAAAAATTCAAATGAACAAAGATTTTTTCGTATATTATTTTATTTTAAAAGATTTTGATTAGTCTTAATTAATTAGAGTAATTAAAAAAATATTTTTTTTATTTAATGCACACTTTAATGTTATTTTAAATTCATTAAATTTTCCACCTGAATATAGAGCAAAAATGCTACAAGAACAAATTGAGTTAATATATTTTAAAATAAAAAAAAAAAACTTGAAAAAAGCACGAGAAGCGTATATCATATAATCCGATTTAATCCTTTGATGGTGTTCATTTAAACCAACTATCAGAATTTACAGTTAATGTGTCGATTTCAATACACACAAAGCCTAATGGCCTCTTAATCCCATCTCCGAGTACGAGTTTCTGACTGATCGTTATGGAAGATTTTAACGCTGGGTACGCAGTTTCACGGGTCAGAAAAGAAAATTGAACACTTATATATACCTTAGCGGCCTCTTTTACGCCATGTTAATGTTGTGCAAAATTGTTACAAGCAGCTATATGAACCTGAAAATGTTCAATGAACGCTTTCGTTCTCGAATTTCAAATTAGAAATGGTCAGTAAACATCCTCTAATACCGGCTTCTGTCCAATTGAAAGCTCCACCTGAAAATGGAAACTAAGCCTGCTAATTCTAAACATAAATCTTTCCCTTAAAGTGCATAAAATTTTAAAAAATAATTCTTTAGAATCTAAAAATCTTCAAATTTTAAAGTTATTCCAATTTTTATCCTGACATATAAAACTAATTTGTTTTAATTTTTTCTTTCTTTTATTTGCAAAATATTTAAAATGAAAAATTTTTCTCAACTATAACTATCTAAAAAAGCTCATAATTTATGAAAATATAGTACTGAATAAAAGAAATAATAATATATGAAAAATATTACTCCAATAATTAATATTTCACAAAATATTTGATGCACGTCACATTATTCTCTTAAGGGAGAACTCGTTCATTTCACATAATTATTGTAATTAATCAATTACTGTAATTAATGAAATAATTATAATAATACTATTTCGAAACGTCTAATTGTATATTTATAATATTTCTGATTCTACTCATTTTACTGAATAATTTTTATTATTATAAAATATTTTTATTTTTTAATAAGAACAGTAAAATTTTATCTTTTCATCATTTCAAAATTCCATAATATTATATATAAAATTTTATAATGTAAATAGTATAAAAATGTTTATTACGAATCGTATAAGAAAAAAAAATGAAATATTCATTTAGGGTAAATTGATATTTGAATATTTTTTTCGTATATAGTCGTTGCATTAAAATAACACTTTAGAAAAAGGGTAGTGTTCGATACGAGAGAAAATTGGTGTATATTCTGAGGGTTTTAACGTTCGTTTCAGAGACAGAGCGCATGTGCGTTTTAGTAATTTATGTGATTGAATCTCAACCCTGCGACGTTCAGAATTTTTTCCAATTCAAAACCCACCCTTACTACAATTTCAGGCCCCCTCCTCCTTAAAATGATGTCAATTGCTTGTGAAAGCGGTGATATATATAACAAACTTATTTTTGTATAATCACATATCGTTTAGTTTCAACGGAAATATATGTGTATTATTATTCATTTTATTTCTTATTTGATAAAAAATATGTAGTTTCAACCATTTTTATTATTCATTTTTATTCAGCCCACGTACACGCAAGTTCTTATTAGTGTCTTTTGTGGTTTATAAAATTAATTATTTATGTAGACCTCGTACACGAAATTCAATTCAATTAATGTTTAAAATTAACTTTCTTTATATTCACGAAATATCATTTTCTACTATTATTTCTGGTATAAAAATACTTGCAAACTATTTTATTCGTTAAACATAATCATATTCTATTCGTTTGCAATACGACATAATAATATTATTGTAATAAATTAATGTAGTTAATATTAAATTTAATAATGAAGCGTTCATTGTGCAAATCAAAAAATATAATTGACTTTCTGTTGTATTTATAAAAAAAAGTATCATATGTAACCGTTGATTTTTTTCTTCATCAATATTTAAGTATTACAAAAATTATATTTATAATACATAGTCAGTTTTCGAGTTATGACTACCTCGATACATGTCCATTTGTATTTACGTCAAAAAAATCTTTTTTTAATGTATAATATTTTTTTATAATTATCGTCACATATATCCAATCTTGTATGATTCTGACGATTGATTTCGCGCTTCTGCAATCGACTTTTCTAATGATAATTAACCGTAATCCAAAATAATACTTGTATATACTTATTTATATTAGTAATTATTTATTTAACCGAATAAAATAATGACAATTGGAAATGGAAGCTATTTTATTTGCTAATAAAATATTTATACGTATATTTTATCATATTATTTATTTTTCTATGAAATTTAGATCTGATATATATGTATATATATATATATATATAAATGTAAAAATAATGCAATACTATTAGTATGATTTTCAAAAATATTTAATATAAATTATTGTAAGAATGCATATGCGCATATTTTCTTTGAGTTAATTTCATGAATTTGAAATATTCACGAAATACTGTGAATTGAAATATTTTCAAAGTAGTAATTCGAAAACCATATACTTTGAGTACGCGAATCTGAAAGTAGAATTTTCCATATGCTCACACACACATACACACACACACACACACACACACACACATATATATATATATATATATATATATATATATATATTGTACACTTTGCATATACGTGGCAGTCTATGTGTAAACATTTATACGTTTCGTTCTTATTGCGGTTTTTGTAGCCAGTCTGTCCGTGATGAGGCCGGTGTGCAAACAAACGCCGGTACGATACACCCTCAACCGGTTGGCCTTTTTTAAATTTAATATCAGCAAGGGTCGCAAAACGGGGGATGAAACAGAACCCTCAGACGGACTGTTAAATTGTTTTAAGCTCTCCAACTTTAATAAAAAAAAAAGCGGTCCGTACATGCACTATTGCATTTCAACAATAATATTCTTCATTGAAAACAATTGCAATTAAACTATTATATATATATATATATATATATATATATATATATATATATATATATATATATATAATGGAATAATAAAATTTAATATAAGTTTTGCATTTATAGTATGTAATAAATGTAATTTTATTTTTAAAAGATAATTGATGTTTTATACGATTTTCAAAACCGCTTTCTTATAATTTTAATAATCAAATATTAAAACAGCCTCTTAAAATATTCATCTTTTAATATGATATTCGCTTCACTGTTTTTACTAACAAAATCTATTTAATATATATATATATATATATATATATATATATATATATATATATATATATGTGTGTGTGTGTGTGTGTGTGTGTGTGTGTGTAATGGAAAAATATTTTTTTAAATCAGCTACTATCGTTGCGCAACGAATACGACTATAAACAGACGAAGAGGTTCGATTCCCGCGGGGACCTGAAGCAATTTCAAATCGCATTTTATTTGTTGCCACGTGAAAATTCTTGGCGAGTTTGTTCCTTTCCCGCTCTTGTCTTTTATTTTTTTATTTTATTCATTTTTTTCTTTATTTTCCACCTTGTGCCACCGCCTCGAAACATCGACGAACCCTTATCCATACGTTTTCCTCATTCAAGAGTTTTCTTTCTATTTTTTTTAAGGTTTGCGTTTCTTTTCTTTTCTTTCTTTTGACCTCGGATCGCTTTTATGACCCGACGAGGAAAAATTAAGCACGTCTCTCTTGAAAAAGCGCAGCGGTTTTCGTGCTTTATTTTTTGTTTAATTCAATAACAGACTCGAGTCGAGCATCTTCAAAATTCAAACGCACGTCAATAATATATTTCGACTAGCGTATATATTTGTTTGTTTATTTATCAACTTATTTCAATCACTTGGTCGAAACGACTCTGAATTTGTCCCAAAACATCGATTAAATTTCTTTCTTTTATTTTTACCGAGAACTTTACAAACAATTATTATACATCGTTCAATATTTTATGTGAAACTCACTTACCTATATAGAGTTATTTCTAATGCAAGAATTCACATTGTTCTTTAAAATATTGTAATTTTAATTAACAACAAGTTATATATAGATTGTAAAATTTAAATAAGATTATTGATCAATGTTCAAGTCTAATAACGAACGCAAATGATTTTCATGTCGACAATTTCATTAAAAATACATGCAATACGTTTTTTACTGCATTATAACCGACCTAATTTATAAGCTTTGCAAAACTCAAATATATTGCATTATAATATATCGTGTTTTGTGTTTTTATGTTAATTAACAGTGTTCGTTTTTTTTCTACTTTTTAAAGGTGAAATGATCATATCCAACGACAAATATAAGATGACTGAAAGTAGCAATTCTTACTATAGTGTACAAATGCGTTTAATTGTAAAACGTATTCAAAAACAAGATATGGGCGGTTACAAATGTATTTCCAAGAACTCTATAGGGGATGCAGAAGGAAATATCAGACTATATGGTAAGAATTTTTCTTTTAAAAAATAATAGATTGTATATAAAATATATAATCAATATTTTTAAAATGCTACTTAGTTGCAAAAATATAAATCATTACTAAAATATAATACTTATTATAATAGAGTATTGCTTATCAGAAAATTGTATCTATCACGGCTCATACCTTTATATTATGTATTTTGTTGTATCAACAATCGTCATATTGTATATAAATGCTTAGTAGTTATGTGTATATAAATTCCTTCGTTGGTAAATAATGGGTTAAACAATTTATATGGAAAAACAATATTTCTCTTGAAAACGTCAGTTTTAGAGATAATTTCAAAAATAATGTTGAGAATCAAAAACTATCAAAAAAATGTTTTATAGTTATATACGATAATATTTTTACAACATTGGTATTTAAAAATATTGAAAAAAAACGGTTGAGTAATTCTTTAGATAAATGAATTTTAGTTTAAAATCCGTAGAGTGGAAATGGTAGACTTATAATTTTTTTTCAAACCTGTCTAATTATGATGATATACCTGTTTAATACATGTATGCACCAAATCGGGATATAATATTTAGACAATCTGAAATCTGTTTTGAATCACCGAGATTATAAATTTTTCGAATTTTTTTTTTTCTTGCAAATTTTCAGAAATGGATTTACCTTATCGAGTAAAATCGGCATTGGAACGCGAAGATCTCGATTCGGAAGAACCGGCCGAGGATAATCATGCAGAACCCGACAACAACCTTTACGGTATGCAGGGGTCCCTTAGGGAGAACGGCATAACCGGGGACATATCTTCAAATTCTATCAGTAAGGAGACCAGGATATCTGAGTCCTCCGGTTCCTCGTCGATTCACAACTTTGTACATTTTGATAAATTCATTAGTGAAAGTTATACTGTTGTCGTGTTGCCGTTATTGTTGTTCAAAACCATAGTTCAAAGTGTTGTCACGTCCACCGGGTGCTGTGTTACCAATCACGTGTGGCTTTGCATAATATGTATTTTATGTTCGATCCACTGAATATATCAACGATTATCGCATACGTTAATAATATAAAGAAGAAAATGATGATTTATTTCACACGAGTCTTATTTCAGAGGTTTTAGAAATATATTTAAATCAAAAGTTAAAATCTAAATGTGAAATACGCAATCGGACAACGTTCAAAGCTTTAAGCTCTTTGTACAGATACATATATTTATAAACATATATTTATTTCAAAATAATAAAATTATAAATGAATAAAAAAAACTAAACATATATACACAAAATTCGTGTTTAGAACATAAATACTAATTGTTGAATGAAAATAAATGAAATATTGACTTGAAAATTTTAATCGATTATTGTTATTATGTTAATGTTAATTATTAATATAAATATGTTAATGTTACAGGCAACTATCATGGTTTAATAGCGATTTTATACAATCATTTTTTAAAGAAATAATTATTTTAAACGTTAAAAAATATCATAAACTTAATAAATATAAAATAAATTTTGTGAAATATTCAAAAGAAATTACATTTTCGTACAATATTGTGTATATATATATATATATATATATATATATATATATATATATATATATATATATATATTATATATATATATATATATAATTGTTTGTTCAAAATCGTTTTAAAAATAATATATATTTTTAAATTAAATGTTTTAACTGAGTAATATATTTTATTTTTTATGTTTTATCATTTTTTTTAATAAAACTTTACAGAATATTGCCAGTGACATTACACATATACCTTATAAATATATATATATATTTGCCAAGAAAAAAATACAATGATAAAAATGTTCATTTTTATTAATAAATATATAAATATAATAATATGCATGTGGGTATTATATTACAAGTCAGTGTAAATATATATATATATATATATATATATATATATATATATATATATATATATATATATATACGTGTATATATATATATGTGTATATATATATATATATATATATATATATATATATATAATTATCATAAGAAATTGGATATTTGAACAATATATCTACGAATTTTAATAGTAATATTCATATTACCAATACTATAATAGAAAGTTAATTTTTAACAACGAGAGTGTTTAAACTTAAATTTTTGCTTATTTTTATGAACGTTAGTAATTTAATTTTATTTTATAAAAATAAATTATTTTCCTGCAATTTTGTTTCACAATAATATTAAAAATATAGCAAGGCAACAAAAATATATATTATTAACGTAAAAATATATTTCGTATTAATATCAAAATGTGCCAAATGTGATATTTTTCGTTGACTATATTTTTTATTTTAATGTGCCAAATTTAGTATTTTAATATTGGTTCATGTGCGTACGTGACAGTTATAATTTCTATATAAAAAAATGAAACATATTAGACGCAATTGTTAGTTATTTGTGTATAAATTTTATGACATGTTGCCTTAGATATTATTTATATTTATTATAAAATATTATTAATGATAATAACTAATGAAAACGAAATTTCGATCGTAAGTTTGTATAATGTTAAAAATGGTAGCCTAATTAAAACGTTTTGTATTAACAACTAAGTTACACTGAATGTTTATAATTGCTTACTTTATATATATATATATATATATATATATATATATATATATATATATATATATATATATATATATATATATATTTAAGTTCATAAATTAATATATAAATAATACGTAAATTGTGTACAAATAGTAAAAATATAAATATAATGGATTATTAGTTTTCACATGCATGTATTATATTTATTAAAATACCAATTATTAAAATAGGAACAGTTGAAAACAATACTTAATATAATTTATTTAATTGCATTTAAATTTTATTAGTTCGATAATAGAACCATTTTTATTTTATCACATATATATATATATATATATATATATATATATATATATATATATATATATATATGTATGTGTATATATATATATATATATATATATATATATATATATATATATATATATTTATATATATAATTCCGTATTACTTTTGAAAATACGATGTAAATTGCTCACAATATGAAATAAATGCATTGATGTTATAATAATTACTTCGTTTCATTTCTAATATCTATTTAATAAATATTTAACAAAACGAATATAAATGAATTTTATTATATATTCAATACACAATATAATATGCAAAGCGACAAACAAAGTTGTCACAAAGCGTCAAAAACAGAAATTATAAGTCTGAAAGTCCCAAATCTTCGCTACATTTCAAAATTTGCCAAGTCTGGTGGTTTTCGCATAATAAAAATCATAAACTTTTTTTTGTATTTTAAAATAATCTAGATGAAAATCAAAATTGATATGTTAATTTGGAATAAATGTCAAAAAATATTATTAATAAAGAGTATTTAAATTTAACATTTCGTATCGTCCGAAAAAATGTTACAATTTTTTTACATTTGTCTCAATTATATCATTCTATATAGTAAAATTAATTCGCATGTTTTTTACGATATAATAATAAGCGAAATTAAATTAAAAATACTCATTAACAACTATTCTTTCTCAATACTTTTAAAAAGGTTTTCTATATTTTTTTTTTTTGAAATAAAATAATGACTGCAATATTAACAACTAACAAATGTAATGCGTTTTCGCCTTTTAATTATATTAGTTTCTATTTCTTTAGATAGAAAACTTATTTACTTTTTACAGATTCCAATCGTAAAGTGAACTTTCAAATATATTATATTTTTTTTAGGAATTTAATGTCTTTTCTTTTTTTATATTTTAAATTTAAAAATATGTTTTTATCAAATTATTATTATTACGGACTGATTTAAATCCACTCTTTTTGAGAGTTATTATTTTATTTAAGTATAGTATGAAGGAAATTTTCATAAATATTCTTAAATTTAAAAACTGTACTTATTCTTTGTATCACATATACTGTCTTTCATTCATGCTTTGTACTATATTTCAATTTCACTAATGGTCGTCGCGATATAAACGTGACAAGTTTCAGATTTTTCGGTTTGTTTGATAAAAAAAATCGATAAAAAAAAAGATGTCAGAAAACGATCCTGCACACTTTCTGAGATCGTATCGTTGCATATCGAAACATTTAAAGAAAGAGAATGCATTTCAAACGCGAGCCACAATTTGATAGTCGCTGGCGCAGGTGGAACGAACGAATGCAAAGTGGAGCGTGCCGTTGACAGGCTGTCGTCGTGACCAAACTCGCTCGTTACACCGGTTAAAGTTAACTCTAAACCATATTCCAAGAAGCAGTGGAATCTCACAACTGCTGCGAATCGTCTTTTACGAGTAGTGTGTGTGTGTGTGTGTTTATGTTTGTATATATGCTCTGCCTGTCGTCTGCTTCTTTTATGTATATGACCTTTCCACCCACCCTCAATTCAGTTTCTCTGACAGATGTCTGAATATAAAATTCCTTGTAGGAAAAAAATCTACCCATTTTCCCTTTCTGGAATTTTTTAGAAATATCTTCCGGATTTTCGAACATCAAAATCTTATCGAATTTTTCATATTTATATTTTAAAAATAAAAACGATTTTGTTTCATATAATAAAAATTCATATATAAATACTATATCTTTGTGTAAAATAAATTAATTGAAAATAAAATATATACACTTCCCAACAAACGAAAACGTAATACAAAAATTGTATTTTAATATTTTTTAACATCCACTCTATTTGCGGAGAGAAAAGGGTGCATTTTGATAACCGGAATACCTTCCACTTTTCCTCTTTTTCTAAGCTTCCTGCCATTAAGCTAAATGATTTTAGGTAGGGGAAGCTTTTGCGATGCATTTAATATGAAATTGAAATAAAAGAATGTAAGTATATAAAGCATATTCTATATATATATATATATATATATATATATATATATATATATATATATATATATATATATATATATATACTTAAAATTAAAACTTTGCGAATACTTTTATGATCGCTTAGGTAATTTGAAATCTCGTGGCCGCCATTAAAATTCAGAGGATACACTTTGCTGTTTCAGCTAAAGGAACATAAATATTAAAGGCAGAAGCATTGATTTCAGATTGTTGGTCTTGAGATTCTCAGTGTTTATTCAACATCATTAAGGGAGGGTGGTACAGGAATGAACTGAGCAAACGACACGAATTTGCTACATCAAAAATTTCACTTATTAAAGCTGGAGCGACCCTCTTTCAAATTATTAAATTCTAAGATTTTCGTTAGAATATTTAATAATAAAAAATGTCGTTTGAGAAATATTCTATTGAAATTTCTTAAATCATATTAAAATTGATTTATTATTCATCAAAATTTATCCATTATAAAGAAAATGAAATAAGAAACAAATTTTACATTTTATTCATCTTATTATTATATTTAATATCATGAAATAAACCACGATATTATTTATATTAACCATTATAATTTTTCATTATTTCACCAACTAAAAAAATATATGTTAATTTATCAAGTTCTGTTTTCCAAAAATTTATTAACGTTATTGTTAGAAGACAATATTGATTATGGTACAAGTGTTAAAGGTTAAGAGTTGTTATAAGTATGGTCAAATAGAGGTTGAAGTTTACCTCCCTCGTTGCACCCTGAGACTCTAAAAGCTTCGAACACTAGACCAAAATAGTCTCTAAGATCGCCTCCCTCACTAAATGGAGACAGAGGAAGAATCAATCTGCATAACAATGAAGTATATTCAAATTGAGGGTCCAAGAATGGAGAGCTTGAGCTTTGCAACCCTTCTCTTTTCCGACGATAAGTCATTTATCTCTAAACAATAACCAACATTTTACAAGAGATGCGGTTGAGAATTTAATTTGAAGACTATATACGAATATTTTTTAAAATTAAAATAGTTTTATTAACGGATTTGAATATATATCCGATAATACGATCGACAAAGTTTCAATATAATTTATATTGGTTTCACTCCAAATATAATTAGAAGCATCCTTAACTCTTTAAATATCTCGAAATAATATCATAATACTTATATTTTAAAGGAAATAAAAGTAAAATTAACAAACATATACTTTAGAGTGTATATGTATATGTATATATATATATATATATATATATATATATATAGTAAATATATATATATATATATATATATATATATATATATATATATATATATATATATATATAGTAAATATATATATATATATATATATATATATATATAAATATTGCGCATATACGTTGTCCCAAACAATAATACTGGTAACAGTAACAACAAGCGATTTTTCAATAGCGTTAATTGGCTATTCAGTATGTAAATCCGAAACCGTTTGGTATTTGTATCGCTTTTACTGAAAATTTATTTCTATCGGTTTAATTGCCGCTTTTCTGCTAACCGATTCAGTTAACATACTATTGCACAGATAAGGCGGTTTTGTCTCCGAGCATATATATATATGTACATAAATTGCGGAAAATTTTACAATACAGCGTAATTTACAAAGAAATTCAATGAAAGAATGGAAAAAATTCAGCTTATATTGTAAATTAGTACGTTTAGAAAAAAAAACTATATTTTATTATAATATGTATTATAATATAAGAAAAGGGGAGAAAAATATTCCATCATCTCTAGGGAAATATAAAGTGCAAGTCTATCAAAATCTTTATTAACCTGTTCATTTTCTTCATACGTAATAAAGTGAACATAAATACAATTGATACATCTATATATTTTATAAAGAATAAAATTAATTAATAATTTATAATAACTTTTATTATATTTTTTTTTATTTAGAAATGTTATTTTGTTAATATAAATTCATGTAAAATATTTATTTTTTTCGATCGAGATATTTCATAGCGTTTTTGTTAATTTTTTTATTCTTAACTTAAAATTATTATACACACAAATTTTATATAAGGCTTTTATATGTTAACATTTTATATATATCTACTGTTTAATGGTTTTATAAAAAATATATGAATTTATTGAATAAATTTCTAAACCAAAAAAACACAATAGATTATATATATATATATATATATATATATATATATATATATATATATATATATATATTTATTTGAAAATAGTATAATGAGATAAATTGATTCACACAAACGTTTTATTGTTCCATTTTATAGAGATTAAAAATTTTAACTTTAGAATTTAAACTAAAAAAAAATTTAATGCCGAAAATGCAGTCTGGTTTATAGTTTTACGAAATTACGAACTTATTTAAAATAAGAAAATCTTATATTTACTTAAAAGGGTGTCATTTTACACTCCATAATATTATACAGAAAAAAATGAGTATGTGGATTCGTTACAAAAAAATTAATATAAATAGTCATTGCCACACTTCGAGTTTTCACATTAATCCAACTGGAGACCAAATGGCACCTCTTGAGCGCAAAGGGTTAATAAAGATATTAAACTTAAAATTTTAACTATTATATTATAAAATCGTCGTCTATTTAATTTGAATAATAAAATCATTCAATTTTATATTATTATATGTATGAATATATGGATACAATATATTATATATTATAAATCGAAATGAAAATGTGTACAAGGTCGAATGTAAAAATTCGACCTGATTTATACACGTGCAAAACACGTAACACTTGTCACAGATATTATCAATCTTGTTTTCGGCAGTATATAATATGTATACATATATAAATATATGTATATAGGAAGAGAGGGTGCTTGTGGACGAGGAATACCTTTATTTTTTTATCAGTTCGTCGTATGTTCACTTTGATCCGGGATTCGGCAACCCCAAAACATTCCCATGGCAATGGAGCAACGAAGGGTCACACTTCGGGGAACGTCAATACAACAAAACCCGCAAAGCTTCTCACCGTAGTAAGAGAAATATGCACGGACCAAAGGGATTTGTCACTATCAAGTGTCAAAATATACGAATGTAAACCAAGTTTGAATGCTGCAACTTGGCACTTTCGGTATTCATAAATTGTTCCGGTTCACTTTCACGGATCACGATCGTCAAGCTTCTTCCTATATATATATATATTTTTTTTTCTCTCAATCCACCCTTATTTCTTTACTTTTTTCGACGTGAGGTGTGTTTGGTATGAAATGAGTCTTTCGTATCATTGATACAATGAGATGATTTGCTGAGTCAGACTCAACGCATGGAATAATATAAAGCCTTTTAAGAGAGTCTGGGTACCTGTTATCGAATGTGTACACTCCGACTTGCTTATATAAAACATGCAATCCGCTACATGTTTACGTACACTCAACCCATATGGTAAAAATTTTTAATTTAACATTTTAATTTCATATTTAAATCAATAATTACGGTAAAATTATAAATCAGCAATCATAATTTTATTATAGATTTATCATAAATCAATAAATTTAAAATTCATTGATATATATATATATATATATATATATATATATATATATATATATATATATTATTTTATTAATTAATATAAAATTTAGAAACACTTTAAATGTACATATATTTGATTCATTATGATGGAGTAAATAATAAATATCCATATAAGCTCAATACAAACAATATCGTTTAAACAGGCCAACCAATCAATAAATGTTTTCACGAAACAGAGCAGTTAATTCACAACGAAAACAGCACTCGGCTATCATATTTTACAAATCAATTCATTGAAGCATTATTGTATTTTCTCGTATAATCAAAGGTAAAAGAGAAAACATTCACACGTAGTTTGAACAATCAGCAGGAGTTTAAGATAATATCATTATTGACATATATATTTAACTAATATATAAAGTTGAACATAAAAATTGTATCTAATAAAAAACAAATTATTGTTCTACAATAGAAAATAAAAAAAAAATAAAAAAATAAACTGACTTTTTTAAATATTATAAAAAAAACTTCATAAAGTTATTTTGTTTTATATTGAAATATTGAATAATAAGAATTATTTTTTAAAAACATGAATATTTTAATATCTATTACATCCCTAGTATTTCCGTTCAACTGTCAATTCAGAATTAAAGCGCAAAATACTATAGCATTGCTTTATAAATGTGAGAGAGCGGGAGGGAATTTCTGTACATAAAGGAAAAGTCTGTAAAATGTGAATGGGAAAATGCAGACGACAAAGAGGGAAAACTTCGCGGATATGTACGGATAAAAGAGGGATAGGCAAGGTTTTCAGCCTTAGAAAGCTTATCAATGAATGTTTTATGATAGCACGTTTTAACACTTAAAGTCACAATTTGTACCGTGGAGTTTCTCGAGAATCTCGCACGCTCGGTCGCTTTCAGCAACAAGTTATCTCGCGATTAAGCGCCAGAGAAATCCCTAGATTATTGTCTTCATTGAAATAATTCTGTATTTTCTTCCTTAATATTTTTGAAGAAGATAATTAGATGGCCAAGGTTCAAGAAATTACTGAATTTGCACTTCTAAAATAACCACAATATACATATATATATATATATATATATATATATATATATATATATATATATATATATATATATATATATATATATATATTTAAAAGGCGTATACTGGAAACATCATAAATTTTCACTCATTCTATCTCATTGTAAATTATAAATCAAACTATAATAAATTCAATATAAATTTAAGAAAAGAATGCTTATAATATATATTTTTTAATTGATCAAAAAAAATAATGTCAGATTTAAAGGTCAAAATTCGATCAAAAAAAATTGTAATTTAATTTTTAAAATATATAATATATTACTTTATAAAAATACTAAAAATTATCTAGTTGATTAAATTGGTGTTATCATTTTAATATATATATATATATATATATATATATATATATATATATATATATATATATATATATATATATAATCGTCCCAAATGATCATAATAATTTTATGATGGAGATTAGTATACGTAATTGCAAATATAACAATTTCAATATTTGATAGAACAATTATATAAATTTCAATTGATAATGACCATTATATATATTTCAATTGATATATTTCAATTATATATATTTCAATTGATAATGACCATTGAAAAATTATAAATAATGTATAAAAGAAATTAAGCTAAACATCAATAATACAATATGATACCTGAAATAGGTGAATCTAACAGGTGTTAAAAGGTTTCGAAATGTGTAGCAGTTGGTAGATGTTGATGGTCATACAAAGCTGGTGCATTAGCTGAATCCCATCTATAAGACGATCAGTGCCTACAAAATGGTGTTTACAGGGGACCATAGGATTAGTGCTGCGTCAGTAGCAGCCGAATCGTTTACCCTTCCTGTCGCACACACAGGATCCTGTTCTTCATTCCTCTCTTTAAACATGCTCCTCGCGTCAAGGATATTTTAACTGAGGATCGCGAATAAATAATATAAAACATTTATATATATATATATATATATATATATATATATATATATATTAGAATAGCAAAAGTGTTAGAAATTATCTTGTAAGAATCTCAAGTTTAAAATTTATAAAATAGTATAACTAAATTATACTCAAAAACTTATTATACGCTGCTAGTTTCTTGGTTAGGGATAGTCACCATGATTTTGTTGTGCGTTTTTTTTTTAAAGAGTATTTGTATTTAAAGAAGAATTATTATAAACTTTTTTTTAAGAAGATCTTTAAAACATGTAAACTAAAAATCTGAATGAACATTTTGAATGTTAAAAAGCGTATTTGAAGTTGATATAATAAAAAATGGCGCACTAAAAGAAAAGATTGGTCACTCCTATTCTAGATAAATAAAAAATAAGCAAAAGGACATAATTAAGTATTAATTTAATATAAATAATTTAAAAAAAATCATATTTATTAATTTTATAATATATAATAAAAAATATAATTTTAAAATAAGCGTTAGAAAGTTTGAGAAGTTTAGATATGCATTTCGTTCGTTGCCCATTGACTCACAGGTCTCGTAAAGGTCTTGGGATTTTGCGATATGGCAACATTTCTGGTATCGAAATAATTTTACCACCCTTTGATTCTCTTGACCCCACCTCACCCTTAAAGAGTGTCAGCGCTTTTCCAGCTGCCAATGTTTACATTTTTGACCCTATTCAAATATCGAGTTTGTCACGGCCCGTCTATAAAACAATACGAATATAAATTTATTGGACGTGTCGAAAACACGAAAATAATACGGTAATATCGATTTCGTTTTATTTATTCATGCTTTATTGATTGCAACCTTATTTTATTCTGTGGAATAATTTTTGACAATGTCATTTTTATTGCATATATATATTAAATAATAATTATTACTTTTTAATGTAAATATCACGAATTACAAGGAAATGTTTGAGTGAGCAAAGCGTTAATTTAAATTTGTTAATCGAAATTTATTTTATGTTTTGTAAAAGGATATATAAATAAAATCATATCATTTTTGTTTTATACAACTAAATTGTAAATGATGTATTTTTTTCTTCGTTTAAGTAGAGTTTTGCATACTGCGAATTTTCTCTCATATTCTACAATCACGACTTTCAAAATGAACGGCAAAATCATATCTAAGGATTCATACTTGGATGAACAAGACGTTCTCCTTTCATCTCATTATTGCCAGGATAGTCATCAGACTGTAATAGTGTCATTATAACATTCACTTATTCCAGTGAAAATTCCGGTTTCGATTCCTGTTAAATAAGCAATTTTGATAAAATATTCACGATTATTTATTTTTATAAACAACGACAATTCTACGTTTAATATATTAAAAAAATATTGATTAATATAATTTTAAAAATCATATAAAATATGTAAATATTTGAAGATTTTCGTTTCTCAATTATCTTCTTGTATAGAGAATATCTAATCTGAATTTATATTTAATATCAAAACCATTTTTTAAAGATTGATACAATTTATTTAGTAGTATTAATATATGTATTCGTTATTTTGATTTAGTATTTCAGTAATTTTTGAGCTATATTAATATCAATGTTGAAATATTTTTGAATTTTTGCGAAATCGTTTGAAATAAATATCAAAAAAAAAACTTCAACATACACAATTAAACATTTAATTTTTGTTATCATTAAATTAAATCCGAGTTTGTCAAACCGCTTAAAGTTTTTCGTCGACGGTGCGCTTCACTCAACATTTCCAATTCGTTGACCCGATTCAACTCTCGACTTAAACGTCAAGATAAATTATTTCAGTCAAGAATTACTCGAGTGAATAACTAAATGACTGCCTTCTATCAAATATAAATATTATATTATATTATAAAAAACTACATGAAAATACACATACGTCAACCTTATTTCATATTAAAATTTTAATTTATTTATATGATAATTTAATTTAGTGTTTGAAATCATAATTATAATATTTAGATAATATTTTGTCTTTTTTTGAGTGCAATACAATATTAATAATTAATTTAATTTTTATAAAATATGAAGACATTGGAGAATACTCAGAATGTTTGTGACTCAAATTTTTTTCAAGTGAATAACTCTTCAACTTCTTTACATAAGCTAGTTAAAGTAAAATATGTTTCTCAGTTATTTTTTGAAGGAAATAAATTTTATTTGCCATATTTTTGAATCATCAGTATATCATGGGTACTAGAGAAGTAAAAAATAAAGTGTTTAATTTATTTTAATGTATATTTACCGGTTTAATTCTGACATCCATTACGATAAACGCTGTATAGGGTTTTGGTCAAACTAACCGCGAAAACGCGCTTTTCTCGTATTATACAAGCGGTGTGCAATGTGAAATCGTCCCGAATAGCAGCCACACCAACGTAGAAAGGTATCCATCATTCGGTTCAGGGATAGACCACAACGTTTAATATTCCTCTCGAAGACGGGCCTCCAAAGGTCCCGACTAACCCAAATTGCCGCTGACTCCCACCATCGAGTCTTCGGGAAGTTCACCTAACGCCACCCACCCTCAATAGGGAAACCGCAATGGTAGACGGCACCCATGACCCACCGTTTGATTTAACTGTCAGACTTTACAATTAATGCCTGTCGAACGAACACCACCTGCCAGTCAAACGGTAACCCCCGGTTGTGCTCACAACAGAAAACCGAAATATTTAGAAAAATTAGTAACGAACTCATCGGTCAATCTCGTTTTGGTGTCTTCCGCCACTATTCAAAACTGTTCTCAAACATTCAGAAATGCCTTTAAATTTTTATTCAGGATTACTTCATTTGGAGCTTTTTATTTTGTAACTGTTATAACGTTTTTGAATTCAAAAATGAAAAAGTATTATAATAAATCATTATTTTTATTAACGAATAAATATCAATGATCAAGGGAAACCATTTTCACTTCTAATAAATAATAAATAAATTCTTTACAATTTAAATGTTAAATCGTATTTCAATTTTCAGTTAAATTTTGAAAACAATTGTATATCATTATGTAAATACATCATATTATAAAAAATATGAATAATTTATGTTATATAAATAATATAAAAATATGTATGTATTAAAATTTCCATATAAATAAAAAATAATTACATTCATAATTATTGCACACACGATGTTACAAATAAAATAAAATAAAATAATAATTATGTTTTTTATATTATTCTATACGAATATGAATTGAGCAAAAATATAATTTTAAAAATAAGACGCCTACAAACATATTAAAAAAAAAACAATATTGAGTTTAATTAGTGAGTTAATAACGTTGTGCACGTTGAATTTACATACAAAAGGACAAATTGAATAATAATAATAATAATAATAATAAAAAGGCGCATCGATCAATTCGATTAAATTCTAATCAACATATTGTGTCGCACGGAACGGATGTGCCATTGTTGTCATCGGCGAAAATCGTATAGTCGTCATCGTTGAAATAATTTATTATCGTATCATAATTTGCAACGTTAGTGTAATTCTATTAACGCTCCATCAATTTATTAGAGAGGCTTTACCATTTGGAACGTGGAAGCCTTTGAAAACACCGAAACACAATACAGTGCCCATCCATCAAGACGGTTTAGTGAATATTGCGAAAACAATGCTTCAAGTTTACTCAGACAATTGAAAACCGCGGAAAATCCTGAAAAGATACCGACGTGACACGAGAAAAGTTGTTAACAATTTGATAATGCCATGATTAAAGTCTCACTGTTTGACTATATAAACATGTATACATTTATATACAATCATCCATCCGATTTACGCGGTCGATAAGAATGATTTTTAAAATATGTTTAATATGTATAAGAAATTTTAGTTTTTCAAATTATGAAAAATATGTGCTGTTTAATATGAAAAAATATGTGAAAAATAACCGTGACATATTATAATGTGACTTTTTTAATTTTCAATAAATATTATTTTTTTACATAATAGACTATATTTTTGGAAGAATCTACAAATTTAATATGAAATTAATGTTTCAATTTTCGCTATGTTCTATTTAATGTAACAAATTTGAATTTGTATGAGTTTCTTGATTTTTGTGTAATGTATCTTTATATTTAATATGAAATGAACGTTTCACTTTATATGAAGCATATCGTTTTAGTTTGTATAAGTGACATGTATTTTTTACGCGGTTTCCATTTACGCGGTGTTTGTGAAGAAAGTATCTACCGCGTAAATCGAGGAATGACTATATATATATATATATATATATATATATATGTATGTGTATATATATATATATATACATTTTACTACTGATGTCGTGTTGACATGTGGGTTGTGTCGGTATTATATATATATATATATATATATATATATATATATATATATATATATATATATAATTTTTACATTCAAATATAGCCACTGCTGTCGGTTTGAACACATCAAAGGGTTTCCTGAATTTTTGATATTTATTTTTTTAACTCAAAAAAAATCTCTTGTTCAGCCATTTTACGGCTAACATGGCAAAGAGCTTTGACATACGGGACATCCCATTCCACTATTAAAGAGAGCTTTCGTATCAGTCCAATTTGGAAATGTAACTGAAAATTCAAAATAAAATTTAGACTACTGTATCGTAATACATTTTCGAATGTATCCAAAATAAGATGCATTTACATATATATATATATATATATATATATATATATATATATATATATATATATATATATATATATATATATATATATATATATATATATATATATATATATATATATATATATAGATATATACAACAATGTTCGTTTTTAAATTTCTGATTATTTTGTTTCATATATAAATAAAACGATGATAAATAGAACCGGCGCTCAGCGTGATGCTAATTTAAAAATATGTGCTATAAAAAAATCTCTTTGTTTTAAGATTTTATAGAAGCACAATGCGTAAATAAGTATATATGTACATTATTTCTTAAAATAATATTTAATAATTTAGTATTTCTGATTTTATAAAAATATGTAATTTAAATTTTCAGGTTATTTTTTAAATATTTTCAAATTGTGATATCTTTTAATTTTTTTTAGTAATGTAATATAAATTAAAAAAAAAACATGAACTGTTATGTTATTAATTTATTTTTTAATTAAAATATTGTTATAAATTTTATTATTGTATTTATAGAAAATTTTACATCGGATCAAACGTACGTTTTAATCGAAACCGCCAACTCCTTAACATGAGCGTGTTATTTATCCTAAGACGTACTTAAGCCAGGGGCTCCGACAGTAGTTTGTCACTGTCGTCGAAGGCGTACCGGTGGAATGTCACCCGTGCCAAAAGTTTGGTATCACCTGCCGTAGACCACCGCCTTCTTCGACTCCGGGCACACGGAGCTACGCATAATGAAATAATGATGATTATAAATTACAGGGGATGCCGAGTCTTCTCGCATCCAAAGTAACATGGCATCGTCTTCAACTAGAGGCCGTCTCGCTCGCTCCGTGTGAAGTAATATTGTTCCGCTCATAATTCTTGGCTTCACTTAATTTCGTCTGCTACTACAGTGCCGGGTGTGTAAAGGCCTACTTACACATTATAATTAGTAAATCCGTCCCTGTCGTACCGTAGACGGACTGGTACATTTCATCCCTGTCTTTAACACGAAATACGACACTAGAATCAAATGCTGAAACGTTTTTCTGTCCACCCCATACTCAAACCAAGAATTTTCCCGTAACTCAAGGCGCACTCAGTAATTTCAGCACCCGAATAAACGAAGATATATGCAAGTAGGCCTGTGATAAATCGATGTTGTTTTTCTTTTTTAAAGACACATTTATAAGTGTATATGCGCAAACACGCAGTTAATTGAAGTATTTTCTTCTTTTTTTCCCCCCTTCAACATCAGTTTATCTTCCTTTTTTAATGTCCGTCGGCTGCGTTCTTATTTATTTTCTTCCTGCTTCTTAAGTTGACGACCGCAGTAATAAGAGAAGCCCATTTTCATTCCACAATGATTTTGAAATATTATTTGTATGTTTAAATATTTTTTACTTAAAATTTTAACTGTCAGTGGGCATTTTTTTTTCATAAAATTGTTTTTTATTTCATATTTTAATGCACAACTGTATTGAGTATTACTTTATTTTGTCAATAAAAACAATTAATTATTTATAAATATGTTCAAGATTTATAAATAGTATATAGAACAATTGAACTAAATGGTATATGTGAAACTTTATATATATAATTGGCACATTCTAGAATAAACATTCGATTCAAAAATAAATTAAATGCGGTTACATTAAACAAAAGGATACAATTTATAATAATTTAAAATGGAAATGATCGTATTAAATCATGTCTGAGATCTTCGATCCGTAAAAGCACATAAAAGGATAAAATAATATTTTGTAAATACAAGAGAGTGAAATCGATCCGTTACGAAAGTTTTCCAATCGTAAATAACGTTTGTGAATTTGCGTAGTTTCCGGAAAATCGCGGTACATCGAAGGCTCCGACAACAATGAAAGTAATTGTATCTATATCGTAGGAAGTTGTAGGATGGCAATAAAGCTCTTTTATTTACGATTTCCCCTTTTCCAGTGTATATCATTCGTGCCGGTCCAATAAGAACTATTGGTGCGCTACTGGTATGGAGGCTCTATTGACGACAATCGTTTACATTCACTTCAAAATAGAAGGCTTGTTTAGTGCACCTGAGGCTTTTCTCTCGAAACTGTGGAACAACTCATCGATACAATGTATGTATACACTTCCACGCCTTTACCAACATTTATTGATACGCTAGTTTATGCGCTTCAATTTAACTGATAGTAAAAGATGAAATTTATACATTGAATTGTTTGCCAACGACAATGAAAATTCAATTCGTTACCTAAATTTGGAATGGTTTATTAAATACAATTTGTTGGCTACGTAAAAATTTTCTTTTAACCAAAGTCGCGTTAAATAAAATTAAAATTATAGTAACTATGTACAACGAGCTGTTTTCCAATATAAACATTTCATACCAAGTACCCTCCTTTTGAAAGGACAGTCCCCCTTCTTAGGACACTTTGAAAATCATCATCCTTTTTATCGTAAAAAAATATTAAAAATGGATTATGAATAATGAAATAGAATATGGAATATATGGAATTTAGAACCAGTTATATCAATTTTAGCCGTCAAAAAGTGATGAGATAAGTGTTTTCTTCGATTTCACGAGTTCCAATCATATAATTAATGCGAAATACTATCTAAAAGTTATACATTTTATTCTAGAATGATAGAAAACAATAATAGTTTCATTAAAAAAATCGTTATTTATTTACGAATTTTTGATTAAAACCATTATCACAATTATAATATCCAAGTCACTCTATTTACTATACATTTCAAATCCGTAAATTCTTTCAATTCTTGAAAATGAAGATCAAAGTTTTCCGACAAAAATAAAATCCTTGAAATAATGAGTCATAATAATGTCATATTAAAAAAAATGACTACCAAAAAATACTCCGAAAATTACATAATACACAATTTATTATATCTGAAGGGAATTACTTTGAAGAGAACAAAGTTAATATTTGTGAATAAATAAAGATTTATATGAAAAAAAAAATGAAAATTCTTGTTTTTTGTAAGCATTATATATATATATATATATATGTGTGTGTGTGTGTGTGTGTGTACGTCTGTAATGATATTTGAATCCGTATTAAATAAAGAATATTACTAATTCTCAAACAATAAAAATGTATTACTATTGATTAATATTTTCTGATGTAGAATTAATAATATTAATACATAAAAAAATGCGTAATTAGTTTACAATCTTTGTAATTACAATAAATTTATATCAATATATATATATATATATATATATATATATATATGTGTGTGTGTGTGTGTGTGTGTGTGTGTGTGTGTGTGTAAACCGTTTATATTCACTTTCAGATGGTCATTTTGAAGCAATTTTGTCACTTTAATGATACTCATGGTGATTTATGATACTTAGAGATATCAGTAGCTACAATAATAATAACGAGAAGTATTTCAACGCTTCGTGTATATTTATAATAAGATATACACTTTTTTTTTTTGCAACTTGACAAAATGTCACCAACAAAATCTGGCTCTCCTGATGTTCGCTGAGTGACGCCTCGCAGAATAAATTATGAGTAAAAACGCGATAAGTATTCTATCATCGTAATGACGAAATATCGCAACACAAAAGAGGAAGGCCTGCATGCATTATTTATGACGTCAGACTTTTCCATCGTTAAAATTTCGATGAAGAATGAAAATGTCTCGATTTTTCGCGGTTTAACACGCATCGTCATAATTTTTCGTAATTTTCAATATTATTATTGTCATTAGAAAAATATGTTTAAATTTATATATACAATAACCTATTATGTATAATTCAACAACACAGTTTATAGTATTTGAAAATATCTAATAGATAGTATTTATATTAATTAAACATGAAATGTTCTCATCTGTCAGCTAAGTGTTTAAACTTCTTTATACTTACATCAAGTTATTCAAAACATATATATTTTAATCGTATTATCCATATTATAATTTTAATTAATTAGCAATATATATATATATATATATATATATATATATATATATATGAATAACAATTAGGCGTTATGAATTATAATATATTTAAATTTAAAAATTTCGTTTTACGCAAAATCGATTTTAAATTTTCAACTTTTCGAATAGGAAATTTTTCTATCTTATTATTTTATTCTATTTGTAGCTAAAAGTCGGAAAAGTGCTTTTTTTTTCTTCAAAGTGATGGTCGACACGCTAGGTTAACGTAACCGTTTCAAATCGCTTATTCGTCGGTCGATTAGGCAACCCGCCCAAAATCTTTAACCGTTTTTGCCTCGTTTTTGAATCATTTGGTTCATTTTTTTTGTTTTTTTTTTTTGAAATATCGTCGCTAATGATCAACATTATCCATATTCACTGTGCACGTGCCGTTTCAATTTTAGTGCATTTTAATTTTTTTTTTTTTTTGTAAAATGTATCTTTCAATGGTAATTATTAATGGATTATAAAAAAAAATATCAATTCATTTCCAATGAAGAAATAAATAATTTACATAATATTACCAGAAAATGTGATGTGTAAAAATTTATCAAACTTTCAAAATATTTAATTATATTCAAATAAATTTAAAATCCATAGTAAAGGATAGTTATATATGAAATATCATAGAATGTCCATTTTATAATATTTCTACATTTATTTAATTAAAATTTGTTATATTTTTAAAAGCAAAAAATTCAAGTTTTTTATGATTTTTTATGAATCCAATTTAAATTTTATTTTGTTTTTACTTCTTTAATATTTCAAATTTTAAATATTTTATTTTATAACTTACAATAAAATTCATTAATATATATATATATATATATATATATATATATATATATATATATATATATATATATATATATATATATAATAAGAAAAAATTTCTCAAGAAAATAAATGAAATATAATAAATAATATTAAAATCTTATCCTCTTACATAGAATGTTTCATTGTAATTTTTTCATTTATAATTACTACTCAATTTAACATTTGACGTGCAGTGTTTTTGATGTTCAATACTGTACGGTTTTATAACGACAAAAAATTGACGTTTAATTTACACCACGTCGAATCGAACCAGGATCGTATAAAAATAATATATTGGAAATTAAAAAAAAACTATTTATTTATAAAGAATAATGTAAGACATGCACTATTAATAAAAAAATGAAAAAAATATTATTTTAATTAAAAAATATATATTGCAATAATAAAGGTAAATTTTTATGTTTAAGTTTAAATTAAATCAAATCAATTAAGCAATAATTTATCCTTCAAATTTGATTTCTGTCTAAGTTTTATTCGGATGTCTGTTTATTAATTTTAAAACACCTACATATACATGTAGTTGAACTTCTTTTGCTTTCCTCGTTTTAGTGTTTTGTCTGAATATAATATTTATGTTGAGCTTCGTTTTCTTATGCGGCTTTTCTTGTAAGTTGTTATTGGTGAAGTTTGTTGTACTTGCGTCTGTGTGACATATGAGTTGCTTGAGCTGGGATGACGTTTTTGACGTAAAACGATCCTATTCAGTGACGAAGGTTCACCGGAGGTGAAAAACCTTCGCTTTCAAAGTTAATTTTCAAATTGTACAATTGTCAGCGGTTTTGTAGCGACGGTTATACAAAACACAATAAGAATGTTTCATATATCAAAAATATTCTTATAGAGAAAGCGCATCGCTTATTTTAAATGATAAGTGTAGGGTGTATGGTTTGAAAATTTATGGAATTATTCGAAATAAGGGTAAGCCAGAGACGTATAGGAATACGAAATAGGGTATTTTATAAAGCTTTCTCACATAAAATCGATGGAAGTGCATGCCGTATTTAATAAAACGAAAGTTTCACGAATGCATAATGGCTCAATTAATACGAGCGGCAAACACGCTCATACTTTTATTCATATTTCATACCACATTATATTTTCCTTTTTTTTTAAATGTTCATTTTTTTAATTAAATACTTACATATTTTCTATCTCCTATATATATATATATATATATATATATATATATATATATATATATCCGTCCGATTTTTCCAGTCCTCGAAATAGTCTTTTTACGGTATAGACTTCATGACCTACTTCAATTCGGTTTTTATCTCTTCAATCGTATCAAAACGGCATCCCCGCATTGGCCTTTTAAGTTTATTTAACAGCCAGAAGTCGCACGGAGCCGAATCAGGCGGATACGGTGATTGCGGAACGATATGAGTCGAGTTTTTGGCAAAAAAGTTGCGAAGAACCAATAAAGTATGACATGGTACCTTCCTAATGTCCAAGAGTTTTAAATGATAATTTCACCTTACTTTTTGATCACAGTAGTATTTATATATATATATATATATATATATATATATATATATACATATTCAAAAGTAACGCATAATTCGACAAAAGTGTATTTTTTTCTTTATTTTATCAGAATTTATATTGAAGTTCGTCGCACAAACGAAAAGTTCGATCATGCGCATGAATAATAACGGTCGATTTTTTCCACGACGACCGTCGGAAAATTGCTCGCTTTACCATCTAGTGTATGTGTGCAGCTTTTCCGGAGAAAAACGCGAAAAGTTTTTCGAAACACACGCCTATTAAATTCTAGCCGCTCGAGTGTAAAGCAAACAAAGCGAACGAGCGCTCCGCTAACTTTATACCGGAGCTTTTTCCATCGCTTCCTATATAGCCAACATATTTATAATACATTCGAAAATGTTTCAACTTATTTATATGCACACGAAATGCCTATAAAAATCCATAAAATATTAATACATTAAAATATACTATGAAACATGAAATAAGTATATTCAATATACATAGAAAATTTTCCATAAACGTAATAATATATATGCATTATAATTAATAATATATACGCAAATATATTTTAATTTATATAAAATTCTTTATAAAAAAAATAAACCTCAAATTGAAACTTTTATAATGTAGATATTCAATTAAATATTTCTTATAATCTACATACTTTTGAATTTGTCTCTGTTATGGATGAGAAATAATAATACGTAAACAAAGTTTTTAACGGTTTAATTATAATGCCAAAGGAAAATTTCGAATTTTTTTCGAATTTCAAAAATAAATAAAATTATATAGATTTTCTTTTATTCAATCATAAATAAAATATCTCTTATTAATGCAAATTAAATTTATGTTTCAAATATATTACATATATTTAATGAATATAATCAAATCCATAACCATATCAAAAAAACATTCAATGAACTGACAAATATGTTTATCTTTATGTCAAATGTTTGTTTGAATACAATTTCAAAAATATTTTTTTACTTTTCGGAGACAAAAATTATATGACATATACTTTCACGACTTTATATGACTCATAAATTGAATCTGAGACCTCGAATGAATCGTTAAAAAAGAACTTTTCCTTCACTTGCACGAAAAGTTATATAACAAATAATATATATATCAGTAGTAAATCTACACTAAAAATAAAATTAAAAAAAATGAAAATAAAATTTATAATATAATTAAAAATATTTTTTTCATTAAAAAAAATTAAATATATATGACATCACGTCATCATATATATGATATTGTATTTTTTTATTTTATCTTTTACTGTGTTTTTTTATGGAACTCGTAGAGAAATTAATTACTAAATATTGAAAAACCAATATCCCAACTCACATTTTTTTATTTAAAAATATCCACTAATAATAATATGTGATAAATTAATAACAATGCCTTTTTTTATTATTTTTCTTATTAAAACGTTTCCCAATAGTTAGAAATATAAATAAGACATAAAAAAATAAATAAAATTCTTCGAATGTAAATTTGGAACGACTATTGCAAAAAGAAAAAAAAAACGCTGCCATCGCAAAAGTTGGACTGTAAACATTTTCACGATTTTCAGCTCTCTTTTCCCCCCCACAAGTCCCCATTCTTCGTTCCGTGTGCTAAACTTACAACACCTCACGACCTCCTGAAAATCTAAATGAAGTCTCCGAGTGATTTACATAGGGAAGAATCGGAGGCCGAAGGGCGGGCGGGGATTCAGAAAATGGGGAAATAATCGATGGAGACGTTTGCTCTTTCACTTAACTCGGGATCAAATCCGCTTTATGGGAGGCTCAAACCCCGTGCGCTTTGCTCGCATTTCCCCCTTTATCGTCGGGGTCTTTATAGTGCCAACGCCGCGAATGGGGATTCGGTTGCACGTGCACACGTGCCATCGTCGAAAAATTGTTTTTCGCCAGCATACAAGAAGTACTCGCATACGAGAGAACAAACAGAAAACCTTGGTTGAAAAAAAAATATACATATATAGTATTATACTAACTCGTGCGAATCGAAGCCCGGTGATACGCGCGCGAAAGTGGCTTCTCTTTTTCGATTTTTTAAATGTTTTTTTTTTATTTCATTATAAATTTTATACGCTTTCTAGGTACATTCAAAATTTCGTTAAGCAATTCAAGTTTCATAGTTTATTATGAAATTATTTTTTCAAAACAAAGTTTCAATATTTTAGACAAAATAGATCATTTTTGATGAAACTATGTGGCTATAACAAATAATATTTTTAACTTCATAAAATAAAAATAAAATATTTTCAATGTAATTTTGATATATTTTTTGAAATCAAGTTAGAGTACCTGAATTTAAACAAGGTAAATCAATTTTTATTTTTCTGTAACTTAAAAATAGTTCTCATGCATATTAAATATATTATCAACGGGCAACGTCCTTTATACGTAAAATCTAAAAGTAAAAGAAATCTCATTTGATTCGATTGAATTTTGTAAGAGAAACGTCGTGTAAAAGCGAGAAAGGGTTTCGAAAAATAATACGGGGGAATGGAAAAAGAAAAAAACCCTTTTTCTTTTGGAGTCCAAACGTGTGATTCGTTTAGCAAAGCACCTTTTTATCGTAGATCAGACTTCTGAGTTTCATACTGTATACTTACTTTTGACTGTATATTCTCGTTTACAGAACGACTTTGATTTTACGTAGTTTTTTCTGGGTACACTTTCTTTAAAATATTCAATCACAGGTGAGGTCGGTTGAAAATTGCACGTCAATAAAACTTCTCAATTTATTTCCTCTGGAAATCGATTTTTCTATCTTCCAAATAGAATTCCGAATACATTTTTATAATTTATTCAAATAATATATATATATTATTTTTGTGCACATACACACCTTACAAACCATTGAAATTCGGTATATTTCTTTAATTCCACATCGTATCATAAAATAATAAGTGAAGAAGTTTAGAAAAAAACTACTTTCAATCTCATATATTCCTAGCATAAGTATAAATATATAAACGTGGATTTTAACGTGTAAACAGACTAGATTGGGGCAAAAAAAAACTGTGTAAAATGCTAGTCATCTTTATGGGTGTATATATTAATGTTATATCATGAATCACGCGATGTATAATGAGGTAGGTTTTCTTCACTGTACACACACGCACGCACATGTGTGTGTGTGTGTGTGTTAGTGTTAAAGACAACGAAAATGGAAAATAAAACGAACACCGTGAATTAAAAAGTTTCAAATATTAATAATAAAATTGAAAAATGTAAGAAAATTTTGATTGTAAAAAAATTTGAATCATAACTATTCAATTTTTCTATGAATTTTTAAATAATTTATATATAATGATATATATTATATATATATATATATATATATATATATATATATATATATATATATATATTAATTAAACTATTTAAAACACTTTTAATCTAAGTTTAAAATGAATAATAGAATTAAAAATATCAAAAATATAAAAGAATGATATACCATAAATCATTGTCGATATAATCATTTTCTATTTGGAAGTAAAATTTTAAAAAAATTAAGAAACTAATTTTTAAATTAAGGCATATATATTTTGAAAAATTTAAACCTTAATTTATGTAGTGTAGTGTAAAAATCTGTTAATATGTAAATAATTCTAGTTAACAAACGGATCACGGTAACTAATCCGATAAAGTTTAATTTTAATGCATTTTCAATAACTACTTGAATTGTAAGTTTTTTTAAAAAGTCTTACAACTTTAATATTTTTTTTTATGAAACGGTTCAATTATTTCTTAAAAAAATATATAGATATTTATTATCTGAAAACTATCTTTTGTGAAATAATTCTTGAAAACTGACCAAAAATAATTTGACTTTAACTTTCCTAATATTAAGCATCGTTTTTATTTCAATGAAAACGCAAATCATTAACTGTTATATATTACTTATATTTTTGCAATGTAATTTATTTTTACTAATTTTATTTAAATATATTACAAACGATTTTAATTATTAATGAATGAACGATTATTCAATATTTTAATAGAATTCATATTATAATAAAAAAAATAGATTTTTTTTTTATATATAAAACAAATTACTATACACATACACACACACACATATATATGTATATATACTTATATATATGTGTGTGTGTGTATGTTAGACGTGTGCAAAGATCGTGTCTAAGTTAATTGCAGTTTGGTACGTGTTTATTTGCGAATCTCGCACGTGTCGTTTTCGCTGCCAAGTTACAAATAGTAAACGTTGCGAAGTTACAATGTGCGTGCGTGCGTGTTCGCACATAAGTGTATGTTACATCGTCTGGGCGTCTCGAGCGTCTGGGCGGAATGCGTCGCGATTGTGGGCGTCCGCGGGGGCGTGGCCGCCTACACCCCGCCCATTGGGACAACGGACGGCTCGCGGACCAACGTTTTCACTACATGCACTACAGATCTGACGATATGTAAAATATCGTTCGCACCGTCTTATTGCGTGCTAGAGGAAATGTTAGAAAAAAAAAACGCCCTAACGTTAACATGTTTTTAACTTCTTCTAAATATTCTTAATTTATGCACTATTTCATACATCTCTTTCAATATTTTTAAATCATTTTCAAGAAATAAATCATTTTAATACTTTATTTTAACTAAAATAATATGATTCATTTTTATAACTAAACGAAAAAAAAATTAATATAAATATTATATATAATAGTATTATTAAAAATTCGTTACAATTCAATAAAAAAAAAGAGACAAATCATTTTTCTAAATATGTATCATTGTAATTTTGAGGGATCGTTACAAATCATTTCGTATTGCTTTCAATCGGTTTCTACGGTACATTAAATAATTGCCTAAGCTGTTCCTTCTTCATGGCTTTCACAAGTAAAGGGAGAGTGCGCCATTCAATGTTTTTCAAGCCTCTAAAACCCTCTGGGATTAATTCAAGGGAACAAAAACCAATTTGCTCACTTGTCGTACATCCTGAGATAACAACAATCGATGTTGCTCGGAAAGAATCGAGAGTAAAAGGTCAGGGTGAAAAAAAAACGAAGGAAAAGAACCGGAAGTGAACCACGTTTTTACGACCAGTTTTTCAGATCATTTACTAAAGCGCCACAATCTGATGGAAACATTGATTTCCAAATATGCCGAAATTAATATCATTTTATTGTTTTACATAAATTTATGTATGTATTTATACTTTTATTAATTAAAAAAAAAAAGATTAATACGTAAAATGGAATAAAAAATGTAGTGGTCTTTCAAAGATGTTTTTACAATTAAATTGTTAATTAAATTTTTCTTCAAATCAAAATATAAAACATTGAAAATGTACAATAAATTATATGTATTTTTATTTTTTTTAGTATATATTAATATAAATAAATATTATATTAAAATATTTTCATGATTATTACATGTTATTGATAAATTTGTTTTCATTAAGCATACAAAATTCATTATAAACATTAATATTTAATTAAGGTATCGAATATATGTAATGTGCATAAATTTAAAACTACGTATTATCAAAATATCAATTTCAATCTTTAGTCGTATAAACAATGCGTAATTAAGCAGAAGATAAAACGGTTTATCCAGTTTTAATATAGTATATACAACCCTCGTATGCGGAGCACAAATGAAAATGCAAGCATCAAAACTCACCCTTAATTCTGGAGAACGTTCTGAACCTGGCTCATTTAGTGAATTGCGCGTTTACATCTTAAGTATATCACCTCAGACAGACATACGAATACTGTATGTACACAATCTAACTAGAGTTGTTTTACTAAAAACAATTTCGAGTCAAACTCGATGACTTTAATATTCCTTAATTAAGGTTTACAATCGAGACGACATGATGAAACATTTTCTCTGTAATAAAATTTCCAATATATAAACGCTAACGATTTGACAGAGACGTTAATTACTTATATCTAGTCGTTTTTTTTAATTAACACATATTTTTATTTTGTTTTTTGTTCGATATCGAATTTAATTTAGTTCTATCAAATTTTATCTATATAAAAACCGATTAACGTTTATAAACCGTTTCGCTATATAGTGAAAGTTTCCATACTCCTCAAGATGGAATGTCGTCATTGAATAAATAAATGCAGATTCTTACCGTTGCCTGTCAAGAACAGATAGAAAACTTTTTGATTCCCCAAAGAGTTTCATCGGAAAATTCCCAGTGACTTTTTCCTATCGAATGAGCCATCAGACTTCCTGTTTGAACGGTTTCTTCGTTTAATTTATTTTTTTTATTTGTAATTTAACTTATATAAATAGCGTAAATGCAATCTATTCTCAACTTGTTTTATAATTAAAAATAATATATAGTTTAAAGTTTTCATTGAAAAATTTATAATATTATTAAATTAAAATCATAGGAAAAGGTATATTAAAATAAATTTATTTTATAATATTTATGCAAATTAGATATCCTATATTTTTGTATATTAATTTCAAAATAGAAACACTTAACAATATTATAAAGAATTTCAGTTTAATATAAATAATTATTTGACTTAAAATTTTTAAAGATTTTATTTATATCATGAATAAAAAAAATGGTCGGTTCTAAATATGACATATACCGAAAGCTAAACGTAAGAGTAAAGGAATATTTCGAGTGCACAGCGACAAAAGCGACGTCAATGGCAAAAAAAAAAACGACTACAAAAAGAAGTCAAAGCGAAATAACGAGGCAAAAGAAAAAGGTTAAGAGCCGCTGCCGTTGTCCGAGCGTTCGAACCCGATATATAAACACGTTATAAGGCTTCTCGCACACGAACGAGCCTGTGTATCCAGCAAAATGGTGAGCAAACTTTGCAGTCGAAATTAAATATAAACTCTATTTCTTTGTGTTATGTTGAGGACGGGTCCCCCGGCTCATGAATATCTCGTTAAAGTGTCGTGGCCTTCTCACCCTCGTTTTTCTAGACCTCTTTCCTTTTTTTTACCCGTACTCTTCCGCCTTCATACGTACGTTTTTCCCTTCTTATCCTTTTATTTTTCCTCTCTTATGTCTCCCTCCACTTCTTGTATTTTGGGGAATTTTCAAGCGTTTTTCAAGTCGACTATGGTGCACGATACTTGGAGGGTTGTAAAAGTCATATTGTTATGCTTCGCTTATTTTTTTTTTATTTGCGCAAACAAGTTATCAACTATTAAAATTGATTTCTAATTCGTCTCTTCTACAACAACTAAAATATGATTTTTTTTTTGTATAATAATTCAGTTACGAATATCTTTATATATTTTAATCAATATAATATGTTGAAATATTTAATTAAATCGTAAATAATTGTTTTAAATGATTTATGCAACCATTTCAGCAAGTCTCTTCACACCCTTGGTGTCAAATCTTATTTATCTCGTTTCCTTTAAAAGCAGACCTTCTCTATTTTAGACGAAAACAAAGATAATTACATTTTCTTAAAATCAAATTTATAATAAATTACTCAATGCTTTCAATTTAAAAAAAAATATTTTTATAAAGATAAATTATATGTTGAAATAATTTATGAAACGGACTAATATACACCTCTAAGGCGTAAATAGCGATGCCATATGACGCAAAATTACCCTCGGAAGACAGGGAGAATCAACCTGTAACCGAGTCCGAGGGTAATCTAAAAAAAAAAAAAGGCAACGCCCGAGGGAAGAAGACACTCCGTACAGCTGTTATCTGACCAGCATTGATTCACACTAGGCCCTCATCCCTTAGAGCCTTTGTCGGGCGTCAATATTGAGTCTACAGAGAAACGCGCTTTTTATTGCCAATTCGTTGCTGACTTTTCGAAACCGAGCTTCTGTTGTCGAATTTTGTTCAAAATTAATACATTTCACACATTTAAAAATAGAATTGTTTTAAAAAATTTCAAATGATGTTATATTTAAATTTTATTTATTTATTTTTTTTTTTAGTTAAAATAATTATTATTATTTATTATTATGATAAAAACGAACATAAAATATTAATCGAATCGATTAACGAAGTCAAGTGTGAGTTAGAAGTAATCAAAGTCTGAGCTTATCGCACATTATATCACGACTAAAGCGTTTGAAGTGGAAAATACGAGGGTGTTTTATACAAGTTTTCACAGTTTTGAACTGTTGCACTGCATAATATAGCCGCTTTTTAATTAAGTTTCCATACAGTGCAATTATTTCTCTGGCTGCTACCAACGAGTTCAATTGCACAAATGTGCAGATTAAGCCACTTTATGATTGCAATATTCACTCGATGCCTAAATTTTATTAATTTATACTATTTAACTCGTCTAGCATTATTAAAAAAATATTTCTTTAGATTCAATATACTAAAACATATGACATTGAAAAACACTATATAAATAACATCTAAAAAAATATTTTTTAATAAAAAAAATCACCAACTATGACGGTTAAAATATTGAAAAAAAAAAATTAATTACTGTCTATTCATAAATTTCTTTTTCATAAGAAATATAATAGATAAAATCAACAAATATATAAATATGCAGTAAATAACGATGATTAAGTTATAAAGAAAATATACTACGAGACACCCGCAAAGTCGAATAGAGCATAGAAATTAATTGCGCGGAAAAATTGATCGTAAAGAATAATTAATGACGTGTAAAATACAGAGGGCAATGAATGAAAGAGCACAAATGTGCATGAAATGTATCCCTACGAAATTCTAAGCAAAAATAAAACTCCAAATCATTAGAAATATACGCTGTGGGTAAAGCTAAATATGACCCCAATGAAAATGAAATTTATCGTATATACATAATTATATTAATTTAAACAGTCATAATTACAGATGTTATGCGTTATTGAATAAAATAATAATTTATTACATTCGACAAATGCAATTTTAATTTTAGTTTTTGGCTCGTCTTCACTTGAAAAAAAAACTTTATTTTCAATCTATGATATTCCGGAAAAACGTTTTTCCCACAGAACGTGTGTGTTTTTCCCAGATATCGATTTCTAAAGAAACACATGTGGCGTCCGCTGTGCAAAACTTTCGTTATTACCCGGTAATAGTTGGTATATGAGTATTATATATATATATATATATATATATATATATATATATATATATATATATATATATATATATATATATAATGTCTCAAACACATGATGAGTTACAAGCTTAATAATGATTGAAAATTTTAAGACTCGTTTTTACAAGTTTTCATATTAAATATACTATAATCTATACTAAATGATAAATATTTATAAAAATTATGTTTTATAAAACAATATTAACATTATTTTTTTACGATGATATTTTAACGCTTTATAAATACTTTTTAGCCAAGTCACTCCTGCGTGTTTTATATATTATAAATTTAAAAAATACATTATTCATGTATATATTAAAAAGTTAATTACACAGATTATATACACTTAATGTAATTTTTCTATCTTGACAAAACTAAAATTTGAAGAAGAAATATCGATTATGTTAAAACATTTTATTGAAAGTTATAATGTTAAAAATTAAACCTATTTTTGAATGCGTCATGTAACATTGGTGAATAATGAATGTCGATTAATGTTTTTTAAAGTTTTATTACTTCTTATTATAAACACTTTCTAGTAATATTTGAAATGATGTAATTCGTATATAGAAAATTTGTGGTGATTAATATATTATATTTTATTAATTGAATTTGCACTTATTACTTTATATATATATATATAAATTAGCGTAATTATTAATAATTACTTAATTCAATGAAAAATAGTTGAAAAAATGTTGCCAACTGCTACTATGAGGGATGGTTAGCGACTATCTGTTAAAAGCACGCGAGCTAAATATTGACACAGGTCCGGCTTGTTTTCACTTATTTAAACAATTTTCAGTATTATAAGTGGATATCGATTCTTATTTTACTTAAAACAACATCCCGTTTTATTTTATCAACTTTCACAATAATTACAAAATTTATAATCATACCGTTTATTTTCCTTATTACGTGTATTTTTTTTTTAACATCAAATTAATAAAAATAGATTGATTTCGATTTAAATATTTTTATATTACATATTTTTAATTTGAACTATATAAATTCAATGAATTGAACAATCTATATATTAAAACGTTTTTTTTTAATATTTAAAAAAAAATTGAAATAAATTTCTAGCATCTATATTTTGAACGTCGAATGAGATCTCCGACATATTATCGCAGCTACTAAAATTGAATTCAATAATCGAGTAGCGGAGTTCCAACGCCGCCAGACATGAGTTTGCCCGTTCTTATTTTTGGGAGTTGAAATGGGGTCTGGTACGACACAGTCAACGGGCCCCCGATCGCAGATAAAACACGTTCTATTCTTATGAGCTACCGCCCCTCGGGAAGATACGTCTCCTGTATCCTCTCTCCACCCCCTCTGGACTCCTTTTCGACCCTCTGGACCCCCCCCCCACCTTTCACTATGTTCCGGAAAGGTTTCCCCTCTGGTGAGGAGTATCTGTTACTGTGGTGTCGACCCCAGGCTACTGTATCGCCGCTGTTATTCTTTTGGAAGTATGTTCGCAATGTAAGTTACGAAGTGTCACGTTTTAACTGCAAGGAGCAGATAGTCCTTATAAAAATATTTCACATGCCATCATTTCATATGCAAACGTGTTCTATGCATTCATAGTTATTTCTATATTTTCGTAAAATATCTTTAACATTTATATAAATATTTTACATATTAGTTAAAATTTAAAAATTTTTAATATTATTTGACACACAATTAAGATAAAATACATAAGATAAATTTCAAAGCATTTTAGTATAATATCGTTGATGTTACACGTTTATGTATCAGGGAAAAAAAGGAGTCAAAAATATTAGAGCCCGTTCACGTTTTTCGCAGAAAAATCCAGAGATAATATATCGTAATATAAGGTAGTTAGAAAGGGAAAGACTGTCAAAAAATGGTGAAAAATAAAAATAATAAAAGAGGGTTGTGGGTTACAAAAAAAAAAGAGAAAGAAAAGAGTGTTCTCGTGAATCGTTGAAAGGGGGGTCGAGGGGAACCACGACCATATATCAAAAATTTATATGACCAAAGTTTTCGTAGTAGGTGTTGGGAACGATAATAGGATCTTCGGACCAGGAACAGGGATCGCCTTCGTACAGAGTTACGACGCAAATATTCCGTAAGAGGATCGAACGATAAGTGATTTCAAATTGAATTTAATATTCCGATAAAAAAAAATGCAAATAATAATTAGTATTTTTTAACGATATTAATTAATTTTATTATACATACTGAAATAATGTTTTAATAACAAAATTTATAAAAATTAATTAATAGTATTTTTTTTAATTTAGTACTAATCTGAAAGAAGTAAAAAACGTTTAATATTTTCTAATTTCTATTATTCTAAAAAAATAATGTATAATTAAGAAATAAATGTAATATATATATATATATATATATATATATATATATATATATATATATATATATATATTAATCTTTGATACATCCACTTCAACATATCAAAAATGAATATTCACATTTTAATATTTTAAATCAAACTTTTTTATTAATTTCAAATATTAATGTTGAAATTGTGCGTTTAATAGATACGAATGTAAAAAATATAATAATAAAGAATTGTATAAAGGGAACAATAAAATAGTTTTCAAACTTCGATAAAAAAAATCGAAATGAAATACTCGCGTATATATTGTATATTATATATGTGGGGATATTTAATGTAGTAGAAGAGATCGAAAGCGATTTTTGATGTATATTTTGAAAATATCTTAATTTATCCGTTCGTCGACACACAACAGAAAAAAGGAAGAACGTCTCGCAAGCGGTGAAAAATGAGTGTAAGTAAAGGGAAATAGTGGATTGATAACCGGCAGTCACGTACGCAATAACGCAAGCGATTCTCAGGCACCCGGTTTTTCCGATTATAACACCCTCACGTCACGGAGCGAAAAACCCCTCAGGAGCTCTCGCATCGGGCTTCGATTCGAATTTTTCTTTGCCTTTTACCCGTTTTCACCCTTCCGCTTTTCCGGCGGCGGACGAATGTTTGCGTACGTGCGGATTTTTTTTTTTTGATATTTTTATTTTTATTATTATTATTCGTCGCTTATTTAAATGCCGAATACGAACTATGATTTCTAAATAGAACCTTTCGATAACGTAACGTGACTTCACTATTATTATTCGAGATAGAATTATCTACGTGGGTCTCGCCTACATTTCTCGAATCTTTTAGATTTTATTTCGTAGTACGGCTGCGCAATTTACTAAATTGAAAATATTGACAGGTTCGTCGTTATATTTTCATTTTATAGTATTTTATATGTTTTATATCTACTACAATTTTCAACTATCAGAAATATTGTTTGATTATTAAAGTTTTTTTTTTGATTCAATAAAAAATGCAGCCATTTGAAATATATATAATTTGGATTCATGGATTACCATCTATCACGTTTCATGAAAAACGTGCTTTCCATTTGACATACATTCGCATTTATTATTTACGAGCAGCAAGTGCAAATCTCCGTTTGTCAATGATTTTCTTAAAACGTTACCTTTAAAACTAGACTCTTTACTTTCACAGTTTTATAAAAATTTCACACGCGAATTTGTATAAAAATACGCGTATACGTATATAAGAAAATATATACGAAATTATGTATATAATATATAATAAATAAATAAAATTTGAAATCGTCATCGATATTACACATTATAGTTTAATTTTTATGTTCGTTCACGAGATAAAAGTTTGAGAAACGTTCAGCCCGTCTTCAAAGGACACGTAATGTAATTTGGCAAACGACCAAACCGGAAACTATAGCTGTATAGTCCGTCCGGCCTGTCGGATCTCTCCCAGGAACCGGAACGGCAACAACTTGCCCTCAAGATTAACAAGGACCCCCCCGTTTATTGCACTTTGACGACACAAGAAACTCACCACTGGTGCACGAGTGCCTCTTCTAGAATACTACAGATATTTTTCTTGTCACGATTTATATTATTATATTATTTTTCAAGTCTGAGAACCACCCATCTATAATACACGCTTTCCTAATATTCTTTTTCGATCAAACTGTGATGTTTAGAAATTTTATTTTTGAAGATACTCAAAACCAAAGATCTAAAAAAGTTAAAAGTTAAAAATCTTTAGAATATTAATAGTCTAAATCAATGATCGATATTTATCGAATATAAATTAGAAAATATATTTCTTTTTCAATTCTAATATGTTATTTCTATATTCATTACCGTTAATCTATTATTCAGTTAGTAGTATTGTCAAAAAAAATTCGTATAAATATTAAATTTAAAATTATATAAAACAAAAAGTTCTGAAAATTATTAAATATGAATATATGTTATATTTTGTATGTATGAATTCAAAAGTTAATATTATACAATATAATAGACACTGAATATTTCAACGATAATTGCGTTCATATTGCTTAGATTATTTAATAGATTTTTAAAAAATTTAATATATATATATATATATATATATATATATATATATATATATATATATAATATAAATTGGTAACATTAATTGGCATGATATATAGAAACGGTGCGTTCGATTGGATTGGTTGCAATCAAATACTAATGTGTCGACATTATTTTCGCGAGTATGTGTTGTGCGTAACGCGAGCGCAATCACGGTAATGCACGGTACATGTTCCAGTGCGGTCGACCAGTTAACGCAATCATCGCTGCGTTTGACCTCTAATTGCTCGCCATTTCATAATTATCGTTTTGTACGAATTAATAACACGACCCGAATATGCACGGTCATTAGGTTCGAATCCAATCGTGTGTCTATTGTTATTTGTAATAATAACTTTACGGTCGATTTCGTTTCCGTTATTGAGTGCACTGGCGATGTTTTCAAGTGACGACAACGTTATAATCATAATGCGTTTAATGAGATTTGTATTAATTTTGTATATATATGGTATATATATTATAGATATTTACAAATTATCTGAAAAAAAAAAATCATATTTTCATTTTATAATGTTTTCACTAACGAATCATCATAGTGAGTAGCATTCAAACAGATGAATAGAATACTATTTATATTTATCTATATTTAGCATCAAAATTAATTTTTCATTTTCATTATTACATATGGGAAAAATTATTTCGTTAATCGTTAGCTATTGTAACAATTACAATTATTTCAGATATAATTAATATGCATGTTTTTAACTGCATATAAAATAAATTTGAATAAAAATTACCTTTTATTTACATAATCGTATATACATATATATATATATATATATATATATATATGTGTGTGTGTGTGTGTGTGTGTGTGTTTATACATACTTAATATGGTATATGAACTGTCGTTTACGTGTGAAGATTTAATTAATGTACATGTTATTTAGCCAAATTATTGATTACCGCAACAAATCTGTTAAAATTGAAATTTTAATCAAACATTTACAGATGAACTATTTGTATTTTCATTTATTATTTTAATTAACAAATATATTATATATGTATATAAAAAGATATATTCATGAAATAATCGACAAATGCGTAGATTTTGAAAACATTTGCCAAAAATCAAATTAAATAATTCGATTACTATTATATAACCTAATTATTGAATAAACGAATACTTTTTGCAAATCAGCGGCAACATTAGATTAAAAAAAAAACGATATCAGGACAAAAATATATTTAATTATTTTTTTTCTACGTTCATTTTTCTAAATTGAAATATTCTATACCGCGAAAAAAACTGCATCGAAATATGATACCGAGTGCACATGTTATATAATTGGAGCGATCGAATGACTCGAAAACACGGAGAATGCATTTCAGACAGGCAACGTTGAAATTCCAAAGACGCCGGGGGCGAGAAGCACATACTCAGCCAATTGATTAGTATGAACAGCGGCTACCAAATTACAGAAAGTTACTTCATTTGGTAGAACACTTTCAGCATCGCAATCGCCCAAGTCTTTTCAACTCTAGTTCAGGAGGGAAGGGAGATGAAGTCTCTCTTTCGGCGATGGAAAACGAAGCTGCAAAATGCAGAGCATGCCTCGACTAGGTGCCGTACAGTTTCGTTCGCCCCACAGAGGTGGCTCGAGGTCGTCACAGAGGGTGGTTAATAATGGTGATGGTTACACTGGGTGCCTACGAAGGGGGGGATGGGGGAGTGTCGGGAAGAATTGATCATTGTTACCTGTCATAAATGTGTAGCGGGGTGCAAAACACCGCATTATATTGTGTGTGTGCCTCACAAAGGATATTTCGAACGCGACATAGTTTGAATGACCAAAATCGCTGTTGAATTTTAAATCGATGAACAATTCACAGCGGTCAGTCGAATGCTTGCAATAACGTGTAATAATGCGACAAATCAACAAAATTTCAATCTTCAACGTTTCATAAAAACAATGTTATCAAAATATTATATATAGTTTGTTATATTATACCTATAATATTTTCTTGATTGGAACAGACAGATCGGCAACTTTTGCTCTAACAGACAGCAAACACGAATTAACTACGGTTCGTTTTTTTTTTTTTTTCACCAACAAAAATAACATAGTGTCTACAATTAACGTACAGGACTGATTGGCTTCGCATGTAGTCCCTCAGGATATGTTGGTCTGTAACTGATCGAAGAAATCCTTGAAATACGTGTAGAGGGTTAGAGAATTCACCTCTCGTATTTTCCGATTTGAACAATAAATCAGAAAACTATTATATTATACTTTTCAACGTCTATGGTTTTACAATGTACCAATTTATTTTTCAAGCACTCATTTATTTATTTTTTAATTTCAAAAACTAAAAATTAGTCTTAGAATAAGCTTATAAATATTTTTAGATGAAAATATATATTATATTGTGGAAAAATATAAAATATTTTTAAAATTCGGAAAATAGATAAACTACATATGACAAGTTTTCTATAATAAATAAACTGTATTCTCAGTATTCGATGTTAATTGATCTTATAAATTACTTTTTAATAATTTATTTTTATTCAATAATCTATAAAATTATGTTATTGGCAATCATTTTAATAAAATATACGAGATATATCGATTAAAAACTATATTTCATGCTAAGTAAAATTCACGTTTATATACTATTTAATACATATAATATAGACGTAAAGGCCTTGCGCTTATTAACTACGTAGATATGTAATAAATAATGCGCTATCGGAAAGCTACAGCCCACTATAGCCCACGGGAACATTGGCCATCCCCAAACTATTTCTGGTGTCCACCCTAAAAAACAACCCCATCTTCCGCAGACCAGAACACTTGGTGGTATTGTAAGCTTTCGGCCTGGCCAGTGTCCTGTGTGATTCCGCTTTTACTCACTCCACCCTGACAACTTTATCAGCATCACCCACTTTATTTCACCTACAAACCACATTCACTGTGGGAATTGGAAGAGAATTTTCCAACAACATACACATTGGCGTACCACGATGCGTATACGCGACATTAAATACTTATCTGTTCGATATTATATAATAGTATTAAATGACTATTCAAAAAAATCAATCACAAAACATGTGAAATTTTAAAGGTTTATTTTTTTTTAGAATTTCTATATTAATTTACTACCCAAATAAATGTGTTTTATAATATTTTTGATATAAAATATATAATATATATATATATATATATATATATATATATATATATATCAAAGTAAAATTGTTTTACCTATTATAAATGGAATATACAATTTAATGTTTTATATTATATCTGTATTATTCGTAATACTCTTAATTGTAATAATATTTAAATTGAAATAAAAATACGTCATATTAACGGAAATGAATGTTGAAATTTAAATTGACAAAAAACAAAACTTTATATACATTTTATCGGTTCATTCGTACGAAACTACACTCGCAAAATTTGCGAACAATATTCAAATCGGGTTTAATGTTTTTTTAGCGCTGCCGGGAGCAGTTTGAATTAATGGTTTCACGTTTGTTTTCGGGTGTGTCGATTTTTCAGACGTCCCTGGACCGGGGGACCAAGGACAGAAAGTGAAACCGGATCGTCGTTCCGGGTAGGGTAGGCAAAACTATATTGTACCTTGGGGGGCAGTATCTCGTACTAGAGCCCCCGCCCTGCCAATTGAGCACCCCTGCAAAAACCTTTTTCGGTCTCGGTCTCCCCATAAAACACCACGGTTCTGGGTGTCGAAGTTGGTACACCAAGACAAACAAATCCACGTTAGCGATGGGTCACTCAAACCGCGCATGAAATCTTTCGTCTACGATTGATTCCTACATATATTTTTTTATACTACTCTCTTTGTCCGCTTTTTTAATATCACTATCGATATTTTGGTTTTTTAAATATTTTAAAATACATTTAAAATGCTTTATATTTATTAGTAGTGATAATCACTGTGAAAGTCTAGACCTATAGTTTGAAAATAATTTCTCTCACAACAAAATTTACAGAAACTGTTTTACGTATAGAGAAATCCATTTCTTTATTATTATTTCTCATAAATTATTTTGTTGTACTAAAAATATCTAAGTGATACAACAAAAACGTTTCTTCGCTATACTTTTATTTTTATTTTAAAACCCATTTTAAATTTCGTAAATACTTTTTTTAAAATATTAAAAATCCATACTTTCAAGATTTAAATATTATTTTTATACTCGTCGTTTTATTTAAAAGGTAAATTATCATACAATTTTTAAGAGTCGTATTTAATTTTTCACAATTTTTTAAATATCTTTTTTTAAAACAAATTAAATTATTTAAATAAAGAAAAACGAGTGACAAAAAAAGAATAAAATAAGAATGGACGAAAAGGAGCAAAACTGAATCGTTAAAACTCCCAGCGAGAAATTTAAAAGTGTGACGTGAAAGAAATGGAAATTGTGCTAAAAGGTCAGGACTTAATTTATCTCCTGGGTCGTATCACAGGATTCACAGGACATACGAAACTCGGAATTACACGAGAAAACCCCTGTTCTTTACGACCCATAGAACGTCTCACTTTCGCCATTTTGATGAATGTCGTCCTTTAAAAAGAAAAAAAGCAAGGACAATATGAAAAAGTCAAGAGAAAAAGTAAAAAAAATATATTCAGCCCTTTCGCATGCGCGAAACAAAGTCTTTTCGTAATTTATACGACGAAAAATATAAGAGTTCACTCTCAATTTACAAAATCAGTTTAAGGCCCTTCTGTCTCTAAAGATCGTAAGAACTGCCTTTTCTCCATTATTTTTTTTTTTGCCCTCGTCGTCCCCATCTTTGATACATTTTTTTTTCTGTTTCGTTTTACTCTCGTTTCTCATTCTTTCGTTATAATTAAACAGAACGTGGAAAAAGTATACACAATATTAATAAAATATGGTCTTTCACGAAATTAAAGAGCAGCGGCGAAACGTAAAAAGGCACACTTCCCTCTTCGACAATAAATTCACATTAAATTCATTTTATTAGCGTCGAAACAACGGAACAAATATTCGAGACCTGACGATGTAAGATGGTGCAGTAAAAATGTACGTAAGTATATTAACGTACGACGTTGGAAAATAATTTATATTTCAATTTCTCTTACGTTTTGCTTATTTTCAATTATATCTAAGAAATGGAATGTATTTCGAAGAAAATCGAATAATACAATCTTGTTCATTTTTGTACATTAATTTTAAACAAAACGCTTATTTAAGACATTTTAAAAGAAAATTAAATAATAATAATAATATTAATATTATTAATTAAATAATAATATTGGTGAATAATTTCTACTCTGATTAACAATGCGAAAAAAATATATAATTTAATCCAACAACAATTATCACATACACTGTTTGTTGAAAATAAATATGAAATTTTAATATTAAAAATAATGTTCTTTAGAAATAAATTACAATAACGCGAATTAAAACTTCAATAGACTCCCGAGAAAGCTTCGACTGTACCAAAGACGAACAAGTACACAAAGCTTATTGTAAGACGGGCTAAATAATAGACATAATAAATAACACAAGACTCACACTTTATGAGAAATACAAAAGAGCTAAATAAAAAGTAGCAAAGCAAAGCATAAAAAGGAAGAAAAAAAAAGGCGAAAAGGTTTCACAAAGGAAAAGTGTTTATTTATATTATATGTAATAATATAAGCTGAAAAGTGTTTTCGCGATGTAAAACTCTCCGCAATTGCACTTCAGACGATGACCCTCGAAATGCACAATAACCTCGTAGAAATGCTCTTTAAATCGATTTACTTTAACTAAAAATTTTAACCACTTCCTCCACACATTGGTTTACAAATTATTATTTTATATCATTTTCGGCTTTTCGTTCCTCGGTTTTATTATTTGTTAAAAAAAAATATTGTATTGTGTATTAATTATTTATTTTACCCGAAATTTTTTACATTTCTATTATTTATTTTGTCTTGAAATCGTATTCTCACGAATTCGTAGTAAATCGCATTTTCCAGCACCACAACTAGTCGTGATAGATGGATGAATCTCAAAAGTGGCCAGTTCGACACTCGACCTTTGTCACAGGATTCTGGAAAACTGTTCTAAGTCTCTCAACTGTAATCCGTTACCAACTCCCTTCAAATACCATCCCTACAATAATCATATATTTTACTATTTAGGGTTGCGAAATCGAATTTGGAGGAAAGGTGTTCGAAATCGGTTATTTTTTTACAGTATAAATTGAACGAAACTTGGAACTTTTACAATAAATCTAATTAACAACTACCTCGTAAATTACAAAAAAAAAGCAACGCAAGATTAATGGTATAAAATCTGATTAAAAATAATCGAGAAAATTAAATATTTTTCAAAAATATAAATTAAAATGATATTCGAAAGATATGTCTTTGAAAATAAATTAAATATTTGTTATTCATTTTTTACTTCATAAGCTACACGTATTTTTACATAAGCTACTTGTATTTTAATATTGTATGTAAATTTCATTAATATACAATATTAATAATCAACTATTTATTTTTTCAATATTTTGTTCAATTTTATTTTTTTTATTATACTTTGCTAACATTTAAAAAACTATAATATAATATTGAAAAAAATGATAATTGAATTTAAATGATATTTGTCAACTTATATTCACATTTATCGGAGTTCAAGTAGACTGTTTCGTACTCGAATTTCGTGACCCTATTACCATCTTGACCCGTACTGCGAAACGGGCTATGGTCAGGAACAGATTCAGGATAGTCTCCTGAAAGGGGTGGCAAAACCCTCTGTCCAGTAATAAATTAACAGTGACTGTACTCGGGCCGAAGCTCGTGACCATCCCCTTCGCTGTAGCACATTCCGGTTCCAGATTGAGGGGCGGCGCCCTCGCCATCATTTCACTGTCACTTCTGGATGACTACGAAGCGCCCCCAGAACTTCGGGACTCCACATTAACATATTTGTTTTTGCACTGCAAACTGCCTCGCTTTTTGTCCGCGAATTTCACACCCACACTTTGTCGTAGTTCGCAAAGAAAAAATCTGGATTCAACGATGAAATTGCGAAAAAAAATTTGCGAACCGCAAAACTTTCATATCATGATTGATGATTCATCCTCGAAATTTTAATTTTTCAAAGAAAAAAATATCAAGATTTTTTTTAAATATAATACGAATCTAAATTTATTATTTCAACTTCAAATTACTACAAAATGTGCATGTAAATTTTCTTAATTTTTAATGATTCTATTTTTCAAGATCACAAAATAATTAAAAAAAAAAATTTTATATATAAATTAAAAAATCTGCAAATTCTTCATTTTTGTAAAGAAACAAATATTTTTTTATATTTAATTGTCTATTAAATAATTTAGATTTAATTTTAAAATGAAATGAGGAAAATTATTATTTAATTGGGTATAGTAAATATATATACAAAGTATAGTAAATATATATACAAAGATATACATAAAAGACGAACAGATTGAGCAAGTGACGTCTTATAGATACTTGGGGACGTACATAACAGCAATCCACGATCCCAAGAAGGAGATCCGTTCTAGAATAGAGCAAGCTAGAACGCAATTTATAGCCATGAAGAAATTTTTAACATCTAGAAGCACTGATATGATATTAAAATTACGTATGCTTAGATGTTATGTCTTTCCTGTTCTTCTATATGGTGTCGAATCATGGACACTAGACCCTGGTACCGAAAAACGTCTGGAAGCTTTCGAGATGTTGTGCTACCGGAAAATACTAAGTATATCTTGGACTGACAAAGTAGCAAATAAAGAGGTTTTGAAAAAAAATAATAAAACTCCTGAAATATTAAAAATAATCAAATTAAGGAAAATACAATACCTCGGCCACATCTTGCGAAATGATAAATATAGGCTTCTCCAGATAATTTTGGAAGGAAAAATTCAGGGGAAAAGATCAGTTTATTTGACGTCAAAATTCATGGCTTAAAGATCTTCGTCGTTGGTTCAACTGTTCGTCAATGGAAATTTTTCGTATGGCTGTGTCAAAGGTTTCTTTGGCCGTGTGGATCGCCAACCTTCTTAAGGAGACGGCGTAAGGAAGAAGAAGAAGTAAATATATAGAGATTAATTATGTTTCCGCACTCTAATAAAATTGTTGATAAAATATTCCAAAATTAATTAGTTCAATATTAGTTAGATATTAGTTTTCAGTGTTAAAAATGTATTGATTTAAACAATATCACTTTTTATCAATATTCATTTTAAATATATGTATTTTTTTATATTAGTGCCATATATTTCATCGTATCACATATGATCTGCATATGAATAATAAAAATATATAAAATTTGAACGGAAAAAATGATGCATATGTGAACCTTCCCGTTCAACATCTTGTTTCTTCGGCAAATGAACATAATAAAAAGGGAGCGAACGGGGGTTGTCGAGAATAAAAACAAAGAGCCTTCTAGACAGATATGGATTTCTTCATTTTAAAAATATGCTAATGTAATATGTTAACCCTGCATGAGTGAAAATATTTTTATACGCACCATTTTCTAGGAAAAAAGGATGAGTTAGAAGAAGTAAAACAAAAAAAAAAAAGAAAAAGAGAAAGGGAATAAAACGAAACTCGACTAAGCGCGATTGTTTCATTTTATAGCCTCACAATACGTGTTCGAGCCAAACTAACTGCAATTTTCGTGAATACTCGCTGCATGATAACACGAATAATAAAAATATTAAATCGCACTATATTTCAACATAATACTATGTGCGATTATCGATTTATATTATTATTTTTAAAATATTTTATAAATATTTATGATCAGATCGCTCAATATACTCGTACAAATAAGTATTACATTTTAATTTAATATGATATACTATAAATAAATTTGATAACAGATGAAAAATATGCATAGAGTCGAATCGAATGAACGTATATTTCATAATTAAAAGCGAATCGATTGGATTGAATTGAATATGTTTATAAAAGGCTCGCTTTCTAGGCGGATAACGCTAGTAAATCCAAAACGAACAGCCGACCGAACCCGTGAAACACGTTAGTAATGAAAACGAGCTGTTGGATAAGGAATATTATAACGGCAACTATCTCTAAACAAGAGTTAGCAAGAACTAATTTGGAAAGTTGCAGCGATACCGTTTTTGTTTGTCAGCGACATTGCAATAAAGTGAATTCCCAACAGCGGTTGCGGGTGCGACTTTATCCGCACACACACACACACACACACACAACGCTTATATTATATATAAATGTATGTATGAAAAGAACACGTATATAGGTTTGAATTTTCAGCAAAATTAATAATTATATATTTGATTTTTTTTTATTATGAAATCTATATTCAAACCATATTAATTATAATTTCGATTTGAAATATATACATTCGCTTTGAATAAACGATTTAAATTATTAATTAAATGAAATGATATTTTTTTCTTTATTTATGAACTACATACCCTAATTTTAAAAATTTAGCTGAAACGTTAAATAAATTTAATAATGTTCTTATAAATTTGAATCAAAATACATGTTCGTTTTAAACTCAGTATCAAAACGACTACAATATTTTTGTCATCGAATAATTAGTTGATTATTTAAATAATAGTAATTTAAAATAAAAAAAAAATATTTTATATCATTTCAAACCAAACACATGCGTATCTAATGTTTCATTCGATATATATATATATATATATATATATATATATATCAATTTAGATGTATATACGTATTCAACATTTATATGCATTTATTACCTATATGCAAATTCGTATATAGTATGAGGACCACCGTAATAGTTCAAGCGGTAATATTGCAGACAAACGTGCCTAGCTTCAGCTTCAGTAAACAAAACATTGAACTGAAAAACGAAAACGCCTAAAACAAACATATTTAATTTAACTAAACGGAAAGTATTGTCGATATGAAATGAAAAATATTATCAAAAATTAAAGTAAATTTTAAGAAAATGTTTAGAAAATTTAATTTGAAGATAACATTTTATTATGTTCACCCGTTAAAACGTTTTAAAAAATAGATTTTCATGCATAATCATAATCGTAGACTATTACATTAATAATAAATGTTGGAAAATAATATGAAAATTACTTTACAACATTTATTTATTTAACACACGAACGGGACGAAAGTCGAAACAATGCGAACAAATATGCGACCGAGTGCATTGCATATACGGAAAATTATCATAGCGTGCGTAGACAGTGGCGTCCGTCTAATTTATGGGACCCGCAGTATGGTATGAAAAAAAAACCAGCGCCGTGACTGTGCAACAATGCACATATAAAATTTAAGTGAATATTTTTCTAACGATTTTCATTTACAGCCTAAAAATATTTCTGTAACCGCCATTCTTCGTGGACAATTTCTATAAAAAATTTGTATCGCTTACTAAAAAATATTCATCGATAATATATGAATAAATTGATTATATTAGATTTATTTTATCGTAAAATAGTTGTTTATTAATTATTCAGATTATATGATATAAAATAGATTTTAAAACTTCTGCGACAATATACTATTTTTTTACATTTTTCCACATTATTTATATATATTTTTTTAATTATCAGATTTTAAAACGTTATCTAAATAAAATTTCTAACAGTATAATTCGATAGAATGCAAAATAAAAAGGTTAAAATAGAAATAAAAGATAGCATAGTGCGGCGTATGGGTGAAATTTATTTATTTTACGCCGCCCCCAGTGAGACCTCGGTGCATTTTCTTTTCCTATAAAAATTTGCATAGCCTTTGATGTTGTCTACGACGCAAAACGAAAACGCTAAAAAGCGTCTGCAAAGGCGAAACAAAAAAAAAATAGGGAATATATGTAGTTATTTATTGCCGTTAAAATCAGTTAAAGTAATTTTCTTTTTTGGCCTAAGGCCAGCGGTCTCACGAGCGAATCCAGAAACAACTTCCAAAATAATATACTTTTTTTTTATATGTTGCTTTTTTATTATTTTCAAAATTCGCATACAAACAATAGATTTAAGTTTTCGACGTAAATACGAGCTGTTTGCATTATGAAAATATTATACTTTAACTATTTGGAAAGTGAATAATCCGTATAATCTAATAAATGTGAAAACAACGAATAAATAAAAAATAAATGATAAATTTATATGATATGTAATTTTATGTTTATTTTTTTCATATTTTAATATGACTATTTTTTATATTATCTATGTCTTTAATATTAATCTTTAAAATCGATAACTTGTCTTATATTATATATATATATATATATATATATATATATATATATATAAGATTATGTAAACGAAACGAGTTATATAGCGTATAGCATGAGTTCGTTTACCGAGAGCGAAACATTTCCCACGTTTTCCAATCGTATCCGGAAAAACATTTTCCGGAAGAGTTGCGGCGCACCGGGTGGAGAGGGCACAGTATGTGCGGAATGCGCCTCGACGACCCGCATCCGATTTTTCACGAGGCGCGATAAAATGATAAATTAAAAATTACCCGGCCCGTACTTTGATGTATGCTTTTCATATGCGGAGTACTATCCGCGCGCAAATATTCCATACAACCGAATACAGTATGTAATAATTTTTTTTTCCTCTTTTTAAAACAATCTACATATACGCGGCTGCATACTTCATACAGTAACACGTATACATGTAACGTAATTTTTTTTTTCATTTCCCGTATACATCTATACGTATTATTTATTATTATTTTTTTATCCAATCTCGGAATTGCTCATTCGTTTTTTTTTACTTCCACTTTTAAATTAAATCTCTCGTTGTTTACCGCGTGGGCAAAAGCTTATTTTTTTTTTAATTAAAAAGTTTTCAACGAACATTTTCACTAGTTTCAAAAGAGTTTTCGACCATTTAATATTGTTTTAATTCTATATCGTAATTTTATCGCAAATTTTCATTCTATTGAATTTACCTTTTGATAATTAGACTGCAAAAAAGAATAAAATTATATATAAAAAAATAATATAGATGAATTACAAATATGCAATACAGTTTCGAGCACAAATTTTATTTCAGTTTCATATAAAATCGTGTCGATAATTTAAAACTTAGATTTAAATTTTCAGAAATGAATTTGATATCAATCTCATTTGAGTATATTTGTATTTAAAATATATTATTTTAAATTAATTAAAAATTCTGTTAGACATCTATGAAAATGTTTAAAAAAAATATTTCATTTGAAGAAAAATGTGGTAAATATTTTTTGATCATATTCCTTTTATATCCTTCAATATAAAATACTAAAGTTATATAAATTATATTTAAAACTGAATAAAGTAATTTTCAGTATAAATTACGACGCGATTTGATCCATAGTTTTAAGCGCTTTTGTGTTGGAAAAATGGCTATCGCATATTGCACACTTTAGGCTTATTAAGTTTTTGGGAGGGACAAGTCCGAAAATATGATATTAATGTCGGTAGCCTGTGGGTCGAAGTGGTCAAAATCCCCCTACATGACCGACAAATCATACTCAGGAACGGCCAGGAAAAAAAATAGCATCTCCAATTATAGGACACTCGCGGAACGTGCCCATTTATTTTTGAGGATTACACGTTAATGACTATCCCCGGTCCTACAGGGTTAACCCAAAGTATTTTATACGTAATCCTTATTTCCATTTTTTTCGCTTACGCAAAATTTACAAGCGCTTAACTAATTGAATTTAATTTTAATTCACTTTGCCGAAAAAACAAAAACCTAAATTTATTTTTTAATCTTTGAGCGCTTTATTGTATGAAATATTATGTATGACGGTCCTTGTATTAAGTACACATATAATTTCAATTGAAATAAAAATTTAAAAGTAATAAGAAATTATATTTTATCGTGTTTTTTTACAATTGATACATATACTATAAAAAAATAATTACATATTATAATTTTCAACAAAACATATTATATATAATATTACAATTAAATTTAGTTATTTTATTAAAGTTAAACGTATTAACTTACAGTGAATAAAGTAAATATTATATTTCATAGTAAGGTTGTAGTTATTGAAAGAGGACATAGAGAAGAGGGTCGGGTGATAAGTCACCTCTATCAGCGCGTTCCACTCTGAGGTGGTAGTTTTGGGGTTTCAGGGTAGTTTGGCATACGAAGGGAACCCAACATAAACTTTGAAAACCTTACACGTATATAAAATCAATTTTAAACGCGAATCATAATTGAAATACTTATTTTTTTTTTTTTGAACAAAACATATAAATAAATACATGAAAATATATGAAAATGTTTATTAATCTAACGAGCTATATTTAATGTTGACCGTTATTACACGTTTTCCCTATGTGAAGATCTTCGCACTTTTCTTTCGGGTTTCCTTTTATTTTCAATCGTCCCCCCCAACAACGACAACGCTGGAAACTCTCACAATTAAATTTGAGTTGATCGACCCTCGTAGCGAAAGCCAAAGGGAACCCCCAATCGAACTCCGCCATCAATCGACACGTCAGACAGAAACACAAACAGTGAACGGGGGGGGGGAGCTTGGAAAACGAGCTTTAAATATATGTATAGTAAAACTTCATGCCAACCATAGTTGTGTCGATAACAGTCAAGTAACGTACGAATATATATATATATATATATATATATATATAATTTTAATACAAATATATAATGTATAACTTTATTAAAAATTGATAATTTAAATTTAAAAAGAACTTAGTTAAAATAGAAGGAAGTGTAACGTTGAATTTAGAAAATATTCTTTCTAAATCTGTAAATTTAAAACAACGTGATATATAATTATATAGATATAACATATGATTAATACATTTAATGTATTCTCGCTACCCATTATGGTGAGATTTTTTTCAATGCGAATATTGTTAAAATTTAAAATACGAATTATTCACATTTCGCATTTCAATCTATTATAATTTGTTTTCATGTGAAATATTTCAGAATTTATGATTGAAATTTTTATTGACTTTGACAGTTGTTCGATTCGCTACTGTTGTACATTTTATCACAAATATCAAATGAAAAACTTTCGATATATAATTTTTATTCCAAATATATATATATATATATATTATATATATATTGATAAAATATATATATATATATATATATTGATAAAACAATGAATTTATGTTCACTAGTGGTTTATAAAATTCAAAACGCCTTAGAAAGATTTTTAAATTCAGAATTTTTTTTGTGGTAAACAAGATCTAAAGAATGAAAAATTATCCCGAACCACATTGTTTGAACCTTGCATATGGCCTATTTTCAACACCACCCACTTCGAACCTTCCACGAACACCTTACAAACCTCCTCAACCGACGGACCTTATTCATGAGAACTGTCGAACAGACAGGCAATATAACACATTGGCATTTCCGTTGCAGAAACGACGCAAGCGACCGGTTAGCGCTTTATACTTTATCCATTTCAACTTCAAATTCATCCACGGTATCCAGTCTTTGTGGTACACCATGATTAAACGCCTTATTGTAACGCTAGTAGCTTTTCGGCAATCCGTACAAAAGTGAAATGTAAAGTTTTCTTTCGCTTTCATTCCACCCTGTTTTTTTTTTCGTTCAAACGAACCATTCACTTTAAATAGTTAAAAATATTTGACCGCGCTAATAATAAATTCGGTGTCAATTTCAATGCAAAAGTTTTCCCGATAGTGAAAAGAAATTGTTATTAATCAATGTTTTCACTTTGCGGAAGCTTTCATTGAATACACACTTTTAATGCTACTAATATAATAGATAAAAATTATAATATTTATTTTTGATAGAATTTTGCTATATTTTTTAAAATATGTACAAATATTTCAAAATAACTTTAAATTTAAATTAATTTAAAATATATAATAAATTATTAAACATTAATTTTATATATTGAAACAAAGTAAACTTGTAAATTCTTTAATGTGACTAAATTTGGCATTTCCTGAAACTGTTCATTTGATTAATTAAATTATATTGTAACATAGTTCTCTATAATGAAATTCTATTTTCAAAGTGGGCCGTTAATCCCAACATATATGTGAAGCCTTTGAGAACTTATTGAACATTATAGAAGCTTATATAGAGTCGGTTTTATCGAAATATATGTTTGTACGTACGAATTACAAATATCATTTATTTTACTTTATTTGTTTGCATTACTGAAACATATTTTAAAATACAAAATATATTTCTTGCATTTGAAATAATAAATATATCTTTCTAAACACCGAAACAAAAATATCTAAAAGTTTAATCTTTTTAAAATAGTAACTCTATAGGTAGTAATCTTTCTTGCAAAAATTGATAATCCAAATGACAATTAATACTTTTGAATTCTTCAAAAGAATCTGAAAAAAAAGGCATACAAAACTTATTTTAATATCTTTCCATTCCAACTCACGGTTTCTTCCGATATAATTTATTTTTACATTTCATTTTCAATAATTAATAACTGCACTTTACATTATTTTTTTTTTGTCAGAATGAATTCCAAGCATTTATCTCGTCTTTCTTGAGAGTAATATAACATAGTTATAAATTCATACAAAATACATAATAATTTATTTGAATTTGAGAAATTTTACTACGGAAATTATTTCTAATACATATATTATTTAATAATATTTCAATTTCAAATAATTACGAAATACTGCTGCACAAAATTGAAAAAAAAATCATAAATTATATTCTATGCAAATGTATGTTTTAAATAATTTTGCATAGAATTTTCCATATACACACAAAAGCGAACGCGTTACAAATTGAACGAATCTATAACGAGATAGTTCTATTCAGCAATCGTTTGAAATAAAATGGAAAAGCTCTCCGATGCCCATTTTCCGCTTTTCAATTAAATCCGACTACATGTATCGCGGTTTCAATTTAAAATCATGCACAATACCTTAACAATGTTCGAATGCTGAATTAATGCGCATTTTAATGTCTACAATGCGGCAAAGTCCAAAACTATACCATCGACAATCCCGCTGACCACAACTATTAAACTATTAAATCTAGCCTGCCGCCAGGAAAACTAAGATCAATTCTGCACGAATCCTTCGGGAGTATCTCAACTAGCAACTTGCCCATTTACTTAACCGCCTCACACTTCCTTTTTATTGAAATTTACATAAACCTTTGTCGAACTTAAGTAAAAATAATTTAAATCTTTTTCATATTTGTTTATTTAACAATAATTTATGAATATTGTTTAATGCTAAATTTAGGGATTTAATATTTCACAGAGTGTTCAGTTTTGCATTCGAATAAATGTGCATTACTGATAATGTGCATATATAATAACGAAAAACAAAAATTTATATATGTGTACAATTATCATATCATCAAAGATCAAAGCTCCACATCAAAAGCAACGTTTTCAAAGCGCAAATTCGAAACAATACGACAAAATAAAACGGTCACGGCTTGAAAAACGCGTTAACGTTGACAGAGACGAAAACGCATTCGTTATTCATCGCGTCCGCTCGTTTTACATAAAAAACATACGAGCAAACAGATAACAAATGAACCGAAAAAAAAAACAAATAAATAAATAAAGATAAAACAATATAAACAAACAAACAAACAAACAAAAAATACACACAATCGTGCACAATGTCGATTTGCGAAACGCATTCGAGTTTTCCTGCGCGCAAGCAAGCACGCGCTCGGCAATAACGGCGTGTTTTATATGCGAACGAAAACCACAATAAAGGCGACCTCAAAGGATACACACCGAATAGGCAAACATTAAAGACTGATGGAATTTTCATTAAAATTCCGACGAACGAATAGCACTGCCCCGACTCTGCCCCCCTTATATATATATATATATATATATATATATATATATATATATATATATATATATATATATATATAAGCTGTTACAATATTCGAGAAAGGGAAGATGCTCCGTTTTCCGCAGATATGCGAGAGGATTTAAGAAACGTTGTAAACCCGCATCAATGTGGACATTTACCCATAATCTACTTCTACTGTCTGCGATAAAATGAATTTTAATCACTGTGTAAAATTCGAATATGTAATCGGCCAATTAATCTTTTCCTAATAAAATTATCGATGTGTATATATATATATATATATATATATATATATATATATATATATTCGCATATATAGTAAATAGTAAATAGTAAATAGTACGTGTTAACAATGTGTGTTTAAAGTTTCAATTTTGCAAACACTAATTGCGTTTTCATATTGAAGCACAATAAAATTACGAGTGATTAAGCTAGTTGAATGTTTGAAATTATTAACATTTTACAATTGTGAAAATCTATGATTAAAAATTAATATTTTATAAAAAATTTTCTTCTATAAAATATCGAATAAAATATAGCAAGAAACGCGACGGCTTAATTTTTTATTGGGTCAAATTGTTTTCAAATATTATTTACCTTAATTCAGAGTTTAATATATATTTAAATTTTAATATTTCTCTTGTTGAAATATAATAATTTCATCCAATTAATCTTTTTTTCATAATGAAAATTAAGCAAAATGCAACTGACAATGTAGACTAGAGCTTTAAATTCATTTCATAGTAACTGCAAGTTCGTTCGACTAAACGATTTCAACCACACGGCTAACAGAGAAGTGTTTATAATTTATTTCTTTTTTACATTTAGTGGTATTATGTTGTATAAAAATCATTTTAATCTTAAACTAATTAATGATAATCCTTTGAATTATAATTATAAATTTAAAATATCTTTTAACTTTTTTTTCGATAATTTTAAAATATAATTAAAGAACATCTTTCCTTTGAACGAAGAGTTATTTAAAAAAAATGTCAATAAACAATACGTATATAATTTGCACTGTCAAAAATCGTGCAAATTGAAACGGTGGAACAGAATGGGTCATGTTTACAGTTATTTGTAAATTTCCTTTCGTTCTTTGGCTCCAAACATCCACATAAATGATGCAAATATTTGCTATGTGTCCGTAATTATACCGGTGTGTCCCGCATCCGTGTCGGATTTTAACCGGAAATCCGAAGTCGTAACCAAAAAGCTTTTAATTCAGTATACGATATTATTATATATAAAACGAACGAAGAGTATTTTGAAATAATTTGTTCTGGTAAATTTTTATACATAAAGTATTATCAAAAAACTCTGTTTTATTTTATTTACATCTATAATATTATATAAAGATATTACAGATAAATAAAATGGACAATTTTTATTTTTGAATAGAAATATATACATAAAATGTTAAAACTGCGATATTCAACAAATATTAAAACAAACTACAACTTAACATATTTTAAATATTATATTACATATAAAAAATCGTATTAAACTATTATATAAATGTTGAAAATTCGGTGATGTTATTAAAAGCTAACAGCTGGAAATGTTGAGTTGAAAATTTTCACAGCATCTCCAAAGAAACTTGATAAGAGAGCGAGAAGTGCGGGCGTCGAAGTCAAAACTTGGTCTTAGTCGCAATCTTTGAATTTGCCATGCTTCTCTACCAATCAAGCCTTTAAATATTCTCCTCATACTCCATTTTAGTTCGAGGATGTGCACATATGGAAAATTCAAAGCAATTTTAATCGGCAACAATAAAATTTTAATCAACTTTCTTCGTATAAGCTCTGAAAATAAATAATAAGATCCGATATCTAAGTCAACGTTGATATTTACTTATTTATATAAGTAAATCTTTTTATTTCAATATTTATACACACTTATATATTAATTTATTTTAAAATTAATAAATTAATCGCATCCAAAATTCACATATTATTTTTTTTTAATATTACATCATTTTGGTTTATCATCTCAAATTTTATTCCAAATTAACATTTCATAATTTTATATTCAATATCAATTAAATAAATGAATTTGTATTGTAATATCAATTAAATACACCACAGTTTGAAAACTTGCCGCTTTGTTCATTTCACAATAAAAGCAAAACTAACCACAGAACTAACACAGGTACTTTTTTAATTAATAAATAATTATAATAAACATCAAACGTAGCAACATAAAAATAAACTATAAATTTCCGCAATAACGATACTATTATTATCATTTATTTTAATTTTCACTGCTACAACTACTAATGTAATACTAAGTTTTCAAGTCAATGAAGACAAACTCAATTAAAACTTGATACATTTTAAGTGCAACCAGGACAAGCCGTTCGCCCACTCAATTTACACATCCCAACTATATATATATATATATATATATATATATATATATAAAAATAAATCTATGGCAATTTTAAAATACTGTATCCACAATTCATTAATAATATATAAAATTTGTTTATTTCAAGAAAATTATTAGTTTTTTTTTAATATTTCTAAATCATTGATTTTAATATCACTTCTAAGTGTTAAATATAATGTTGAAGCTTAATTATGAAATCAAATTGTATAAATATTATATATACCTGTAAACATATAAAACTATATATAATATATATTGAAACGATCCAATGCAATAAAATTATATACTCACTTACCATTATTATATGGGAATCTGAAAAAAATGCTTGCTTTCAAATAAAAGCAGACACACATGTGCATATTCCTTAAATTTCATTGTATAAAAGCGAGTCCTTTTATTTCCGTCGAGACAACACGTTAAAAAATATACTTCAGCAACAGGGGAAGAAACAAAAATAAAGAAACGCATTTTTATGGCAAAATAAATATCCAGTCGGTTTACGGCTTCGACCTTTAAAATATATATTATACCCCATATAAAAATGGCAAAAAAAATAGATAAAAAGGAAGAGGCGGCAAATTTCCGCATATATATTTTTCTTTCACAAAACAATGAACGGCCAATAAAAGTGGTGTGCACGGTTTTCCCGGTCGTCGATTTCGTCTCACAAAGAGATGAAAAATATACAGAGGAAAAAAAATAAAATAAGCGTTTAAGGATATCTTTGATGATCAGGGATAGGTTCATGCAAAGGATAAAAGGAGATTACGTGTATTTTACTTGCTTTCTTATTTTTATTCTTCAGTGATCCTCTCTTTCAAATACAAACGTCGGAAAAGCCGATCTGCCGACGTTGCCATGTTTTGAAATATTAATTCAATACAAAAACAGCATATCGTACTTATTTATATATATGTAAAATAAAACGTACACAATATTATAATGGATGTTGTTGATAAAGTTAAGCCTGTACCCAAAAAATTTAAGAGTATACACAATATGGTTGAACGCGAAGGTAGAGCAATATCAAATATATAAATAATATTTATTATTCTAATAAATTATTATGATTCTCATACTGTTTAGAAACATATATAATAGTTTTTAATACATCATTTTGAAATGTCTGATATCAAATAATTTTCTATATAGTTTTAACAAGTCTTTCATATTTCAAAATATCTTTAAATTATACAAAAAATATAACTTCTTTGGGCTTATGCTTTACAATTTAAAACTATATAAAGTTTAAAAGTTATCCTTTTAATTATTATCGTGATCTTTAAATGTGTATAAATTTTTAAAACACAAATATCGTGCTACTTTTATATATATGTTTAGTAAACTAAAAATTATTATCAAATCTTTATCAAAATAAGTTTTTTTAGAACTAAAACCTCATTAATCTTTCATAATCATATCGTCACCTCAACACACACACACATATATATATATATATATATATATATATATATATAATCTTCCAACTAAATGCTTCCAGTGGCCAATTATTTTACCAAAAGTTAAAAAAAAACACATAAATAATATATAAATTGTTGATGTCATAATTTACTATGATTTCTTTAGAGTAATATACAATAGTTCCGTTGACTTTTGACGATCGTTTAATTTATGGAATATATATATATATATATATATATATATATATATATATATAACGATGATTAATTAGTGTTAAATTAAACATTTAATACTAATTAATAGATAGTTAGTGGGATATCTTCACTGCCAATTTAGTTAATATGTCGACAATACGAGCAAATTCGAATATTCATGTCCATTTCAGCACACATAAACAGCATATATAAACTTTGCACTATATAACTAACGCTACTATATATAATATATAATAAAATATTTTATTAATTTTTAAAAATGAATAAAAAAAAAAACATTTTTTTCCCATATAAATAGCCTGTATCGTTTTTCTATACACCAGAGGTCTACGCAAGCGTGTATTTATATCTCCGTTTTGTATCTGAGAAAATAATTAATACGTTTGGCGGTGTACTCGTTGCGGGTATGGTGGTTTTAACGGTGGTACTACGAACCGGCGGGCGCAAATTGGCCAGGCCACGCTAACAATTTTGACCCCCCCGAACCGGCTGACAGTGGGTGCCAAATGAAAGGCGTAGCTGACGCGTCCGTGACTAATGCCCCCCATTAATAATAGCCGTAATTAATTGGAACGGGGCATAGCTGGTCTGTGGCCGAATCCGTACTTTGTACGGGAGAGGGGTGGGGGTGGGGGGGATACTTTTGAATTTCGAGGGAAAAAGTGCGCGAATCTTAACCGCAGCAACCCTAAGCCCGATGACCAAACTAACGATTGCTCTTTTGAAAACGAATTGATTAACATTCTTTCATTATTTACATGAAATTTTTCGTTCATTCTTCTATTTCAATTTGTAATAAAAAAATAATATATATATAACCGATCAAATTTGTACTTATAATATGGACAATCTTTTAAGACAAAAATCAATTTTCACTTGTTGTTAATTAAAACAATTGATATTTCAATCTTAAACTTATAAACGTATTTTTGTTTCAAAAACATGATATATATATTAGGGGTGGGCAACTTTTGTGCACGTAAGATCGACTTGTTGTCATATGCGTAGTCTAAGTCTAAAAAAAGCAATTAAAATAACGTAAATAAGTTAACAATATTTATTAATTCAAATTAGGTAAACGTGTATAGAGATGTTATGATTTCATTTGTCATAAAACACTTATGTCGGTGTATACGGCCATTAACCGGTTAGCCACCCCTGATATATAACATAAATGAAAAAATACGATAAGTGAATCACATACGAATAAAATGTACGTATCATCAATTTGTAAGTTTAATATTATTTTTTATATATAAATATAGATTAATGCCGATCAAAATTATATAGATATATAATATATAAAAATTCCATAAAACGTTGTAAAATTAAAAACATTTCTGATTTTTTTTTTCGAAGGTAGTATAAGTGGAACAATAGTAGAAACGTTTCCGCAATATAAAAGTCAAACGGGTAAAAAGAGCTTACAAATGCCGTACACGACGTCGCGCTTCAAGGGTCACGTCTGAGTTTTAAACACTACCCGTCGTTTATCCGTCACCGTTCTAGCGGACCCGAAAGGGAAACAGACATAGTGGAAAAGCGGGCGGTGCGAAAGAGGACCCCTAGTGTAGATATCGAACCCGGTGCGGGCACGAAAGTGACGGTAGTGGTAGCTTTGAGAGTATAGTAACGCAATAAATGAGTTTAGTATGTGTAACGGGGAAGGGTTGTGACCCGCACCACCAATTAGGTCCGGCGCTATTGACGCACGGCGTCGCGACGTTAGCGTCGCTGAATTCGCGATGAGCACAGTTTCAGCAGTTGAATCCTGATGAAAACCCGACCGTCTACTGCCGCTTGTTACGATGGTGGAACGGGGGAGGGGAGGGGCGAGGGTTTCGGAAAAAAAGTGAGAAATTTTTATATAAAAGCGCTGAATGAAGACCTTAATCGTCGGTCACAAAATTGCTGTGCGGAATTTGTAATTTTTGTTTTTTTTTTCTATTTTATTTATTTTTTACTTCGTACAATTCAAATGTAAATATCGATTCGCCACAATTGCGATAAAGTAGTCTTGTGTTTAATTTCAAATTATACTTCAATTAATTTTCCCTTTGTCAAAATTAAGAAAACCCAATTTTTGCATTTTTTTTCCATTAGATTCGGTTGTCCAGCCTCGAGGAAATATTAAAAAAAATATTAAGAAACATTTTCTTGTTTCTAATCTCTTCATCAGAAAATTACCGATTTAAAAAGCGACAAACTTGATATTATTTAATTTTTTTTTATTAAATATTTTATGAATAATAAGTATATTTCATATTTTAAATTTAAATACAGACATATTGATTGAAATAAATTGTTATCATTTTATAACGTATTACATTTAAGAAAAAAATTTATTTATTTTATAATTTTTTTTTCAAATTTAATCAAAAATACTTATAATTTAAAGTATATGTATACATTTTTATTTCAACGTAAGCCGATTAAGTGTTTCTTTCTCTGAACGCAAAACGAATCTTAAAATGAACCCAAAATACGACCGACCAAAATTAATGAAAAAAAAAATCAAAACTAATTCTATATTAATAGAAAAAAAAAACATGCGCTCGTCTCTTTCAAAAGAATATATGACGATTTATCTCGTATATTTCGCTTGTCATAGGTCTTTTGATAGAACCGAACGTGAGTTTTTTGTAGCACAAAACAGCACTCTTTCCCACATACTCGTTTAAAATATCGCTACCTTCACTCATATGTGGATGTATGTATTCTCACAATGAACGAACCAAGAAAGTTTTTTAGCCCACTAAACGGTTCAAGTAATGTACACAATATACAACATGTATGCGCGTTTACATTTTTTTAATGCAACTCCTTTCTGACGGAGCTTTTACACACTCCAAACTCGTATAGTGGTCCATTTGATGCGAATACCTCCGGCAATAATGGTTCTTCCATTGAATCGCGCTCATATAAGAGGGTGGTTTTGTATCGGATACGTTTATTCAAACGGGAACATGTTCCCTGTGTTAATTAATCAAACTATTGTGAAAGCTGAAACGACGACGATCCATTATTCGAAAGTCATGGCAGCTCTCGCATCGTCTTCTTGTGTAGCTCGCTTTGAGATTTTACAGGTGTGAAACGTTTCAGCTAAAAAAACTGTGTATACTCATATAATGTTATATATTATATAAATATTGTGGTCAGAAATAAATATATCTTATATATATATATATATATATATATATATATATATATGTATATATATATATATATGTATATATATATATATATATATATATATATATATATATATATATATAGAGAGAGAGAGAGAGAGAGAGAGAGAGAAACATGTAGTTAAATAGATATTATAATTATAATTCTATTACCTATTATTGTCAATTAACTAATAAAAAATTTGAAAATATCGACCAAAATTGACCAATCGAAAGATGTTGTCTTTCATCATGACAACACCAGTCCAATCTATAATTTTTTTGACCCGGCAAAAATTGAGAAAGCTCGACAGAGAATTTTTGATGAATCCAATATATAGTCTGAACTTCACACCTTCTGACTTCTATTTGTTTCGATCTCTGAAAAACTCCCATAATGGTCTAAAGTTGGCTCCAAAAAAAAAAAAGAATTTTGAAAATCACTTGGCCAAGTTTTTCGCCAATAAACCACAGAAGTTTTACACTGATGAAATTTTGAAACTTTTAGAAACACGGTAAAACCTTATAGACTATAATAGAGAATATGTGCTTAAATTTTCAATAAATCGTTGAAAAATAATAATTGTAAAATCTCTAAATTGTCTCTTGATCGATAAATTATACAAAACATATATGCGTTATGATTAAATTTTAAATTTTATGTCGCAAGTCTATTGGGCTTAACATACAATTCTCATTTCCAGAACACCCTTAAAGCTTATTTTATATACTATTTCATAGAAGAAAAAGCACATTTTTCTTTTATTATTGCTTATATGCGATTGCGACAAAAGAGTTTCTAATGTCACTGCTTTATTTCATACCGGTAAATTATCAGAAAGCTCCAGCCATGCGAGCCTACTATCATGTATTCGCTACATGAACACCCATTTATAATTTTATTACACTGTTTCGCTTATAAAATTACTCTCATATATGAGAAAAAAAATGTATACTTTTTTCTTATAATTTAGGTTGTTTCTCAATTTAATCTTATAGTTTTCGTAAGTTTAAAAAAAGATGTAATAAATAATGCATTGTGAGTATTTCAAATTATCCAGACATTAACTTATTGTATGCAAGAAATAAAGTGACATTTAAAGAAGAAGATTAATAAAAAGCGTGCAATTATTTTTCTCGCAATGTAATTTGTCAAATATAAACATAAATTATTCGCAAAAAGCATAAATTAACATAATGAAAGTTGACGAGTTATTTTTTTCTGAAATTACTATAGTGCTATAAATAATTATAATATTTCACACATTAAGAACAATGTTTTATTGTTTTGCTCTCTTATATTTATTAATTTTGAAATGCTACATATTTAAAATGAGAATTGTAGTTTATCCATAGAGAACACAAAAGAGAATGTTAAAAGGACGACCTCTTACTGTTTGAGATATGAATTTGTAACAAGGATGACGGTAATGGAGGGTAAGTCAAATAAACGAGATATACGAGCTAAATTTTACGATTGCCTACTTCCAGATACATTCAACCCCTAGTCTTCAACCCCCCGTCATATGATCGCGCGGAAATATTTAGAAAGAAAAATTCCCCAAATGCCAACATGTTCAAAGTATCTTTTATTAATATACATACAATCGATATTTTCATAAACGACCTATATATCTATGTTATAATCTCGAGTGGATTACACTCGAATGGATTTCGGAAGACGAGGGGATAATCGATGAATTTATAAAATTCTTTGCAACATTCCGCAACTTTTCCGAACAGACCGAAGCAGAAAATGGGGTAGGCAAGAGTATAGGTTGAGGGAAGAAGACGAGGCAGTCAGGAAATAATTAAACAAAACAGAAGAAAATTCCATGGATCTGCCCAAGGGGAAAGCTTTGTGAAGTAACAAAAATGAGCAAGATGTTTTTAATATCTTCACAACTCTATTAGCCAAAGTTGAAAAGGATTATTGAGAAAGTTTCAGATTTCATTGTTGTTTCTACTTAACGCAAACGCCCTAAAATAACTTCGCCAACTTATCTGCTCTTATAATTCCTTCGGCCGCTCGTAAAGCACTATACAAAATGCGCACAAGTTACACAATCAATTTTTTGTTTGTTTATTTGTATTTAATATATTCTTCCTTTTAATATACTCTTTTTAAATATTCAATATTGTTTGTTGATCCAAGACAAAAAACTAACTGAATATTAAAGAAAAAACTTAGTTACAACCCATCATCATATCTCTACATCGAAGGAGCCTGCTCAGTAGATACAAAGTCAAGACGATGAAACGATACGTTTTCGTTTCCTTATTCCCTTTTTTCAACACTGCGAGAGCAAATATTTTTAACCCCTGAAAAAACACGTTATCCAACTTTCCGTGTCGCGTCTCCCCTTTTTCCTAACACGTATATGATTGATACAAAATGGAAAAAGTTACTCGACGGTTGTTCGTCTTTTCCATCACATTTTCCCTTCTTCTTCCTGCCACGTCTTCCGTTCTTTTTTTTTCCTTTCCGAGGCCTTTTTTTCTATCTTCTCCTTTTATTTAACAGCTTGAGTCTGTTTTATTTTTTTTCCCTATTTCTCGCCGACGCAACATGTTCGCACAGTAAACGGATTTCGACGCGTCAAATTGATTCGCTATAGTTTTGTTGGTCCACGTAAACTTTAACGTAACGACAATATATTTTATACTGAAAACTAATTAATGAATTACGACATTACACGTTAAAAATTGATAAAATCGATTTAAATAAAAAAAATAATTATTTATTAAAACAGAATGCGATAACTAAAGACTTCTTTTAAGTGATAGATAATTTTTACATTTTTTTACTCCAAATTTACAATTTAATATAAAAAAAATAATGTAATCTCTTATAAATTGAAGCTGTTTAATAGTTTTATATAAAATATAAATAAATTATAATCTAAAAAAAAAATAGTTTTCACCAATATTTAAGATTTCAGATATATTGATCAACACAATCATTTTATCATTCCATGTTTATAAGAATTAAAAGTTTAATTTTAGTAATTCTCTGTCAAGATTGTCTAGTTTGAATAAAAAAAATTCAATGCCAAAAATGTAAATCGGTTCGTGGATGTCAAAATTATTTTTTAATTAAACCACATTATAACTAAATATATTTACTATAATATGTATAAACAATAAAAATAAAAGATATTAAAAAAAAAACATTTTTATTAATATCTTCCCCACTGAAAACACATATCGACGTATACCAGTATAGTTTCGATGCATCCTATTATAACATTGATATAAATAAACTTCCCATATTTCCGCAACATACATACGAGCATAAGACTTTTTTTTCCCATTTTTTTCTTCCTCTTTTTTTTTTCACTCTCGCATTCCATCGGCGAGGCTTTTGAGAAAATGTTCCCGTTTGCAGTCGTATATATGTCGTTGTGTGCCCCTTCAATAATGTCTCGGATCTGTCCCCGGTACAATTGTACGTGTTCCAATCACACCTGATAGTAAAGTTCCGAACGTTCCGAAATAAAACACACGCACGCTTATATATGGTATATATATACGTTCAAAATGTAAGAACTTCCTATTTCGCGAAAAAGGATTCGGCATATGGTTATTGGAAACAATAACACTTTATCAAATTTCCTACACGGCGTTCATACGACGATTTTTCCCTACGCGCGTTTAATATGCGGTCATGTCAATATATCCATATATATATATATATATATATATATATATATATATATATATATATATATATATATATATATATATATATATTATTTTTATTTTTCCTTTATTTTATTATCGAACAGCAATTTTCTTACCACGGCAATTTTCCACATTGTACACTTCAATAACGGGAAAAAATTTTAAAGAAACTCTCTTCAAAGAAATTTAATTGTATTTTTTTTTCTAAAAAAATAAAATTTTCGATATAATAAAATAAAAATATTTTTAGTGTAAAAATCGTAAAATTAATTATTTTCGTTTAACAATATTCGTCTTAATATATAAGCCTATTGATTTACGATTTTCATTCACTAATAATTTGCAATCTTTTTGTAAGATCAAAATAATCGTGAAATTTAAGAAAAAAACGATATGAACAATGAAAAATAGAGAACTAGAATATAATTATCAATGATCAAATTGATCGTTAATCAAATGCAAAAGGGATTTAAATTGGTGAGACGCATTAACATCCGAGGGGAATTATCGGTTAGAAGATTAACGATTTAGATGTGACGGTGTCTCGTATGCAAATGCAATTGTAAATACACGGTTTCATCGACGGTGACCGCTGAAACCGGCTAATTTTACCATTAATGAAACTCGGCGACCGTAATGAAAGTCAATTTACTGGATTACGTACAAATTAAATGTATGCTTTTCGACGATCGAATCAACAGCCTTGTTTTTATACATTTACCGTTTGCTTTTTTTTTTGCTCCATATTTATTTTTATTTTCGTTTCCCCATTTATTATTTTTTTTTTTTTGTTTCATTTACCCTTTGGAACATACGGTCTCGTTTTGCTGAAAAATTTTTGCAAATATTCAAATGTACGCCGCGTGTATTGTCGTTTCCAATGAATTTCGTTGATGTGTATTCACATTTTTATATATTCATATGATGTGAATATGTATATATTTTGAGTTTTATCGTAAAATAATATTTATTTTTCAATAATAATTTCAAAATTTTGTCATATACTGTCATTTTTCAATTATTAGTTAATTGCCTGTCTGTGTCGAAATATGTAAAATTTATACTTTTAATATTATAAAAATTAAAGTCGTAATCTACAAATTGTTGAATATGTAATATTACTTTAAATTTTAAATCTACTGAAAATATTCCTAATATTAAATTTATTGCAATTATTATATTCATACTAATAAAATTTGTCTTTTTTTAAATAATATTTTTTTTATTTATTTTATATATCAAACATTGACCAAATCAAAGATATTGTGACTATATAAAATATTAAATTTAATAAAATTAACATAGACATCTATTAATAAATAACTGACAATAATTATGACATCTTTAAAAATACTTTTCAAAAAAAGTTTTCCATCGAAAACAACAACATTTCATATTGATGTTATCGTAATATTTCAAACATACATGTCTAAAAATACCGCATTTTCTTGTTAAAAACAATTTTATGTAAACGTGCACGTTAACATAGACTCGAGCTTTTCTTTTCTACGACAAAAAAAAAGTCAGGACAAAATAAAATAAAATAGAAGAAAAACAACGAACAACTCGTGTATCTGACAAGTCTCTTACTGGGGACATGCCCGCGGGAGCTCGCAGGACCAATTACGCTTCCCTTTACCACATAATGAATTCTTTCAATCACCAAAGCTTTTTTTTTCAAATTTTAACATATAGTATATTCTTAAATCTATTCATTTTGATAGTATTTTTTCTTTGAATTTTTCGTAATGCTTACGTGACATCATAATACGTTGTAATATGTGATACTTAATGTGACATAATACGTTGTAATATAATTTAACAAGTAATTTTCATTATTTAATAATAGCTTTCATATTTGGTCATTTTATTATTAGTATTATGTCAATGAAAATGTTATTTCAATCGCCATTAAAATAAGATTAATTTCAAGATTTAACCGATTTTTTTAAAGTCAAAACAGCATATTTTTACCGTAATGCTAACAATAAAATATATTTTTAAAATATAATTGATTATTAAAATAAAAGTGCATACAAGAATTCCATCAATTTTATGACACACTTTTTACGTTTAAATAATAATTAAAATATGCAATGGAAAAACCCAAAATTAACGAAATAAAATTCAAGTTACACGAACATTTTTTTTTTTGTATTAAAAAATGGAAAACATTTTATATAAAATATAATGTCATATTTTATTAGTATATCTTGATTTATGCAATTAGCATTACGGCTTTTGTAATATTGAATAGTCACATATTAAAAAAGTGTCAATTAAAAAATTCAAATGTCATTAAAAAATTGAAAAACAAATGTCATTAAAAAATTTTCTTCAATATATTTTTTTATTATGTATAAACATTATATATATATATATATATATATATATATATATATATATATATATATATATATATATAGTGAATCAAAATTAAAAACTATTATGAAATGAGTTCTAAAAAAATATTTGATTAAATTTATTTTACTTTAAAGCAATATATTTAAATATGTTCATGTATAAAACACGATTTTTAATAAACTTTGTTTTTCGTTAATGAGTTTTCGGAAAGGCGAAGAAGTTTCACGCCGCAACACGTCGATGGCAAACGACAAGACTAATTAAATACACAACACGAAGTCGTATACACGTAAATCTATTAAAGGAAAATTTCTTTTTTTTCTTTTTTTCTTGTTTCCTTTCATTTTTCTTTTCTTTCCGTCTTGTTCCATCTGGCGTCGTCCTTAACGAAATAACTTCGACGTGAAACGCCCGTGTACTTTTCCAATAATAGTGAAACTATCTAAATATTAGCGCAAGAATGGATTCTAACCGTGGCAGGAACACGAGAATTTAATTTGTGCAACCGGAGTTCACAGTTGATTTCACAAAGGGTAACTGTTGGAAAATTTAAGATGTTCATACCCCATAAATTCTGTATGATTTTTTTTCAAGTTTCCGTATGATATAATATATATTTATATAAGTCGAATCGTCATCTTTATACTCGATCTTCAAGTATAACATTCCTTCTTAAATATTTAACTTATCACTAAAAATACACAATATATCCATAATATCATATTTTTAAACTTTAAAGTCTATCGTAATTTAAAAACTTAAACCACTTGAACTATTCGATGATCGATGACTAGGGCCCTATAAGAAATATATCGCAGAACTTAAAAGAAAATTTTAATATTTTTTTCAGAATTGATTTTTAATATTTATAATAAACATAATGACAATATACCATAGATGTCTAATTTTATTTGACCAACGAAAACAGAAAATAAATTACATATATTAGTTTTTTTTTTTAATAATGTCATAGAAAGTCTGGTCTGGTCACATCATTTATATTTCAATACCTACTATTTATTCGTTTTATATGATTTATGATATGTCAATATCGGTTTGAAAATTGATAAAATTCGACCCGTTGTTTCGAAATATATAAAAGTTGATATTTCAAAAGGCCAGACTATGTCGCTCAAAATTTATGACACGCGAAAGCACAAAATATACTGAATTCGATATACAATCGGCGTAAAAATCTGAATATATTTATTTGATTTTTTTTTACAATCTTAAACATTTAAAATGTTAGACATTTTTAGTTAATAAGAAAACACATACATTATCATGGCTAAATTTAAATCAATTATTTTAAGTTAAATACTTGTTACAAATATTATATATATATATATATATATATATATATATATATATATATATATATATATATATATATATATATATTGCAACTTTAAATTTTTTAAAATATTAAATTTAAATAAATATTTAAAAAATGAATGAATAAATATTAGAAGTATGACGCATAGTCAAATAAATTACTATATATATTTTTAAAATATTACAAAATCTGTTTGCAATATTAAATAAATGCATATTAATATGCATTTTTATAGCATCAACTGTACACATACATGTATAAAATAGAAACACACACACGCACGCACACACACACACACACACACACACATATATATATATATATATATATATATATATATATATATATATAGTGCAGCGTATAGAGCAAAAGGTCTGTGACACTGACTGCAGCTGCTACTGTCATCAATACGCAATCAACAAGCTTTCACGCTTCATTACGCTCTTTTATTAAAAGCTTATCGAACCATCAAAATGACATATATGCGTCAGACACTCCAATAATGTGGACGAGTCGCAAAATAATGGAAAACGTTTTTCTTTTTTCTTTTTTTTAAAACAAATGTGCATCGAATTTTGCGATCATTTAACCAATAATCGACAACTTTTTTATTTAAATTATCGACAACTTGTCACGCACTTTGATATTTAGGAAAAAAACACTTCTCATTTATAAATCCATATTCAATAATATTTTATCACAAAGTATACAATTGAAATTTAAAGCCAATAGTAATTTTTATCTAAAATTGATAATTTAATTTTCATATAATTTATATATATATATATATATATATATATATATATATATATATATACATATATATATATATATATATACATACATATATATATATATATATATATATATATATATATATATATATAACACATTATATGAAAAACCTTGATCTATTGAAAAAATAAATTTAAATAGTGGAAAAAAATAAGAAAGGACAATCGCGTGACATTCAAATAGGAAGAAAACGATGTTTAATTTACCACTATTAATCATATTATCAGCAGATAAAGTAACATTCAAAATATATATGTAAAAAAGAGCATCATTTCTTCATTATAAAAATTTAATTCCAACAATTTTACCATTAAATGTCTCGTTAATAATAAATATTTTGCTACTAATAAAGTTATAAAATAAGTAATCCATATAAAAAATATTACTCTGTTTATGTTATAAAATATTTTTTTATACTTTATTTATATATTCAAACTGTAAATCTAATTATACATATAAAATTAAAGATTAAATACAAAAAATATTAAAAAATAATATCTTTCCACAATACTAATAAAAATTAGCGGCTAAAAAAATAAATCCCGAAAAGTTTGCTTTTTTGACTTCATAGTTTTTCGTTTCTTGTATGAACTTAAATTTAATGCGTATGTGTTTTCTTTTATTCCTGAGGGAGTTTCCCTTTTTATTGCTATTGTTTTCCAGGTTCAAAAGCAGTTTTTACCACTCGACTCGTTTAACAGAATGTGATCGATAAAGTTCAAGCTTACAGTTAAATCCGAAATCTTATATGCCCTACTGCTTATTCAAGAACATTGTAAAGAACAATTTTCTAACAAAAGTAAAAGAAGATTATCTGTTAAAATAAAAAAAAGAAATATTATAAAAATCAACATAACATGCGTATAGTTTTCTTATATTTATAATCAAATAATATTATAAATTTATATAAGTTCAAATACATCAATGTACTATTTTATATTCTAATTCAACATTCAATAAATTCGTTTATTAATAAAATGTTACTCATCTCAGAAATACATCTCATATATAATATTTATTTATATGTTCACATATAAATAAATATTATTAAAATATTATTCACATATTTAAATATTATTCAAAATTTTACCTATAAAGAGCAATTGAAGTATGTATATAAAATGCTAAATTATATGCATTTATTTAGACAAAATTATATAACGACGTTTAACTTACTGTTCACCCATTTGATTACTGCAGTACTTAATTCGACTTAGCATAGCTTTGAGAATCTTTAGAATCAAGCTCACCTTTCAAGAGGCTTATCCGTTAAGAGGGTGGTAAAAAAAAACTTCCCCAACCAAAACCACCCCATTTCAACTGAGTAACGGTCAACTTAAAGCATTTGCACTTAACCCGCACCAAAACAAAGGAAAATCTCAGAATTCGACTCGACACTTAATGAACCTTTTTCTAGCTAAAATCGCTATACTATAAATTTACAACGTGGATTACATTTATTTTCTATTTTAACCCGTTCTATGATATAATTTTGATATCGGCTTTCAATAGTATTAAAATATTGTTACGGAAATAGTATATTTGAATCGTTTTCGATTGTTAAAATTTATAAGTCTAATTTATGAAACAATGTTTAATGCCCAGTACTAATCCCAAAGGCTCAATATCGGTTGATCAGAGCTTTTCAAATGCTAGCGAGCCCTGCGGTTATTCGATGCGACATTCGGTTTTTTCCCGTGGGAGTAAAATGAGGTATAGTCTGTTCAAGATTTTAATACAAATGGATTCAAATTCATACTATACATATTTTTATTATATATTACGTTAATAATAAATAATTCTATTTGTGTTGTTATTATTATTACATCACATTTTTTTATATTTTTCTATCATATAATCCATAGTATAAAATTAACAAATTTAAGGATATCGAAATTCTAATATTAAAAAAAGTCTTAGTTCTATAAAAATTTTAAATAATATAAAGGTCTCCAAAATTGGTTTATTGTATTTTGAAGATTTTTGTCGAAAAAAGATAAAATATAATAGACTAAATCAGGGATAGCCACCATGCGACACATTATACAATTACGAGCGACGTATACATCAAAAATAATAGTGATATGTAGATATTGTCGCGTGATAAATAAAAGATTAGATATCCCTGGACAAAATTCAAATGTATATAATAGTTATGAGTGTAATGAATAATTTAGTAATCATCTAGAGAAAAAAATATGCAATTTTCTTTTATTTTAATAAGATAGTATGATATTTTTTAATATTAAAAATGTGATCTATCAAAATAAAATAATAATAATAATAATAATAATAAAACATGATCTGGTAAACATATACCGAATCAAATAGCGATCTGGAACACGCCAACGCGATATCGTTTGCCATTAAGGTATTGGACGGACTGTGGTAAATGTCGGAAGTGTGGGTCGACGGGTCTTGGGGTCGATGGGTGTTGGTGGGCCCGTCAGACGTGAGCCTCTTGTCCGCAGCATCCTTTGTGGTACACGCGACCGTCGGGTTGATTGTGTCGATTGACACGACGGAAATTAGTTTAGAAGCCACCGCGGCTCTCTGAGTGACACCTCCTACTCCGTTTCCTCGATGGAGTATCCGCAGCGCGAAGAGCGACCGCTTTCTTCGCAAAAGAAATCAATAAGTGGTGACGATTTTACGAAACAACGCTGCAATGCTAAATGTCCAGCTCTACTATGAATTGTTGTTACGTTGTAAACGGAATATTTCTATCTTATTAAATATTAAAATAAAATAATATGAACTGGTTTAATTAGTATAAAATTATTGCATAAAAATGATGCCCTATCAGTTCTGGAAAAGATTTTTAAAAAATATAAAATAAAATTATATTATATGTAATGTAATCAATTTGTCTACAATTTCGAAAAATATCTGTATTTTTTTAAGTAACAGAAAAATAACGACAGTAATACGGCGGCGAATTAGTTTACATATATGATGATATTTATATTTGTCTTAACATATAAATTTAATTTAATATGTAATATGTTTCTTTATATGATACGCAAACAGATGTAAACAAAATTACTTAATTAATATAAAAATAAATTTTCGAAACGAACATTAAAAAATATTTTTATGAAACGCTTAAATTAAAAGTAAACAAAAGACAGTGGCGTTAACAGAAAAATTGTGTATAGAAGAAGGCACCAACGATATAAATTTGAACATAAAATAAGCAATTACCAAAATGAAAGTGTGTTCCGTTTTCAGCGCATATTTCCCAAAAAAAAAAAAATTTTTTTTTCATAAGTCGATATTAATCGAAATCCGTGTAGAATGACGTATATTGATAATGCTATATTTAATTTCAATAATTGAAATTGAATACGAATTGAAAAAAAATATCAAAGCGGATATTTTTTTGTTTAAATTAAATAAATTTGAATCGAATTACTATATACATGTTCCAGATTAGATATGAAAAAAAAAAAGAAAAACTTGGTAGATCCACCCCGATGTTAGTTTACAGAGACGAGGGACGTGGCCGAGAAACTCGTTAAACTTTCGTCGACTAGCCAGACACCCTCACCCTGGAAAATAAAATTACGAAAACTCCCCTAGACCGGAGACAATGAACAATGTTTACATTGGGAAAACTCACCTACATTGTCGGAGAACACCGTTAAGAATTACCTTGGACATCCCCTAACACGAACGACCCCTTTACGAAAGGCTTACGGTTACGCGTAGAATTTCAAATGAATCCCCCACCCGAATAAAAAATAAACAGCGACTGTTTTATAATATTTATTTAAAACTATTATAAATATGTAATTAAAAATAATTATTAAACATTGTGTATTCTTGCATATTTAATGATATAATAAAATTTATGTCAATATTAAAAACTATTTAAATACTATTCATAAATAATGGTGTTGTTATTATTATATGTTTATTATTCGCTTTGGTAATTGCTGATCAACATTTTAATTTATATAAATTTAAAAAAATCATTTCATTGTTCAATATTATTATAAGGTAAAAATTCAACGACACATGTTTCACAATTCTTAAAATATGAATGATATCTAAAACGTTAAATTTTTATAATTCAAATTCGAGCAACTGAAAAACTGTTTTAGCAAATTTAATTTTGTTTAAAAAAATTTTCAATTTATTTATTAATTAAGAACTGGTTGTTTAAAAAATAAAAAAAATATTATTTTTAATAAAGATGAGATGATATTAATGCTTGCAAAGCAAAACTCGCGCTTTACTAATGACAGCTAGCTAACACCGACATTAAAATAAAATAAAATAAAAAACATGATAGATAGACTTACCTAAAGACAGATGCAAATTCAATTAAAACGGATCTCGCTTTAACTAAAACGCATCTTTTATGAAAACAAAATATAGAAATACTCCTGAATGAGACGATCTGTAAGCCTCGAGGGGTGTCTTTATATTTCAACGAGATACGAATATGTGCAAAACCTTCAAAAGATGCAATGGATTTTCGAAACGAACAAGCTCTTTTACTTCATAGCAATTCTGTTACTAATTTGATGGTAGCTAACGTTTAAAAGCCACCATTCCCTTTCCCTTTTATCGTCGTCCCGTTTTCTATGCTTATATTTATATCAATATATATATATATATATATATATATATATATATATATATAAGAATATAAGCATAGAAAACTCGATGCTTTAAGAGTTATGGACACAAAATAAATATGACGTTAATGACTTACTCTCGGACGAAAAGCGACATTTGCAACCCCTTTAGTTTACAACGGTTTTGTTTCACTTGCAAAATCTACATATCCCTTTTTGTAAAGGTGTGAAATTTTTTTCAAAAACCAAATTATTGAAAAAATATTTTAATAATTATAAATATAATATATTTGTAACATTAATTTTTAAATTGAACTAATTTAATGTTATCTTATTTATAAATTTAATTATAGATAATTAAAAGGTTCTGGTTAACTCTAATATACATTGATTTAAATAAATATGTTTTGATTAACTAATATATAATATATCATGAAGTATTGAAGAAATTTGAAAAAAAAATATTGTTAATAAAATATAACTGTTAATATTTTTTATAGTTATATATTTTTTTTTATAAAATATTGCTTTTTCTGAAATAATTTACATTAATTAAAAATAAAACATTCATTATTAGAAATTTTCTAAATCTCATTTTTATTAATTCATTGCATTCAGGACGTTTTCTTTTAACAGTTTCATAAATAAAGATGGGCATCCGTCACACGACGGAGGGCAGCTTTCTGAAAAATAAATAATGTTCACAGAGAAGTAATCTGAATTATACTGGAAGATAAATATCCCCTCGCTTTGCTATTTTGTTGTGACTTTTGTGATGTCATTTGTCGCAAAACTCCAAGAAGCAAAACGAAAATAAAAAAAAAAAGAAAGAAAGATACAAAGAAAAGAAGTCGTCTAATTCGATTTGGCTTAAGAGCACTTAAATTATCTGGCAGGTGGTATCCAGGGTGATGATACTAGTAAACACACCAAAAATATAGAGATATTAAACATATTTATGGCAAAAATCGATATTTGTTAGCTAACTTTTAATGACTGTTGATTTCTCAAGTTATGATATATATGAAGTAAGTATTTCTGTAAAACTTTTTTAACACGTAACTAAAGTTTGAAAAAATAATTTATATGTTTATCAAAACAGAAATAACATATGCACAATTAATCACATATATCATCAATCATTCAAATTAAAGTATATCAATATTTTAATTATTTTCTATATAATCTAATTAAACAATAATATTGTGTTTCGACTGTTTGAATAATTATCACCTTTAAATAAATTAATCCATTTTATATTTTTTCTGATAAATCAATATATAACTTATATAAAATATATATAAGAAATTAGTCTAAATAGCAATGTCGCGAATATTTCATACCTATAATATTTCTTTAGCTATAATAATTATTCGTGTTACCGTTTAGCAACGGGACTCGCTCATTTACAAAGTCACTACCATGAAAATGAGAAATTATGCAAATGCTCCTATTTCATTTTTATTAACAATAAACAAGCCTGAAGAAGTTTTATTTTCTCTTTTATACGCCATTCGAATTTTGATATTTGAACAGGTAGTAGAGAATGAAAGCGTTTTCGTTGCAAACGAACGGATTACATTAAAATGTAAAACCTCCACCTATTTACTTTGAATATAAAAAGTTTATTATATTAGTAATAATCAGAAAATATTATTATATATACGTGCACAGCTAGTATAAATTATATAATTCGCGTAAATAAAGATAGTACGAAGATTATTGTACAAAAGCAAAATCTGAAACGAACGTACTAAATTTGCTTACACATAGACGTTACGTGAATTCATGTTATATTATGCAAATCGAACTCTTTTATACAGAAATATTCAAATCTGAAAAAAAATATTTTAAAATAATATAAAAAATAAGCATGTAGACTAATATATTGAAATTTTTCATGTTTCTCATGATAAAATGCTATAAAAAATATACACATATATCATACGTTCCAGAATTAAAAAAAATGACAAATTAAAAAAAAATATAGGTATAAATTATTAAAAATTCGGTTTTCGGATATACTGTATAGAAGAGAGATTATTGCGCCACCCCTGAAATAAGACCTCTCGTGCCTAACGAAACCCTCCTTTATGACAGCCATGAAATGTATGGGGAGGCACGTGAGATATAAATTATGCTACGAGAAATTAAATGCCTATTTAAAAATTCCTTTGCTCCGCTTGGAAGGTCGAAATTAAACCTGAGCTACCTTTTAATAAGTCATCTTAGCCCCGGTCACAATGGCAACCTGCGAACAACAAAAGATTTTTCGTCGTCGTATTCTTCTTTTTCTCTCTCTTTTTTTCGGCAACGTTATTCATTATATATTTTTTTTTATTGCACCCTTTTTTAACGTCAACTGTTGAAAAAGACTTGTTAATCATATTAAACGGCCGCGTGAATAATTCAATCGTTCGTCGCATTCGCGAACGCAATTTAAACGAATCGATTTTGACGTAAAAAATTCAAATGAAAACGATTTCGGCATCAATAACTCATAATTGATCATGTAATCATCGGTGTTTAATTTATGCATATTGCAGTATTGCAATTATTGCGAAAGAAATATGCAACAAACTCTCTATATATTTCTAGAAAAATAGTCGTAAAATATTTACTTTCATTTAAAACAAAACAGTAATAATGATTATTTTCACTTATTTTATTAGAATTTTCTATTAAATTTCAACTATTGCATATGTTATAAAAAACCTCGTTAATATATATATATGTGTGTGTGTGTGTGTGTGTTACTAAAAATAAGACATTTTGTATTTAAAAGTATTTTACGTTATCGTGTTGAAAATAAAAAAAAAATATTTATATATATATATATTGTAAAAGATTCCAACAAAAATAAAACAATGAGATTATATTCGTTTCTTCTACAAAATTAAACTGCGTTTCAGCGGTTTTCAGTATTGAAAGTCGCACAACGTAAACGATTTCAAAAAGTAAAAAATAATAATAATAATAATAACAACAAAGAACAAAACCAAACAAAAGACAATCCAGAGCTACGACACACTCGTGTTTGTCTTGGGGATTTTCTTTGTTTTCTGAATCTTTTTTTTTCATTTCTGCTTTCACTGTCGTTGTTTTCCCCCCCCCCTTCGCGTCTGTAGTTATTCTTATTTTTGCGCAATATTCCAGGTTTCCGTTCTGCCAGACCGAATGATTTAACGGACGCTGGCGGGGTGGATTACAGCAATCTGAGTTAAGTGCTGAAACACTCCTAAAAATGTGTATTATGTTGTGTGTTTTCAACGAACGTCGCATAGTATATATATTCCGCAATTCCGACACAAATCATTACATTTAAAGCACGCAGCATAAAGAAGTATATATATATATATATATATATATATATATATATATATATATATATATATATATATATATATATATATATATATATATATATATATAAAAGAAAACGTTTCATCATATAAAAACGATGAACAATCGACGGTACTGTTACAATTACTTAAAAGATGAGTAATAATGATGAATAAAATTTTATTGAAAATATAAAAGTACGTATTATTAAATTTAATTAAATTATTCCTCGTTATTTATTTCAAATAAAATCAATTATAATTTTATCATTTTTATTATATATAATAAATTTTTAAAATTACATAATATATAAACCTTGTAATTTTTTTATATGATTTCTTAAAAAAAAATTAAACTTCATTATAGATAATAAAAGAAAAATAACTACATAACTTTTATAGCACATAGTAAAAATAACTTAATATAAGAAAAATAAACTCAAAAATGATACTTTTCTCATATAAAATTCTAATATATTACATGTATAATAATAAAAGAATACAAAAAATAATATACGAAAGTTTCTTCGTTTCCGTTCTTTTATCGCAATAAAACTCATTAGTCTAATTGCCATTTTTCAACATCATAGTATTATTTGTAATTGTAGTTTTAAAAATGTTTGTTTTTTTTTTTTATTTAATATCATGTTTTGTCATTTCTTCTATTTGTCATATATATATATAAAATATCATATCAAAAAATTTTCTCAACAAATCAAATTTTATCTCGAGAAAATGTTACTTATAAATATTATATTAAGCATAAACAAAATACAACGAATTACAACACCATTTAAAACATGCAATTAAATTTCTTTTTTATAACGAAACTTAAACATTAAATATGATGCGCAGTTTAATAAAATGAATTATATATACAAAGTTTGATGATATTTATCAAATAAAATACATTTTTATTTATTTATTTATTTTACATAAACGAAAACAACTTTCAGTAATTATGGCTTACCGAAATATTTTATTTCCTCTAAAAATATTAACTTTATTAAATAAATATTAAACACACGTGTAAATATACGTACTCAATATATTTTATTATATTCATATGAATAAGAAAACTAATATCATCTTAAGCGTTCTTATTATTATAGTAATATTGAAATATAAAATACGTCGGTCGACAAAATTACAAAGATGAATATTAAGAAACCAGGTGGAAACTCTTCGTATAATACTTAAGTGTAATGCTCGTTTTCACATTTTTAACCTTTAACGTTGAACTTTCGTCTCGCTGAAAATTTCGAAGATTTTCAGCGGTTTAAACGCGCACGACATTATCGCGCCACACTCTAACAAAGTTGCCACCGTTTAACCGCTTCATAATACTTTCATTAAATTTTCGCGCTCTCGAAAATCGTGCTTTATATCGCGAAACTTCTCAACACTAACTGAACTTCAGAAGTGCTCAACATAAACCGCATACAGGACGACTTCTTTTCCGACGACGTAAATGTCAATATATATAAAGTATACTTTTAATATACATATTATATGTGTACAGTACGACTACGTTCACACGTTTCTACAATACGTCTATACAATATGTTGTTTCTTTACAATACCTCTTTCACAATATTAATAATTTATATAAAGAGATTATATCACCTATATTCACGGAAACTATAAAAAAATCGCTTTAATTTAAAAAAGAAATAATTTTACCCTCATTATAAAATATACTAAATTATCATACCTTTTTGACAACAAAGTTTATATTACACAAAATATATATATATGTAAAAATATTTTTTATCGCTCGCAACACATTGGTGTCACGGTTAGAACCAATTGTTACAAGCTTTATATCACAATTTCTTCAACAATTTTTGATTATCAAAATTTTAAAAAATTAAAAATTGCAAAACTTTTATAAACTCATACTATGTCTACTTAACCTCAGATTAAATATCGTTTCCAAGATTACAATATACCAGATTTATCTCAAATTAATTAATTTTATTTAATAAACCATATTATTCTCTAAAAAAAACTTTTTTTAATAGATAGATATAAATATACGACTTGTTATTTATATAAAAAATATAGTTTTAAAAAATAATAATTTTCGACTAAACTTACAAATTAATAAATAAAATATTATTTTTGAATGATTAGAAAATTGTAGTTAATATTAAAAACATGTTTTTTTATCGCGTAATAATTGACTTACCTGAAACGGTTATATTATAGTGACTCTTTACAAATAAATAACCTCGTATAATTGTTTAATAAGATCGTTTGGTTGAATTACAATCTTATAAAATTATGTAATAACTAGTAATATTTATATCGTATTATTTTATATAAATGTTTTAAAATTTTGAATAAGAAATTTTAAATAATAATAAAGAGGGACCTCACTATACATACATTTATAACGAGAAAATCTCATTTAATTACTAGCAGACGAGTTAACCGCAAGAAATACGTAAATATGTAATCTCATAAACGCGATATGACTCTAGAGACACGCACCCGTTTCTTGAAGACGAAAAGAACATTACCAAACAGCAAAAGTTTCCCTTATTAAATTCTCTACAAAGTAATATTAAAAGAATAAAGTGAACTTTCAACTGTGCCTAAACCGCATACATACCTAAGTTCTTAAAATATACGAGATATGATAAAATTCGTATAATATTTTAAATACTAAAATATTATTATATAATTAATATATATTGTACAATATAAATTAAATAATATTTAAATTTTTAATACTATTAATTAATATTCAACATGATTAACAATACTTCTTAAAATATTTAAAATAAACTACGAAAAATCCAGTATGAATAAAATAAAAATATTAAACGCCATAACATTAAGAGCAAACCGATAGATTAAATTTAATTTCACTGATATATGTGAATTGCGCCAATGATTTAAAGTGATCATGGGGAATTAAAACGCGAAAATATGTTATAAAAGCACCACTTAGCTTAACCAGCAAATGTGAAATATTGAAACATATTTTAACGACACGAGTATTAAAAATGAATTTAGAGCCAGGCGATAAAAACGTCTAATGGTTTTCCAATAGGATTCCGAATATTTTTTGTCGAATTTATACATACGTTTTTATAACCAGTTTAAGTTTCAATATTTGAAATTGTTGAAACGAAAATATTTTCATATTTCACATAGTAATATATATATATATATATATATATATATATATATATATATATATATATATATATATATGTGTGTGTGTGTGTGTGTGTGTGTACGTTCCTGTTAAAATCCAGAAATCTATTTACGCCAGATAATTAGATTAGGTAGTATAATGATAATCTTTACAGACCAATTATTATGAAAGAAAAAAAAGGATTTATAGAAAAATTAGAAATCTATGTATTATATATACACAGATCTAAATGTTCAGCAATTACATAAATTGGAAATTCTTACTATTTTTTAAATATAATTATCTGAATTCCTGATTATACAATATTTTTTTTAAAAATCAATTTTGTTCCTAAATTTCTATTACCCATGTCTACATTGTTACCTTTCAAACTTGCTCATTTATCTATAATTTATGTAAGTAATAAGATAAAGAAAAAGAAAACTAACAATAATTGATAATGTTTAAATCACATTACATCACATCAAATTTCTTTAATTTTAAAATTGCAAAAAAAGTTTAACAAATTTCATTAAACATTTTATCATATTTTTAGAATGAGCTTGTGTGCAATTACATATTTATTATAATTAAAAATATAATTAAGAAAAAAAATCAAAAATATTAAATTATTAAATATATTTTTCAATGACATACAAAAAATATACAAAAGAAATCAAATAAAAAGCTAATATAAATTATATTTAGCGTTTTTATTTTTTCGCTTCATCTCGAATTATATTTGTTATTTCATTTATACTTAATGCACCTTTACAAATTTGTAAAACTTTTTCTCGAGATTTAGACCCCTAAAAATATAAACAATTATGAATAAAAATAGTGTTCTAAAATAAATGTTAACGACAAATATTTCGAATTATAAAAGAATACTAGCTTTTTCTAACGATATTTCACTTTTTTTCACACCTAATAATTGAGAAAAATATTTTATAAGTTGATTATTGGCTTCACCGTCGACTGGCGGCGCATTAATTTGAACGCCGACACTTTCTTCAGATAAATCTTAAACAAATATAGTTTTAATTCTACTTGCGAAATGTTAGATAAAATAAATAAAATTATACAATTTGGGCGCTTACCTGTCACGGTGTCAATTTTCGCACCGGGCTTGGCGTGAATTCTAATTAAGATATTTCCGGATTTATCTTCGCTAAAAGGTCCTGTCGAATTTAACAACTGCAATGAGAAGCACACGAAAATATAAAAAATCTAAACATAAATATTATTTACAATAAAATCGCTCACTTCTTTGGAAGGTTTCTTTGAATCTTTCGCTTTTGGCATATTCTACAAATATAAAATATTCTATTAAATATAATTATTTTAATACTTAAGTATACAATTTTACTTGCCGCAAATCGCGCCTTCGAAGTAAATTTAACGCGTAATAAAAAACGATTCATAAAAAGCGATCTTAATTTATTATTTCGACTCGAACGAATAAATTAAAGAAAATGTTATGAAGACAAATAGAAGAAAAAAACGAATCGATTTAATAGCATTACATCCCGTCCAAAATACACAAATGCGAAATCCTCCCGATGACAGATATCGTAAAAGCTTATAATTTAACCATAACCGTACGTTTCAATTATCGCTATTATGAATTGTCTTTAGGAAATTCGGTGATTCCCGGATTTAAGGATTATCGGATTTTTAGATCTTTTAACCCCTGCCACTCCATTTTTTTAATACTATATATTATATTATAATATTTTAATTACTAATTGATAGATTACTATCTACAAAAACAAGTGTAAAATAATTAATTACAATGTCGATGAAGTAACGATGTCGGCCATCATCCGATACGGGAGCGGTAAGGGTTAAAAAAAATTAAACTATTAAAAAATTTAGTTTTGCTTCTTTATAAAATAAATAGTCGATTTTCTGAGCGAATAAAGTCGACAATGCAATCGCGTACTAAATATATATCACGGGGGGGGGAAACGAATACAGTTTACTCGAATTCGAATCATGGTCGTCATAATTGTCGCAGAGATGCGATCCAAAAAAGAAGGCGGACGCGAGCGGCGAGCTATTTTTCGGCTATTTCCGTCTCGGTCGGTGGAGGGGCGTGCGAAAGAGACGGAAGAGGGATGTCACGTGGTGTCGGCCGGCGAAGAGTGAGCGGTGTCTATCTTTAGGCGGTTAGGCGGTTGGGCGGTCGGGCGGCCTTCTGCCGTTCTCGCCATCATGTCGGACCCTCAGCCGCGCCGTCGCAAGGAAAAAAAACGAAAGAAGGGTATCTTATTTTATTTTACATATATATTTGTATTACGCAAATATTGCGTGCATAACCTCTCACCATCCCCGAACCTTCCCGGGATCCGACATAGTCGCAACACTGCGCGTCCCGTTCGCGCTGCGCGTTTTTCTCGTCGTCTCTCTCTTTTTCACCTCAGACGTCCTCGAAAACGAACTCGTCTACGTATCAATTTCGCGACCATTATCGCTAAATTTTAAAATTCCACGCGCATTCTTTTTAATTAAAAAATATTTTTATACTTATTGGAATAATAAAATGTAACGTCTTTTTGTTTTTAGTCTTTCTATTTTAAATCGTAATTGAAACTATTAAAAAAAATTCATTGTATAAATTTCTTAGGGAACTTTAAAAATTAGTAATCGACGAAAGCGTTTAATTTATATAAATCCGTAATTAAACTTTTAACGATTTTCCACTAAATTAAAGTGAAAATATTCGTTTTTAACGTGTTTCGTAACGTTCGTTAAATATTCGACGATTTTTATGATTTTTGTAAATACTTTGTAATTTTATAGAGACTTCGGGCGGCGAACGGTCCAAAGTTGAAGCCGAATTAATCGCTAAGAAATTTAATAACGAAGGTATTATAACTGTCGCTGTTTAAAATTTCTTTGTGAATGATCCATTTTACAATTAGCAGATTGTTATTTGCCCTAGAACGATTTCATATATATATATATATATATATATATATACATATGAATTTTTGTAATTTGCATCAAGTGACTATCCTGTAGAATTGTTTTTTTATACCTGTGTTTGTCTTCTAGTTATTGGTTTTGTTTTAAAAACTTGCACTCGTGTCTAGAATTATTCTTCGATGTAACCCTAATATTTATATATGTAATTTGTAGAAGATTCGGATGAAGGTGCGCCCCCAGCGCCGATGACTAAATCCCAAGCGCAACATTCTTCTGCCTTTACCGAAGGCGATTCTATAATTCACGTGCAACACGATCACGGCACCGGAGGTCATTGGTGTGCCAAAATTGTTTTCTTTTTCCTTTTGGCGGTTCTTATGACGTTAATCGGACTGATTTTAATTGAAAACAGAGGATTGCAAGACTGTAAGTATAACAAAAATATATATTAAAAAATATTTCGGACGATCGTTTCGATTTATGTTTTTAAATTATATTGTAGTAGATACGCCCGTAGCGGAATCCAGATTCGCTCAAGTTTTTGACGGTTGGGTAGATGAAAGTCCGATACATGACGATCATCATGACGAAGAAACTTTTGAATTAAAACATCCTGTAAGTGATTTTTTTCGTATGTTATTATTCTTATTTGATTTTTGTACCTCGTTTTTGAAATTAAATATTCATATATAGCTCTTTTAAAATAATTACCGGTTTTCTATAAATAAGATGTTTTTATATTTAATTACTACAAAAAAACAGGATTTTGAATATATTCTATATTTTCATCGCTCAAATTATAAATTTACTCCTTGTGTGATTGAAAATAGGAAGATGAACTTGAAGAACATAGTGACGATGAAGCCCATGGTGAAATTGAAGACATTGAAAGCGATAAAGAAGACCATGATGGACACGATGACGATGATGATGAACATGGTGACGATGATGATGAACATGGTGACGATGATGATGATGATGATGAACATGATGGTAATGAACGTGAGGATGATGATGAAAATGTTAACGACCAAGACGACGAAATTGATAGAGATATAGAAACTACCGGTTCACATGAAATAGATAATGATGAAAATGATATAAATAGTGAAGAGCTAGATGAAAATGAAGTCCCTCAAAATGGTGACGATGATGACACTGATGATGATGATGTTGACAATGATAATGAGGAACAACTTGATCATAACGATATTAATGATGATGGCGATGAGGAAGATGAAAATGATGACTCACAAAATCAAGACGAAAATATTAGTTCTGAAATTGCTGATGATGAAAATTATAATGGCGGTGAAGTAGATGGTAATGATGGTGATGATGATGATGATGATGATGATGATGATGAAGAATATATAACAATTTTGCCTCGTGAAGTCAATATTGACGAAAATGCTAGTAATGAAAGACGTGTTACTGATTTAGAAAGTACAGAGGATATTTTAAATTTTAGTGCTGAAGATGATATTGAGGATGCGATAAAAGATATACCATTTGAAGAGGTTTGATCACACAGAAAATATTCTATACTAGAGTTTTATTAATACTTTTTTAAGGTGTGATCCTAAAACTTACAGATAAATATTTATAGTGTATAATTTTCATGTTTTTGCTAATATTTTGATCTTAAGATCTGCATGCGTAAAATAATTAAATTTGCTTCAAAATTAAAACCCAATTTCACTTTTTTTCCTATACATGTATACGTTCTCAATACTTTAATTAATTACTTGTGTTTTAATTATCAACATTAATATTAATCTAATATTAATATTTGTTAGATATTAGTAATTATTGTTTTTATTTTTTAATATTTTAGTTCATGATAATTTTTATGTTTATTTCAGGTTGATTCGGTTGAAGAGGATGTTGTTGACAATACTGCAGGTGAAGAAGAACAATTAGCTACTAAAAAGGCCGAGAAACTAGCTAAAGAACAAGAGCAGAATAGCAACAGTAAGATAAACTTTTAATTAACATTTTAATTAAAGTAATATTTATACCAAACACTACATACATATTGGTGGGCTTATGAAAATATATATATATTTTTTTTTTTTTGTATTTGTACAAATATATGAAAATTGTTAAGAAATGAACAGTATGTAATGTGGTGGATTCTGATTAATCGGAAGGTATTTGGGAGATTAGAACGAAAATGAAATTTTCAACTATATTTGTACCTTTTTCTACTAAAAAAAAAAGAAAAACAAAATTTCTTCAACGTATTAGTTGGAATCTACTATACATGAAAAATCATATGATTTATTTATGTTTAAAATTATAGTAATATTTGTTGTTAGCGAATTTGGTTGGGCCACGAGTAATTTTCCAATATTTGATGATACTGTATATTACAGTGGGTATGAGAATTGTCGTTGGAGTGGCGCTTGTATTGGTCACCTACTTCGTGCTGGCCAGAAAGTGGCGCAACGGTCGGTACTTTATATCATGCATGTTCAACCCACTGTTGCATGCACTGCTTCATTTATATCTATATAATTACAATTGCATTATGTCTGAAAACACAGATTTTTTTATACGCAATTTCTCATTATCATACATTATGTAATATTCAATTAATTAAAAATTGAAGGTTTCCACTATGAATCGCATTACAAAGTAATTAAAACTATATATATATATATATATATATATATATATATATATATATATATAAATATATATATATATATAAATATATATATATATATAAATATATATATATATATATATAAATATATATATATATATATATATATAAATATATATATATATATATATATATATAAATATATATATATAAATATATATATATATATATATATATATATATATATATATATATATATATATATGTATTATAAAACAAAATGAAGACGTTTATTCGATCACATTCTAGTATATATATTAAAAATTAAATTATCTAATTGTAAATTTTGTTAATACTTAATATTAGTGATCAGCGATTTCAACATATATTTATTATTAAATTGTTTAATATGAATAAAATAAATGATATTTTTAAATTTGCATATTTTTCAGACATTCTGTATATAGTAATAGTAAAGCTTTTTCGAAAATATTTTTTATCATTTTTATACTATGCTTTTTTCATATTTTCAATAAACAAATATCTCTTCCTTTACTAAATGGCATTTTGTGCTGCTCGTGGCCTATCTAACTATTTATATTAACTTGTTGGAATTTATATTAACTTGTTGGAGTGGTAAAATTTATGATATAAAAAGAGAATCAACATAATTTAGGATGATTTCATATTTTAAATATAAATATTATATGTATTGCACTTACATGATAAAAGTAACTAGAATTACCAAAACATAGTACTTACACTAGTAAAATTTGTATTTAGTAAATAAAGGTCGACTCTCGAAAATCTCTAGCTATCTAAATCCTTCATTTTCTAGCATGGATTTTCAAATTTGTAGCGTTTTAATAGAATTCTGTAGAATTCTATTAAGCATTACATGCATACATAAAGATTTTTAAAATATCATATGTAAAGTTTTACTTACATTACTAAAATAATTTTTAATACATATGTATATACCACTTCATCAAATTAATTTAATTCCTGAATATATATATTTTTTGTGTTATTATAATTTGAATTATAGAATTTTTGTTGTAAATGAAATGTTTTTTTTCGTTATTTTGAAACATTTTTAAATTATCTTTTAGCTAAAGTATAAGAAAACCATGTAATTTTATTAAGTTTTTTTAAAAGTTTGTATTAATCAAAAGTATTGTAAAATTAATTTAAACACTATATTTTACTGATTTATAATTTAAGAATTCTTTGATATGAAAATTTTTGAATAATATTGCTATTATAGCAACAGAAAACGATGAAACAAATGAGAAAGAAGTAATTCGACGAATGACTTTAATTCCAGATGATACTCCAGGTATGATTAAACTTAACGATTTTAAAATTCCTTATTGTTAGACATTTTAATATGGAATATATAATCACAGTTACTGATGATACAGAAGAAATTGAAGAGATTGAAGAAACTATTATATCTTCTACAAGACCTACAGTAGAACAACAACCTATTAAAAAAAGTGTTATTATTCATAAATATATAGAGGTATATTAATTTTATCAAAAATAAAATGGTTATTTTTTTTACAGCATTTTATAATTTATATTTCAGGATGAAGATGAACCAGAACCAATTACTACAAGTAGTAAAATTATTTCTGAAACTCAAACATATAAAAAAAACATTGAAATTTCAAAAGAGCCTGAAAAAAAAGTAGAGATAGAAGAAGAAGTAGAGGAAGATGAAGAAATTCAAGATGATATAGAAGAAGAGATTGTAGAAGAAAAAACTATCAATGTTGAAAAAGCCTTAACTAAAAATACTACTGAATCAAAATCTGAACCTGTACAAGTTGAAGAAGATGACGATATTGAGTACGAAGATGAAGAAGTTGAAGATGAGGAATTAGTAGAGGAAGAAGAAATTCTCGATGAGGAAGAAGAAGAAATCGAGGAAGATATATCTGACGAAATGGATGATTCAGAATTAATGAAAAGATTGGAGGCTAAATATGGTAAATTACCAGAACTTGAAGATGAAGCGGAAGGTCAGAGTGATGAAGAAAAACCGGTTGTTCCTGCTAGAAAACGTATTTTTAATCAATTGTAGTTTTTTTTATTTTTCATATACCCACCAATGTTGTAACATTAATAGCTTATTATTTATATGCATATGAAATTTCACAATTTATATTATTTTTTACCATCATTTTTTTCCATTTAATTTTAAGGTCCTAAACCAACTGGTGGCAATTCTGTTGAAGATGACTTATTAGATAATTGGAATAATGATTCTAATGAAGATTGGAATCAACAACTAGATTTAGCTCAAGCGGAAATGGATGAGGTTAGTACTATTAATATGTTAAATTTAGAAAATACTAATAGCATATATTTTAGACATACGTGGGAAATAAAATTAGTAATTTACAATTATCTATTTAAACAGGGCCTCTTCGATTAATCCATATAAACCCTCATTAATTTTAAACAAATTCAATTTAACGTTTCTTAATAGATATGATTGGAATTTTTGCTTAACTGACGAATGCTTGCAACATGTAATGTGTGTTTGAATGAGAGTTTTTTTTTTTTAATTTACTTGTGTATATTTATGTAAAAATAATTGTCTAATTCTATCATTTTGATGTTTTGCACCCACAAATATACATCAAGACGATAGACTTATTCAATTTAATTCTAGCATGCTCAAATTGTTTTAAATTTCGCTTTTAAAAGACATTATACTCTTATGTTTGTTTTAATAATACTTATTTTAGGTTAATAATCGTTTTCTTAGTTTTTAGTATCATTAATAAATTAACAAATGTGTGTACCTACTAGTGATCCATCCTCGATCCTTCTTAGGGAAATTTAGAAGAAGCCTTCAGACGTTTCACTGCGATAGCATTATCCAGTCCATCTTGTTGGAAAGCTAAATTAGGCCGTGCACAAGCTCTGGATCGTTTAGCAGAACTCAGAAGAAATAATAATTTACTTGACCATGCTATTATTGTATATCGAGAAGTTCTCAATGCGACCACAAGTAATAAAATATTCATTTCTGTTGCTGAGAGATTAATAGACCGTATAAGATTCAGAGGTTTGAATATTGAATCTTTTTCATTTTCATTTTTTCATTACTATTTTACGATTACTTTTTACAAATTCAGGTAAACATATGGATGCTGTGGAAATCCACGAGGCGTTAATTAAAAAAATTCCATCAGATCCAAAATATAGAAACGATTTGGCTATTTCATATTTAATGGTGAATAAGTAGGTAGTTATTTTTTATATACACATACTCGACGTAAATATGTATACAAAATTGCCAACTCTGTTTATAAAAAAGTATTATTTTTTAGAGCTGAGCAAGCAAGAGCTGTGATTAAAAAAACTTTACAAACATGGCCTGAAAATGGTGTTGCTCTTGTTCATTATGGATTTATTTTAAAAACAATAGACAATAATTTAAAAGAAAGTATCATATACCTTCAAAAAGGTATTGATACTCGTGAAAATGGCACAATGGAAGGAAGATTCTTATTTCATCTTGGTGACGCTTTAGCTAGATTGGGTCAACAAAAAAAAGCAAATGAGGTAATATTAATATCCATTGTAGCATATTACAATTATATTTTATATTTATAAGAAAATTAAAATTGTAGATATATAAATTAGGAGCAAAAAATAAACTCTTCTTGTCTCCCCAACAAAGGTCACTTTACAATATTGATAGACTGACAGGGAAGCCTTGGTGGCAACCAGAAGATACGCCATATATTAAATTTGTGTCAGAATTAGAACGTAATTGGAAAAAAATAGCAAAAGAAGCAGGTGAAATACAATCTCATTTTAAATTGGAACAAGAAAATCTCAAAGACACTGGGCATTGGTCGCAATATGAGTTATTTGTTAGAGGTATTATATTTCTCTCTCTCTCTCTCTCTCTCTCTCTCTATATATATATATATATATATATATATATATATATATACTTTATAATAAAATTGTTATAATTTTAAGGCGTTGAGATCAAAAATCACTGTGCCAAATGTCCAATTACATGCCAAATAGCAAGATCTGAACCATCAGCACATGGTTGTAGAAGAGGACAGATTAAATTCAGTGCTATGACTCCAGGTACTCATGTTTATGCTCATACTGGACCAACAAATTGCAGGTTAAGGGCACATTTAGGTTTAAAAGGAACTAAAAATACTTTCATCCGAGTTTATAATGAGACTAGGTATTTATTTATTTACAGTATTTATTAATTCATAATTAACATTTTAAAAGAAAAAATTTATTCCATCCAAGGTCTTGGGAAGAAGGAAAAGTGTTTATATTCGATGATAGTTTTGAACACGAAGTCTGGCACAATGGGTCGTCGTTAAGAATCGTCCTGATTGTGGATCTGTGGCATCCAGAACTTACGAAAGATGAAAGGCTTTATTTACCAGCGATATAAATAATCATTTCATAACTTGTATTATTTATTGCATTTTTCATTTTTAGCGTGTGTATGTATAAAAAAAAGATATCAGTTTGTTCGATTTTTTTTTATTTTGACATGTGATTTGTAAATAAATATTTTTTTACAAAGTAGATTAGTATTATTACTACTAAATCCTGGTCGTGCTTAAATCTATGATTAGAACTGTTTTCCATATAAAAATATGTTTTTTTCTAATCCTTCAATTCGAAATCAACAGTCTTAAAATTTTTAAATAGCTTTGCTACTATATTTGTTGGAAAAGTGTAAATGTTATAATTGTAAAATACAGAAATTTGCGAAATCCACAATTTTTCGTCTGAGACTAATTATTCAGTAAATATGGTTATTCAATAAAAGGAAGTATTTGGGGTGCTTTGGCTAAGTTATTTTCTTTGCATCTATATTGAAACTGAAAATTTATTGTATGGGATACATTTATGTATTATTTTTTTTACATAGAACACAATGTAGTTTATTATTTTATTATATCAAGAATGGGGGGAACGACGAAGTGAGGCTCTGGATAAGGATCAAGTTTATTTTTAAACCTGATCTAAAGAAATTTTATTCAGATGATAATTCCATAAAATATCATGTGAAATAAAAATTGAATTCCCATTCTAAATTTAATACTCATAAAATTGTGCGCATTCCATAAAAAGGAAACAAATATGAAATATACATAAGTAAAACTAGTTAATATTAAATATTACTATACGTCACTGGAACATACAATGGATATGTGTATACGAGTTTAACTATACAAATCTATTATAAAAAATAAGTTTAAAATATAATTTTTACACTTAATTATAAATAATAAACAAGAAAAACAAATAAATTTCATAATATTTAAAAAATACATTATAATAATAATTTCACATATAAATGGAAATGATTTAACAGAAAGTGGATATAATAGTCAATAACGCACCTAAACTTTAATAACTTCTTACAATAATAAAAGAGATATAACAGCAAAAAGATGAAATTCGATAATTCTAGTTATAAATTTTCACTAATTTAACTTCTACATAAGAGATCTTTTCTTAAGAAATGATACTACTAATCGTCGACTTTTTTATAATATAGTCAAGCTATAACTAAAATAATTTCAACAATAAAAAATATCACTTGTAAATGGCAAATCACCATACCATATGCCAAAATTCCCTTCAAAAGAGATTGTAATTGTAATATATGATTATAAATATATATATGAAAGAAAAATAATCATACAAAATCTTATTATATACAACCTTTAAAATACATAAGATCAATTATAAAAATATTAAAGCAAAGAACAGTTCATTTTGTATCACAAACTGTATATGTATCTTATGCAATAAAACCATATTATTACATTTATTATCACGATGCTTTCATTTTTATTAAATCGTGAAAAATAAGGAATATTTGCCATTTATCAATACTGAAAAGTATTTGCAAATACAAATAATAAATTTGTAAATAAATCATTATAAAAACTAGTCTATGTATACATATTTAATATTATGGATTTATATGTAAGAAAGCTTACATAAGAATTGGTCTTTCATAAAATACCCTGTAATTTAATTTACATATTGTCGTTTTTTTAATAAAGGCATATATAACTTTATGGAAATATTCCTTTTTAATATCATAAATCACATGTAATTATTAACTCAATTTTGTTTTGAACACCAAATTAATTACAAAAACAGTAAAAATATACATATGTAAGTAAATGTAATAATTACACTAATACATTATCCAAAAACAAAAATTGTACTACTCAGATCTTATATTCAATAAACTTGTCTATATCATTATAAATTTTGTAGTTAAATATAAATCATGGAGAGTAATAAAAATTAGAAAGCGTGTTTCATAATAATTCATATTGTTCGATAATTCTCTCAATTCACATGGCATAAAATAATCAGATGCCAAAGTAAAATAAATACAATTAATATATAGTAAAAATCGTACTAAGTGACTAAAAATATCAGAAAACAAAAAATATTAATTGATATTTAAAAAGAATACAAAGTTATATACGAGTATAAAAAAAATATATTAAAATACCTAAAAGTTTCCAATTGCGTATTTTAAAAAAATGTTCCTATTTACATAACTGTTTCATTATCCTTCGGCGTTGGAAAATGTGAGTGATAAGCAGGTGGACCATTATTGAAAAAAGTATTTTGATTTGCTGAAATTCTATAAGGAATACTAGGTGTGATAGTATCTGGAATGCTTCTCTTCTGAGGAACTTGAGGAGTCGCTTCAGTTGGAAGAGGAGAAGGACTCGAAGCCGAATGCGGATGACACGTATCACCTAAATAATTAGAATCAGGATACATACTGCCATCAGTATGCAAGCTGATAGGACGAGCAGCGTGAAAATTTGAATAACTTGAACGAACTGATGCTGGTCTATTATTGTATAATTCTTCATCGTTGTATGAATCATTTAGTGAATGTTGGCTAGATTGACGATATGTTGGATTAGTGTGTCCCGAAGAATGATGAGGTGCACGCCTCTGAGACGAACGACGAGAAGATCGTCTTGTCGAGTGACGAGAAGACACCGATCTTCTTTTAACTCGACGCGGTGTCATGGGTTTCGCCGTAGATTCAATTCTCAATTCAGCAGGCCGAGTGAATTCGACAGAATATAAAGATTGATTACCTGTCGATTTCAAACTTCCTCTTGCTAAAATAAAAAGAGCATCATTATATAAATAAATTTAGTAGAAATATGTAATGTAAAACACAATAACATGATGATAGCTTACTATGATTGTCATCCGCTTTAGAAAGATTTAAAGCATGATAAAATCCTAAAACTATTCCTAAAAACCCAAATATACATTGAATTGCCGCATGTAATGCTTCTATATGTGCATAGTGCATTAGACATCCTTCGACTTCTACCGGTCTTAACCAAGCACTACCATCTATATCGCCCCATCTCACACGACAACCCCATCCGTTTACTTCCCACCAACTTACACTACCTGTTCCTAAAGCTAACAATCCACTATCCTATTAAAATAATAAAATATTAAAATAATCGTTAGATTACATATAAAATAATTTAAAATATATGATAAAAATTTACTCTATTAAGTGCACCAACGTTAAGGTAATAACATATTATAAAAATATTCCACGCTAACCATAGCACATTCCATATTGCATACTGAAAACAAAAAAACAAACTGTTTAATATTTATTTATTGTTAAAGAAATATTATATTAAACGTGGCATAAGAGTTAAAAATAACTTCCTTAATCAATTATAGAATATTTTATGGATAGTTAGTTCATAATTAAAAATCGATAAAATTATATTTAATACTTACAGAAAAAATATATTTAGCTATATATTGAAACGTTCCAAAAAAGCCAAATATTATAAATAATATATTTAGAAAATTTGCAAGAATAGGTGCCCACATAAAACCCAAAAAATCAAACACTTGTCTCTCTAATGTAGATAACTGAAAGAAAAACGACAAAATTATGAGACATTTTGTAGCGCATCATACAAAAAAATACGAAAAAAAAGAAAATCATAAAATTATTTAATAAAGATAAAAGATAACATAGAATTTTTCAAATGAGCGCTTATCAGCACTCAACAAAATTAACGTATTAACACTTTACTGGCCGCTCAGCTGCAGATTCTACCTTCAAAACACAAATAATAACAATTGGCAATTGTTTATCGCCATGGCAACCAATTGATTGGTTATTTTAGGTACTTATTTCTTTAACCCTTTTTTGTCTATTAATGCCATATGGAATCGTGTTTTTTCGTTTGTTTTTTTTTTGTTTACGGTTAAAGCTATCTATGCGGTTAAATCAAAATTATATTAGTTTACGTTCGTAAAGATTACTCCTGTTGTTTCAAAGTAATTATTATATCCTGAGTTCTGTTAGTTTGTGATTTATATCGCTTCAAGTTTATTGTGCCAGAGTTTTGAGCGCCATATTTTATTATAGCGAAGTAAATATATTACAATTATAAATATTATATATAAATCAGAAATTTGCTATTGTAGTTTGAATCTTATTGATAAAAATGAAATACCATATTTGAACGTATAATTCACCAATACTAGTATTTTCTACTGGTACATACTGATGATGGATTGACGATTCCATATGACTCTACATTTTTTATGTATAGCAAAAAAAATGTAAAACTCTTTTTAGAAATTTGCGTGTACCTTAAAAGGACACTTTTTAATTTTATGCATAAACTTTAATTTAGCCAGGAAAGGGTTGAAATGAAAAAAGCTATATCAAAATAAAGTATAAAGAATAAATCATTTAAAATTAAAATATTGTAACATCAGTTTGTTAAGGTCAATTTTACGAAAATTCATTTGGCTACTTCGAATAAAACGCGAAACACAATCAATGATATACAATATAGACAAAAAAAAATATTAACACTATAAAATAATATATTATCCATTTTCTAAATCGAAAATAATAATAATAATTAAAGAAAATTTGAAACGCATACATACCAAATGAAGAAAACATACGACGAAAAGTGTTTTACGAGTCATCTTAATTGTTGCCGCGTTAATAAATCTCAGAAATAATAGCCGTTCCACTCCATGTCGGATTCGGCGAACTCCAAACGGCTGTCACAGACCGCACTGACAAACGACGCCAGCGCCCCAAACGCACATCATTTTCCAGCCATAACCGCACATATTAAAACGGTCTAACAATAAAATATTATTTTTAAATTAGAGAAATAATGTGCGATTATATAGGTAAAAAAAAATATTGATTAAAAATAGTACATTGGAAAGTAGATAAATATTTAAAAAAAATACTATGAAAGTATTTATATATTATTTAATATATTTTTCACGTGTTTATATCATATACCATTATATACAAAAATACTTTATCCTTTATATGGCCCTCGAAGATATGATATATAATATGATATATATATATATATATATATATATATATATACTACATAATAACTAATAATAATTTTAAAACGGTCACACAATAATAATTAACAATAAAATCGGGGAAATAAAAATATTAATTTTAAATGTAGAAATAATATTGATTAAAAATAATATATAGGAAAGTAGATATATATTTAAAAAAAAATACTATGGAAGTATTTATACATTCTTTGATATATTTTTTCACATGTTTGTATACCATTATATAGACAAAATACTCTATCTTTTTTATGACCGTCGAAGATATAATATGATATGACATATACTACGTAATAACTAATAAGACGCTAATTAATGTACTAGATTAGAATGCTGAAAGAAAAATATAGGAATCGTATAATCAGAATTGATAAGAAACAAAACCAATTAAGATAAATATACATTATTTTCTTTTAAGACTTAAGAGAATATTAAAGAAAAGACAACTTAAACGATAACGATATTTACCAACAGTTGGAGAGAGAAAACTAAAAAAGACTATTTAAAAGATAGAAACATTTAAATGAAAAATATACGAAAAACTAACTAAAAAGTGAAATTAAAAAATAAAGGACACATTTTAAGATTGGAATTTAATTTACAATTCATTTAACTTAAGATAAAAACGAATAGAGATTAATAAACTATATGAAAAAGAACGAGTTAAAAAAACATTTTTATAAAATAACTATTTTATTTAAGTATTTTAGTCATTAATTTATTTATAAATCAGTTTTAAAATATGAAATAAAATTAAGATGTTAATAATATTACCTATATAATGAAAATAAAAATATTTACACAAGTAAGAAAAAATACTTTAAATAGATGCCGCTATATTCCTAAATTTGTAATACTTTATAAAAAGAAAAAATACTTAATTATAAAATGAAGAAATGTAAATATATAAATTAAAAGATAATTATTTTATTTTGTTTCAGAAATCGGATTAAACAATATGATTAAACAGGAATGTAATTAATGTGGGACATTTCTAAACACATACACATGCAATAATTTTAAAGACATTCTTTACAATATCTTGTAGTATTGCATTTTATAAATATAATTCTATTTCAGATTAGATTTCCGAAAATCACTGTATTTCAATAAACACTAATTTTAAAATAAATGAAAAAATATTCTACATATGATTTTTTTTATGAAACATTAGTAAAAAAAATCTAATTTAAATCGATATTTAAAAATGAGAAATGCTTTTCTAATTGTAATCAATTTAACATATGAAAATATATCAAAACTACCATTTAACACATAATATAAAATATACATCGTTTTTCACAAATACTTATTATCTTAAATCATTATAAAAATTTACTGATTGTAATTTAAACAATATAAATAATAATAAAAAAAATATATATTTATTGTGGGACACAATGCATCAAAGTAATTGTCTTGAACGAGTCGTGTTAGAAAAAAAGTATGTCAAGATGATTTTTTAAACGACTTTTCATGAAATTGTAGTTCTGAAGGCGACAACAATCTTTTTAACTTTTTATGCATCTTAAAAATAATTAGTTGATCTTTAAATAATACTTTCATATTGCAACATATATATGTATTATTTATAATTTGTAAAAATAAAAAAAAAGTATAAAGTATCATAAGAAATTTCAACAAAATCTCATTAAGGCCAATGTGTTTGTGAGTACGAACAATGATGTGATTGCTTCTATTACTTTTTTTTTTGTTACATGAAGCTGCCTTTCTAATTCGATTTTTCTTTGCAGTTTAGAAAGTTTATAGTTTAACCGCTACAATTATTTGTAAAAAAAAAACTTAAGTATTTCCGTATTGCGAAGTAAATAAATTGATATGATTACGTGCCATGGTTTCGCAAAATAAATATAATATTATTTATAGCAAGATTTTCATTTGTGGATCACGTCTGTTATAATATAAAATGATATGTACTTATATATTCAATGAACAATATATAAAAATTAAAAGAAAATTTTTAATTATTTCTTAAAATTACAACTTTCTCTGTCAAAGATGCCTTTTGAAATTTCGAAAATTTTTAAACAATTACAATATTTTGTATAATATTCTTTTTAATATTATATATTTTACGTAAACTTAAAAATATGATATCTAAGTATTCTAATATTTTTTATTATTTTTTTAAGAATCAAAATCGGAAAAAATAATTAAATTAATTTTTAACTTCTTGCGATATAACAAAAATAGATTATTAAAATCATAATCATCGTTAATATATTAGTTTTCTTTAATTTAAATAATTATTTTTTCATTGTTTTGCATCGTAATGGGTTAAATAAACACAATTTTCCATTAACATCATTGATCAACGAAAAATTCTTCAGAGAATTAAATTGAAGAAGAGTGAAAAATTTTTTTTTCTAAAAAATATTATATTTTTTATCAAACAAAAAATTTAATATTAAATTTACATAAAAGCTTTTTGTACGACATTGCAAGTGTATTATATATTTAAGTGATATATTTTTTAATTTATCTACCCTACTAATAAATATTGTAACGATTATTTTTTTTTTAAAAAAGAAGGATAATTTTTCGTATTCAATTTTAGATAAGTTTAAATTAAAAAAATATTTGCTTATATTTTTTTCTGTTTATTAAATAAATATTATTATGTAATTGAATTGTCAAATATATATTCATAAAAAAAGAGAAAAAAAATGAGAAGTAAAACCAACAAGATTCTTACACGTTAGGCACGTACTAAGAGGACAAGTCAAATTTCTCATTTTTTTTCCATAATATTGTTTACATTACAAATGGTAAAAACTTATTATATACGTACGCGAGTGCAATATATTGGAATCTCATCATTTCTCTTTACCCATGATATTTTTAACTTTCATTCATTGTCCCCTTTGGGCATCGAGAAAACCTCTGCTTCAGTTCAATTGGTACACTTAAGAATTAAACACGCCTACAAAGTGTACGACTAGTGCGATCAGTCGTATCCAAAAATATATATATATATATATATATATATATATATATATATATAAACTAGAGATGTTAAGATAACGTGCTGTCGAGTATTATTAATTGTGAAATTTCAGAATCCGGTTGAGAAAAAGCAGAAGAAAAGAACGGTCCGTTAAAGTTGAACCGACGCAATTGTATTTTAACCGGCGACGAGTTCGCAATGTTTTCGATCAGATCGATTTTTTCGAACAAGTGTTGCGGTAGATTTGTGCAAAATTACGTTTTAATAAATAATAAATCAACTGCGGCGGCTCATATTGTTTTAAATGATGATTATATCGGTGTGATAAACGAGGAAGTTGAGTGGAATAATGCATTGCCGTATGATAAAGTTCCTGGTCCGAAACCCGTTCCATTGCTGGGAAATAATTGGAGATTTATTCCAATAATTGGTAACGCCGTTATTTTATTTTAATATTATTTTTTAAAATAATAATTATATAAATATTATATTACATACAAATATAATATAATATTTATAATAATTTGTCTTGTTATAATCATGATATAATATGTTTTAGCCATAGTGACGGTGTAGTGTGAAATGTTTCATCTAAAAATTAGTATTATTTCACACCTCGTTTAAAAATTAGCAATCTTTCTATTGAATGTTAAATAAAAATATTAACAATATATTATCATTATTTTTTTTTTTAACTTTCGTTAATATTAAAATATTTATTAAGAAATAATGCTTAAATGATCAATCACGAATTTGATTTTGGAAAAAGCGATTTTTATGAAAGTTAAATTTAATCAGTATTAGAAATGTTTTATAATTTAAAATAAATAATACACTTTCTTCTGTAATTGTCGTTCATTAAAATTTTCTCTTTTATTTTTAAAATCGTTGAATAAAATATAATTTATAAAGAAAACATAACGTATAATATATTATAATACGAATTTAAAATTATTATTTATTTAAATAACACATTTATGTTTCAACTTGACATATACAGTAATAGGTATACAAAAATCCTTCGGAAGAGAATAAAATATGTCTGAAGGTTAGAGTTGGAAAGTTGGAAACACAATCCCATTAAAAATTAATAAACGTTGCAAAAAAAAAGAGAGGCCACGATCTACATTAAGATTTATAAATAATTCTATCAAAAAATAAATCTTATTATCATTTTTTATATAATTAACTATGTCAAAATGCATTACATAAATGCGTTTGTTAGACATTTTGTATTATCATTCCGAAATATTTACGACCGTCTACGAAATACTGGTATTGAATCAAGTTTCGTAACATTGAACTTGATTCTATTCCGTAACGTTTGATAAGAGTGTTCCGTTTTTCGTTTTAAAATCAATCCATAGATCTTATATTAAAATATAATATATACAAATAGTTAGATAAGCGTTTCTCAAATATTTTTGATCAATACTCGTTAAATATTAAAAATTCTATCTGATTTTGTATGTAATATAAAGTCAATCTATTAGAGCTACATAATTTAAATATACTGAATACAAGAATTATTCGCTATATGATTTCGATAAATCTTTAAACGTAGTCAATTTAAATAATCGTCGATTTCTATTCTTGTAAAATTTCCATAGATGTTCTCAAAATAAACATATTTCAATATTTACAATAAATTCAAATATTTAATTATAAATTTTAGGCGATTTTCAAATCGAACACATCGACAAAGTATGTAAACGTTTGTATTCACAATATGGACCTTGCGTTAAAATCAGCAATCTATTGGGAAGACCAGATATGTTGTTTGTATTTGATCCTGACGCAATTGAAAAGGTATTTAGAAGCGAAGATCAATTACCGCACAGGTAAGAAATAATTATTATCAATTACAATTTCACAATAGTTGCATTTCCCTTTCAACCATTTTGCATATGCATATATTATATAAATATTAATTATATTATTGTTTTAATCAACTAATTATCATTATAAAATATAATCGAAAAGTAACGCCATTAAAACAGAATTTACAAGTGTTAATAATATAAAGTGAATTAGACCGCAAAGTGAAAGTGAAAACTGAAATCCAACTTATATCTTATAAATAATTTTATTATTATATTATATTTTTAATTCGAAACTTTTAGAACTAAATATATTTTTTAATAATAATATTACGATATAAAAATATTATAATGAAGTAAATATTTAATTTTAAAAATATATATAATTAAAATACTATTTTTTTTTGCATGATTTAAAATATGTTATTATTGCAATACATTCAATACTTTATGTAAAAAATGAAGATGTTGGAGCTTATTGTGATGTAATGTGACCTTAGTTTTAAATCTCTTGACTTAAGTTGACATTTAATTGCGCTTCCAATCCCACATATAACCTTCGAATTTTTACTATAAAATTATTGAAACCACAATAAAAATATGAAAATAATGAAAGAAAAGATTTAGAAGTCAGAATAAATAATATTATTAAATTAAAACTAAACTGTTTTAATAATGACCTTCATTTATTAAAAAAAAGTTTTTTTTTTAATTAATCAAATATTTTTTAAATCAACGAAAGTAACAACGAATATTTTGCTTCTGATTTAACTTAGAATATAATATCACAAAAAAAACTGTGTTTTTTTATGTTGAATTTAAACAACGGAAAATATCTTTTCATTTTATGAAAACATCATAAAGAACGAAATGCAATTTTATAAAAAAAAGATTTTCTTTTTTCCAGACCTTCAATGCCGTCACTAAATTATTACAAGCACGTGTTAAAAAAAGATTTTTTTGGAGAACAAGCCGGTGTCATAGCCGTGTAAGTGCTTAATGAAATTGAATTTCCATGTTCGTATTTTTTTCAAATCGTATGTTAATTATAATTTATAGAAAGGCAATATTTTAAATAGTATTCATTGAAAAAGTGTTAATTGGTGAATATTTTTAATAAAATATACAATGGGATTATATGAAAATATTTTTTTAATTATATTTAATTCAATTCTTTTCAATTTCTTAAAATATATTGGATATATAAAATATTTAAAAATGTAAATATACTTGGAAAAAACGACATATAATATTTATATTATATGTGCCTCATTTTGATATTATTCTTACGTTGCCAAATTTTCATTATACAATGTAAAGTAGCCGAATTTCACTATTTTTAATTAATATTCATCAGCCACGGTGAAGAATGGAACAAATTTAGAACTAAAGTGCAGCAAACTATGCTCCAGCCTAGAACAGCAAAGCTATATATAAAACAAATGGAAGAAGCAGCCGATGCTCTTGTCGAAAGGTAAACCGGTACAATATTTACATATAATATGACATAAGTCAGTATTATAAATCAAATCGTGAAATATTGCGTATCCAATGAATACCTGATATCACTATTTATACATTCGTTACAGGTGTCGCGTTATCAAAAATGAAAATGATGAAATGCCTGCGGATTTCTTAAACGAATTGCACAAATGGTCACTGGAATGTAAGAATATAAATTTTGCGATTATACAAAAATGTGGGATCGCACAAAAGACATATTACGTTATTGATTCGATATTTATGATCTATTGTAGCTATAGCAAGTGTTGCTCTTGACACCAAACTTGGATGTTTTAATACTCAAATGTCCGGTGACACGCAGCAATTAATCGATGCCGTCAACGATTTTTTCATTTTAGTGCCGATTTTAGAATTGAAAATTCCATTTTGGAGATTGTTCAGTACACCGAGTTGGAGACGATATATAAACGCATTGGATACAATTACCAGGTATTTTTGATTTGATAACATTGTGCTAAATCCAATAACATATACTGTATGTATCGTATGATCATGAAAAAACAATTAATAACAATGACGAAAATGGAAAATGTTGATTAACTTTTTACAAAGTCATCATTTTAGTCATCAATTGTAATAACGTAAATAACGAATCATAGATTTCTTTAATGATTCATGATCTGAAAATATCCCCATAATAAATAAAAACAAAAACATTTTAAATGATAAAGTATAATATTTTATATAAATTATATTGTTCTTAATGTTAAAAATCGAATGTTTTAAATTTACTTTAGCTATATTATAATATATATTTATTATATTAATTTCTTTAAAAATCGAATTATGAGAATTAAATGTTAAATTGCAAATATGCTTAATCTTATGAGAAAAAATATAGGAAATAAATTTCAAGGCTGAAACCTTTTACCAAAAAATCTCGTATTTTTATGTAGCCAAAAATGAAACCTAGTCATATAGCAAAAAATCTTGTATTTATATTATATATAGCCGAAAGATTAATTTAGATTGTTGTATGAATATGCAATTTCAAAATATTATATGGAGATATGCATTAATGTTGATTATAATACATACATACATATATATATATATATATATATATATATATATATATATATATATATATATATATATATATATATATATTTTAATGATTAAAATAATTAAATCAGTGTTTCCTAACCAGAATTTTGCGGAACACTAGTCCTTCTTGAGATAAGAAAAAATTTCGCCAAAATTAGAATGTTTTGAAACACACCGTTAAAAATCACCTAATTGAATTTTTAAATAGTAACTTATTGAAATTCGGAATAATAGAATTTTAATATTTTCACAAAAAGTGTTTCATTATTTATTATTACAATATATTATATATATATATATATATATATATATATATATATATATATATATATATATATATATATATATATATATATATATATATATATAATGAGGAAGAACAAGTTTTTACATATCAAAAAACGTACGACATTAACAATATTGCCAATCATCAATAATTTCACACGCATCTATAATATTTTGAAATATATGCAAATTTCCGTTTTATAGTTTTCAAATTAAAAAAAAATAAATAAAATAAAAACGATAAACAACAATAGTGCGTGCGAATTGTGCAAGAAAGATCTATAGTCAAATATTACAAATGCACATAAATCGCGTTTTGTGTCGATTCTATGCCTCGTTTGGCACATTTACATCAAATTTGAATTAATCGTTAATATTTTAAATTTTAATTCAAGGATTACTATGCATTACATAGAGGCTGCAATGAGACAAAATACAAATGTGTCGGACAATAGAGAAATGTCCGTTTTGCAAAGGTTGATTACATCGAATAATGGAAATCCGCGAATTGCCGCCATTATGGCTTTGGATCTATTCCTGGTCGGAATCGATACGGTGAATATAAATCTATGTATTATACTATAATACAGTAATCTAAAAACTGGTTATATCCTAAATTTGTTTTATTTTTAAAAGTAAAATTATCTTTTAGTATCACATATTATAAATATTCAAAACATTATGTTTATTTATTATTCGTTTTTTAATTTGAATTTAGCAGAATAATTGATAATTTTTATATGCATTCAGAAATTAATTTTGAATAATAATATAACATAAAAATGGACTATATTTTTATTATAATTAGATGCGTATTTTAATATTATTTAGTTTAAGCGTATATTATGAATACACACATACATACAATGAAAAGTAATAATGTGAAACTCTTCACATCAATAAAAAAAAATACTTTTCTCCAATTAAATTTAATGACAATGAATAATCATAAATTCATCATTTATTATTCTTTGATCATTGATAAAATGTAAAAATTACATGTGTTAAATAAAAAAAAAATGACGGAAATATTTAATTTCGAGTGATTCTTTTGTATAATTTTCCTTGACTTTTTAGAATGTCTAATTTCGAGAATATCAATCAAACAAAACAACGTTTTTTTTTTAGACGTCAAATACTGTTGCCTCTGTCCTCTATCAGCTATCGCAACATCAGCACGTACAGGAAAAGTTGTATGAAGAAATATGTAATGTTTTTCCTCAAAAAGAAACACTGACAGCATCAAAAATAGATAAATTGTCGTATTTAAAAGCTTGTATAAAAGAAACACTACGGTTTGTAAAACAATTATTACAATGGCAATGTATTTTTTAAATCTTTTTATAAGGAAAATTGTTTGATTAAACACTATTATAAAAAAATATTTCAGGATGTATCCAACAGTTATAGGAAACGGTCGTTGTTTAACCAAAGATACAATAATAAGTGGTTATCAAATACCAAAAGGAGTAAATATATTTTTTATACTATAAATATATAAAAATATAATAATAATGATTGAAATAGTAAAACATATATTTTGTTATTTCTAGACACAGGTTGTATTTCAACATTATGTCATTAGTAATTTGGAAAAATATTTTCATAACAGTTCTGAATTTATCCCAGAAAGATGGTTGAAACAAGATACAACCATCACAAAAGTAAAATCTTGCGAAAGTTTTAATGATAGCAAAAAAATTGGATGTCAACATCACGCTTTTGCTTCGTTACCCTTTGGTTTTGGAAAAAGAATGTGTTTGGGTAGAAGATTTGCTGAATTAGAAATACAATCTGTAATATGTAAGGTGATGTATATATTATTTTTGGTACAAATCAACAACATAAAAACATTTTTATTACATATTATTTAAATAATATATTATATCTTAACGTTATTTTATTTTTCAGATGTTACAAAATTTCAAAATCGATTACAATTATGAAAAATTAGACTACTATGTTCATCCAATGTATACACCTAATGGTCCATTAAAATTTAAATTAACACCCAGATATTGAGTTTTTACATAAAATTTTGATGGACAAATATTTTTTTTATTTTTTTGTAATAAAATGAATATTTTGAATATGTGTATATAAGATTAATTATATAAATAATAAAAATAAATATTTTCAAAAATAATTATATAATAAATATTTCTATTGTATATATTAAAAAAAAACAAATATGTTTGAAATTATGAACATTTAAACGAGTAATTAAAAAACATAAAATACAAATATATATTTTCTTTTTCAAAAATATATTAAATATTTAAATTATGAATATATATCATAATGTAAGGTTTCGAACTTAAAACATTTTTTTACAATATTTAATGATACAGTCTTTCAAAATCCATTAAACCTATATTAATTTTAATAAATAACTTAATAATGTATATGTTTTATAAAATAATCTCTTTTTTATTTATTTTTTTTCTTTTCTATAAACATAATAATACAAACTTTGATTTTTTCCCCATAAATTTCATTCTCACATAGTCCCCGAAATATTCACATAGTCCCCGAACAAAATATTTATGTTAATTAAAATCGATTTTAAATAAACACCTTTTTAAGCAATAAAAATTCATTTGAGCTTTTTTAATATAATACAATCATAATAAGAAAATATTTACAATGTACAAACTTGAGTGAAAATATTTTTTCGTTCTATCAGTCATTCGAATATATTTGTTCATAATAAATACAAAATTATTTCTTAAATTCATTTTTTGTATATATATATATATATATATATATATATATATATATATATATATATATATATATATATATAAAGTAATTAAAATATTCAATAAATAATATGAAAAGTTCTATGCTTTCCATTATAAAACGATTCATTAAAAACTTTATTTGGTATTCAAATAAAAAGAAGTCGTCTATTTTAAATACATACATATTTCAATACATCATTACTTGCACAGTGCGTGTATTATCAAAAATAAGTATACGTTTATTATAAATAATATCAATTCAACGTTGAATCATTTTCAATTTCAATTCTCCTTCAGGTGCATACATAAAACTGACCGCATATTTTAAAGGTTCATGATGAAATTCCAATCGGTAAGAGCGGATCAACTGTAATAAAGAAAAAAATAAATATTGTGAATTCATATAAAATATTCATACAACTTTTATTATATGTAAAAGAATAAAAAAAAAATAGTGAAAGAAGTGAATGTTTTACTTTCGATATCAAAATTTGCATTTCTAAATCGGCAAATCTTCTACCGAGACACATACGAGCACCGTGACCGTATGGTAAAGATGCAAATGGATGAAGATTTCCTTCATATCCTCTCATCCATCGTTCCGGTCTAAAAATTTTAGCATCTGTCACATACTCCTCCATATTACCGGTCACAATTGTTGGAAATACTGTTTGTACCTAAAAAAAAACACAAATCAAAATTAATTGTAAAGAATTTTAATGTTATATATAATATTATATTTTATTAAATATACCCCTTTTGGAATTTTATATCCACATATTACTGTATCTTCTTGTAAAGTTCTTCCATTTCCAATAACTGTTGAATATACTCTATATATAAAAAAAGTAAAATATTAGTGTGACGAATTTGTAAAAATAGATGTTAGCAATGAACTTTGAAAATATTACATCTAATTAATATTCTATCAACATTAGCATTAATGTTTAGCATAATAAAAATGAATCAAATTCAAAATAATATAATATTGTTGCGCAAGAATTAATTTTACATATGCAAAAATCTAAATTTCTCAATCGTATTTTTTTATGCTAAACACAACGAACCTAAATACTTCTTTGATGAACGCTTTCATATAATTCATGCTGTCCAAATGTGACGCAGTGATCGGAGTATTCGGATCAGGCAACACATTGACCAGTTCTTTATAGAGTTTTTCTTGTTCTTCTGGTCTAGTGGCAAGTTGATATAGCATCGAACACACGGCCATTGATATCTAAAATAATTACAAGTTACGAAATTTTCGAAACAATCGTGGAAAATCCAAGGTGAAATATGAATGCTTACTGTATCTATGCCGACCAAAATCATATCTAATGCCATGATGCAAGCAATTTTTGTGTTTTTCTCATTTTTTAGCACTCTCTCCAGAAGCGAAAGATCATTATCGGACGTTAAAGTTTTCTTTTCTAATTTTTCTAATGCCATATCTATGTATTTAGAACATATTCTACAAGAAAAAAAAATATCATATATAACTAATACACACATTTATATTTAATATTCTATTTATATTTAATATTCTTACTCTATAAAGAAATTCATATTGTTAACATATTTAGTCCACAATGGTGTCTTTATATATCTCCAATATGGTGCTTTTAGCTCCAATGTGGCCACATTTCTAAGAGCATATTTAGCGGCGTTTATAATTTTTTGCGGTTCTGAATCTAATGACAATTTTGGATCTAAACATCCCAACCTAACATCCAAAGCCACTCTTCCAATACCTTAAAAATAATAAAATATATACCGATATATGGAAGCTTTCACATATTTGCACTGGAAAAATAAAATATTTTCTCTTATAAATATTAATAAGTAACGCTTCAAACAATTCAATACAACGTTGACTCACCTTCACTATTTTAAATGATTATTTGTTTAATAAATACAAATAATTGTGTGTTAAATTTGTCAAATATTGTTCTACACGTATGAAAATCATTACGCAAATAAATATTTGTTGACTTGTTAAAATGATAAAATAAACACTTACATGTTAATATGATTTTTATCATTTTTTTTTATTATCTAGCGAATTGGCGATTGATCGACCATAATCGATTTTTTTTAATTTCTCGACAAATTTTGTACTTAATTTAGTGTAAGCTTTGTAAATTTTATAGTTTGAAACGTTTATTAACATATTAAGTAAAATTTTATATAAAATAATTATATTAATATATAAAAGACACTTGTAATATTTTTTTATTAAATATTATATATATAAAATAAAACGAGTAAGTATTTATAGCATCGGGAATATTTTTATAAATGAAGGTCAACGTTCCCTTCACTTTCTTGAAATTAACCGTTATGTAGGTTGATTCAGTTGTTGTAAACTATTTTTACCGTGTTTATTATTCATAAAATTAATACAAGCAATTATTTTTTCGATAAATTAAAAAAAATCTGTTTGAATTTGAAATTTTTTGATTATGAACAAAAAGTGTGACAATATATGAATATTATATAATTTACATAAGACACAAAATGTACTAGTTTAGAAAAATAGAGATGCGATTTTTATTAATATGAATCATTTGATTAGCTATGCCGGTTTATATATTTATTATCTCTTTAATTAATCAATATTTATATGTCATCTGCACGAAAATATTTATGTTTCAACTCGAAACATAATTAATTCGGCGTGAAAACACATTTATGCATATTATGTGAGAATTAAATCTGAATATCGGACATAAAATTGGAAACTTGACTACATAAAAAAATAAATTATCTTTATAAAATCAAAAAAAAAGAGAAGTCTTGACTTTAAAAAAGGATTATCGCAATACAGAATGTAATTTATAGCTTATGCTATATATTATAATATTTGTAGAGACAGCGAAAATTATACATGTTTTACCTTCTTTTATTTTTTGCTCTTTTGCTTTTAATTTAATTATTATATCATATCAAATCAGTAGTTTATATTTATATTCTCCAAAACATTATATGAAATTTTGTAATATAATTTTTATTGAAACTACGTTTATTAGTAAATTTAAATTTATATCATTTTCTCTTAAAATAATAGTAATAATAATTTGTTTTAAAATGTATCAGTTTACATTAAAGTTTGAGTATAACTGAAAAATATTAGAATTAAGACAGCGTGCGAATTTTCAAATTCTAAGAACATTGCTGAAAATTTCGTATTGTGAATATTTGTACTAAACACATAAGAGATTCTATATTTTAACAATGTATAAATTCCTAATTTAAAACAGTATGAGTGTAAAAATTTAAAAAATATAAAATATACTAACATTCTAAAGACCATTTATGAATTTCATTATCAAAATCGCTCGGCATTTCGTCATTGGAATCTTTCATATCTACCATTTTCTTAATAAAATCATTTGTAACATCTTCAATGGGCTCTATATATTTTCTTACGGTTTGAATTTGTAGAACTGGTTTTTGTACTCTTGTCCTAAATAATCTCCATGGTTCCCCATGACTGTAATATATTGTAAAATATATTTAAAACTTTACTATATCAACATACATTTTCATATTTCTTAAATAAGTATGATATAATGTAGGCTATATACGACTCGTTAATTATTTAAATTATAACCACAATGTTATATGTTGTAACATTGTCCTTAACATTATTTTAAAAAATTTATGTTACCAGATCTTTTTACGCATATAGACACAAACATATTATATATATATATATATATATATATATATATATATATATCCTCCATTTAATTTTGCTGGACTAAAACGTCAATAGTTATTTAATATATTTAATATATAAATAATGTTTAACTTGTTAATTATGCAAGCACATCGCAATTTATTTGTTCTTAGTTTATTAATGTCTTCAACTAAACATATTTAATATTTTTAACACGTAAGTTCTTCATATTATTATTCTAAAGTTAAATTGTCGATTTAAATTCCAAGCGTACATATTGAATGTTTGCTGTGATGAATCAACGCATTTTTGAAGTAATACTTTAAGTGAGTTCTTTATTCAGGTGTTAATACTTGAAAAACTTTTTCTTTTATGGTTTCAAAAGTTAAATTTTAAGCTATTTTTTTTGTAAGTGTTCATATATATTTAGAGTAATTTAATGATTTGAAAATAAATAACGTTCTTTTTCATATTAATCAAAATTTATTTGGCAAAAACTGAGTAAAATTTGTTTGAAAAATATAAATAATAAATTTGGTTGCGATCATAATTATATTTTATAGTTTAAATAATAATAAAAAAAATGCGTACTCGCTTTCTCCTCTCAGTTTTAAAAATGATAATTAGATCACGTACGATGTGAATGCAAGCAATATATAATTTAAATCGATAATAAAACTTAATAATTATTATTAATAACAGATAAAATATTATTTTATAAAAGCACTTACACTCCAACGACTCCAGGTAATTCTCCAAAAAAATCTTTTCTAATTTCACTTTTATATTTAACCAGGCATGGCATAGAAGGTCTGAAAGGAGTCGGACCTTCCCTTCGATAAACCCTTTCGATTTCATCTGCATCATAAATAAATAATAAATCTGGTCTACCCATTAAACCAGAGAGCTTTACGATTTTTCCGTATTCATCATATAGCATTTGGGAAACATTAGCCAGATCGGCAATTTGATATTGGCCAATAAACGGTATCAATCTCCATGTGTTACCCAATATGGGAATAGGTCTAGGTCCGGGAACTTCTCTATATGGTTTAACAACATCACTATAGGGACATACTCCATCAACGGCTGCGAATTCCTGTATTGAAGAACGTTTTCGTTTTTGAATGAGAGCGTTATCATTGCCGCTAGACGAGTTTGAACAATGAGAAAGCGATGGGAAAATGTCCGTTTTTGTTGAATATTCACATTTTTTTATCGCAGTAAAAATCAACACTGTATGATCACCATTTTTATTAGATCTTAGTAAATTTTTAGTCTGCAAAAATTTCTCATTTATCGTTTTCGATTGAGCTTTTATCAAACCGCGTATTGGAAACATGTTTCCACGTTGCGAGCGATGTGTATACTGTATGCTGTTAACATGTTGAACGGTACCAAAACGAAATTAACACTTTCACCTCCGATATTATTGTTCTTTTATTATATTTTATTACGAGTTGTTTAATAATATAAAAAAAAACAAATGAAATAATAATTTAAAAATTAATAATTATGATTTTTTTAATTAAAGCTTATACGATTTTTTTTAATATAGATACGATTGATTTATTTATTTTCTTATGTTACATCAATTTATAAATATAATATGTCAGTCATAGACTTTTCGTATATTAAATCTTTTTTTACTTCATAAATGTTAAAGATGAAAAGTTACAATATAATTGCGTATGGATTTTTAATGATATATATATTCTTGATATATGATTTTCAGGTTATTATTATTGTTGATTATATTATATTTACAGATTTACATTGATATTCGTCTTCAATGGAATGCAAAGTTCTCATTTCCTCCAATAGTCGGTTTTTATGTGACAATACTACATTTTCGCATTGAAACTTTTTCTTCTATCCTTTTTAGGAACAAAGCAAAAACGACAAGTATTATATTGCCCAATCAAAATTACAGTAACGAATAACAAGTTGAAACAGTAAAACACATATTTTGTCACGCTTTTAGTCAGTAGAAATCAAAGGATGTCACACACAATCACTATACATTGAATTCTTTTAATATACCGATTGAATTCGCGAATACAGAACTGTGACGTAATTTTTTAATCCACGAACAGTGAAAACGCGAATAAGGCAGCAATAAATAGGAAGCTTTTGCTGTATATACTTATATATAGTATTTATTAAATTCCAACATAATTCAAAACAATTATAAAAAAAAAACGTATATTAATATTTTTTTATAATATTGAAAAAAATAATTTGTCTTTTTCATCTGTATTTTCTAATTCATGATAAAATTAAAATATTATATAAATTTATTGATTAAATAAAAAACAAAATGAAAGCTTATAATTATTAAATATAATCTTAAAAATTGAATCTACCAATAAAAATATATAATTTGTATTAAAAATACTCAATATTAATAAAAAAATTTAATTATATTTTTGAGACACCTATAGTTTTTTCTTAATATTTGAACAATAAACAATATTTTTTTCTAAAAACTGTAAAACGAATAATAGATATTTTAACAGATGTCACTAAAAAATTCCAATTATTAATAATAAAAATTATTTTTAAATAATTAAAAAATAAACAGATTATTAAAAAAATGTTTTTGATAATTTCACTAATCATCAAATACATTTAAAATCGATAAAATGCAAAAATTTTCTAAAACAACGACTGATATTAAAAATGAGGACATTTAGAAGGATAGTTTCAAAAAGAAAGTATGATTTACAAACGGAGAACTGCCCGTTACAAAATAAGATGCCTTGTTATTAGTTTATATTATAAATATAAAATATAAAGAAAATTAAATATGAAGAAGTTTTCATAAATCAAGTATAATTATGTTTTCCATTCAATTAGTAGTTTTCAAATTTATATTTCCTTACCCTATATATAATTTGTGTAATTGATTCTTCATTTTTTTTTAATATGTATTATTATAATTATTATTTGTCATTGTTTCATATAAAAATCGATTACGTACGAATAGTATTGTGGAAGTTATAGATGTTGAATGATGAGGGTAGTATGAATGAAAGTTATATTTTGTGGTCCTCGTGGATAGAGACTTGATGAACGGTTATCAGGGATCCACAGGGTGAAGCCCCGTTGATTGGGCGCTATGGCTAGCCATTTAGTGCACCATGTTAACTGTATGAAAGTCGGAGAAGAAGAGGAGGACGGACTAGTAAGCTCACTTGATTTTAAGAGCGATACGTTATAAGTAATCGCCATAATTTAATAGCTTACTAAATAGATCTTAAAATTTTACCAACATTTATATGTAACATATAGTTATAAAAAATTAGAATACTTGTTATAAATTAATATATTTAAATTTTATGGAAATAAGAAAATTAATTAAAATACATCTCATTTATTTTAAATAAAAAATACATATATCATAAATAAGAAACTATTCACAATATATATATATATATATATATATATATATATATATATATATATATATATATATATATATATATATATTACATTTAAATATCACACATATTCAACATATTATTCATGATAATCAAACATTTTATTTAGCAGTGAATTTTTAATATTCATCACAAAATAAACTGACAATTTTATTATAAAAATAATGTAATTTTATGGCACAAATATATATTAAAAAAATGAAACAAATCATTCATTCTCACCAAAAACTCATTATAGATAGTAAATATAATATATAAATATACGCACAAATGAAAACATTCACAAACAATAAATATTAGAAAACGAATAAATGAATTTAAAAAAAAAATGAAAGTACAATTTTAAAAGTTATGAAAGTGATACATATGGTAAGGATTATTAAATAACAAGTAAGTAAAACATAATATAAGTACAAATTTCAACCAAGTCAAACGAAAATCGCAATTTTAAAAAATATATCGAAATACTTCAAATAAGCGTGCGTCATGGCTTGCTATATAATATATGGCGATATATTAAAACTTTAAACTAAATTAGTTTTTTGTTTTGGTTTAATTCGAAAGAACTCAAAATTATCTGAAATAGAAAAGCAAATATTAATTATGAAATTCAAATATTACAATAAAATATTTTGAAGACTACTTACTAGCATCATAATTATAATCATGATCAGCATTTACTAAATCATTTTTATCTGGCGACAAATCAATTAAATTATCGGCATCTTCTTCAGAAAATTTTGAAGTTAACGAACCACGAATTGATCTAACATTTCCAAATGGAAGAGGGGGTAAATAGGTAGATGGGGGATTAGTACTACTTGGAGCGAATGGTTGAGGACATTTAGGATCCCTTGATCCAGGATAACACGAACTAATAAAAGACGGTGTAGTAGTTCTAGGACACCTTGGATCATTTGACCCCGGGAAACAATTAGGCGGAGCGGGAGTACTGGGTTTTGGACATCTCGAATCAGTTGACCCTGGGAAGCAATTGGGTGGTGCTGGCGTTGCTGGTCTTGGACATCTGGGATCGGTTGATCCAGGGAAACAGTTTGGTGGAGCCGGCGTTGTTGGTTTCGGACATCTGGGATCGCTTGAACCGGGGAAGCAGTTTGGTGGGGCCGGCGTTGTTGGTTTCGGACACCTGGGATCGGTTGATCCAGGGAAGCAGTTTGGTGGGGCCGGCGTAGTCGGTCTTGGACATCTAAGATCGGTTGAACCAGGGAAACATTTAAGTGGAGCCGGCGTAGTTGGTTTCGGACATCTGGGATCGGTTGATCCAGGGAAACATTTCGGTGGAGCTGGTGTAGTGGGCCTGGGACAACGGGGATCGTTGGAACCAGGGAAGCATTTAGGTTGTGCTACGGTAGTGGAAGGAGGTAAATATGTTGGTGGTTCTTTTGTGGAACTTATAGGTGGTCTTGGGCAACGCGGATCGATGGATCCCGGATAACAAACTGGTGTAGATGGTTTCGGACATCTAGGATCAGTTGATCCAGGGAAGCAATTTGGTGGTGCCGGCGTAGTTGGTCTTGGACACCTGGGATCGGTTGATCCAGGGAAACATTTCAGTGGAGCTGGTGTAGTTGGTTTCGGACACCTTGGATCGGTTGATCCAGGGAAGCAGTTTGGTGGCGCCGGCGTTGTTGGTTTCGGACATCTAGGATCGGTTGAACCGGGGAAGCAATTTGGTGGTGCTGGCGTAGTTGGTCTTGGACATCTGGGATCGGTTGATCCAGGGAAACATTTCAGTGGAGCTGGTGTAGTTGGTCTTGGACACCTAGGATCGGTTGATCCAGGGAAGCAGTTTGGTGGAGCCGGCGTTGTTGGTTTCGGACACCTGGGATCGGTTGATCCAGGGAAGCAGTTTGGTGGCGACGGCGTTGTTGGTTTCGGACATCTAGGATCAGTCGATCCTGGGTAACAGTTTGGTGGGGCCGGTGTAGTTGGTTTCGGACACCTTGGATCGGTTGATCCAGGGAAGCAGTTTGGTGGGGCCGGCGTAGTTGGTCTTGGACATCTGGGATCGCTTGAACCGGGGAAGCAGTTTGGTGGGGCAGGCGTTGTTGGTTTCGGACATCTAGGATCAGTCGATCCTGGGTAACAGTTTGGTGGGGCCGGTGTAGTTGGTTTCGGACACCTTGGATCGGTTGATCCAGGGAAGCAGTTTGGTGGGGCCGGCGTAGTTGGTCTTGGACACCTGGGATCGCTTGATCCAGGGAAACAGTTTGGTGGGGCCGGTGTAGTGGGCCTTGGACAACGAGGATCGTTGGAACCAGGGAAGCACTTAGGTTGTGCTACAGTTGTGGAAGGAGGTAAATATGTAGGTGGTTCCTTTGTAGAACTTATAGGTGGTCTTGGGCAACGCGGATCGATGGATCCCGGATAACAAACTGGTGTAGTCGGTTTCGGACATCTTGGATCGGTTGAACCGGGGAAGCAATTTGGTGGTGCCGGCGTAGTTGGTCTTGGACACCTGGGATCGGTTGATCCAGGGAAACATTTCAGTGGAGCTGGTGTAGTTGGTTTCGGACACCTTGGATCGGTTGATCCAGGGAAGCAGTTTGGTGGGGCCGGCGTTGTTGGTTTCGGACATCTAGGATCGGTTGATCCAGGGAAGCAATTTGGTGGTGCTGGCGTAGTTGGTCTTGGACACCTGGGATCGGTTGATCCAGGGAAACATTTCAGTGGAGCTGGTGTAGTTGGTTTCGGACACCTTGGATCGGTTGATCCAGGGAAGCAGTTTGGTGGAGCCGGCGTTGTTGGTTTCGGACACCTGGGATCGGTTGATCCAGGGAAGCAGTTTGGTGGCGACGGCGTTGTTGGTTTCGGACATCTAGGATCAGTCGATCCTGGGTAACAGTTTGGTGGGGCCGGTGTAGTTGGTTTCGGACACCTTGGATCGGTTGATCCAGGGAAGCAGTTTGGTGGGGCCGGCGTAGTTGGTCTTGGACATCTGGGATCGCTTGAACCGGGGAAGCAGTTTGGTGGGGCAGGCGTTGTTGGTTTCGGACATCTAGGATCAGTCGATCCTGGGTAACAGTTTGGTGGGGCCGGTGTAGTTGGTTTCGGACACCTTGGATCGGTTGATCCAGGGACGCAGTTTGGTGGGGCCGGCGTAGTTGGTCTTGGACACCTGGGATCGCTTGATCCAGGGAAACAGTTTGGTGGGGCCGGTGTAGTGGGCCTTGGACAACGAGGATCGTTGGAACCAGGGAAGCACTTAGGTTGTGCTACAGTTGTGGAAGGAGGTAAATATGTAGGTGGTTCCTTTGTAGAACTTATAGGTGGTCTTGGGCAACGCGGATCGATGGATCCCGGATAACAAACTGGTGTAGTCGGTTTCGGACATCTTGGATCGGTTGAACCGGGGAAGCAATTTGGTGGTGCCGGCGTAGTTGGTCTTGGACACCTGGGATCGGTTGATCCAGGGAAACATTTCAGTGGAGCTGGTGTAGTTGGTTTCGGACACCTTGGATCGGTTGATCCAGGGAAGCAGTTTGGTGGGGCCGGCGTTGTTGGTTTCGGACATCTAGGATCGGTTGATCCAGGGAAGCAATTTGGTGGTGCTGGCGTAGTTGGTCTTGGACACCTGGGATCGGTTGATCCAGGGAAACATTTCAGTGGAGCTGGTGTAGTTGGTTTCGGACACCTTGGATCGGTTGATCCAGGGAAGCAGTTTGGTGGCGCCGGCGTTGTTGGTTTCGGACATCTTAAATCAGTCGATCCTGGGTAACAGTTTGGTGGGGCCGGTGTAGTTGGTTTCGGACATCTTGGATCGGTTGAACCGGGGAAGCAGTTTGGTGGGGCCGGCGTTGTTGGTTTCGGACACCTGGGATCGGTTGATCCAGGGAAGCAGTTTGGTGGAGCCGGTGTAGTGGGCCTTGGACAACGAGGATCGTTGGAACCAGGGAAGCACTTAGGTTGTGCTACAGTTGTGGACGGAGGTAAATATGTAGGTGGTTCCTTTGTAGAACTTATAGGTGGTCTTGGGCAACGCGGATCGATGGATCCCGGATAACAAACTGGTGTAGTCGGTTTCGGACATCTTGGATCGATTGAACCGGGGAAGCAATTTGGTGGTGCCGGCGTAGTTGGTCTTGGACATCTGGGATCGGTTGAACCGTGGAAGCAGTTTGGTGGGGCCGGCGTAGTTGGTCTTGGACACCTGGGATCGGTTGATCCAGGGAAGCAGTTTGGTGGGGCCGGCGTAGTCGGTCTTGGACATCTAAGATCGGTTGAACCAGGGAAACATTTAAGTGGAGCTGGTGTAGTTGGTTTCGGACACCTTGGATCGGTTGATCCAGGGAAGCAGTTTGGTGGGGCCGGCGTTGTTGGTTTCGGACATCTGGGATCGCTTGAACCGGGGAAGCAGTTTGGTGGGGCAGGCGTTGTTGGTTTCGGACACCTGGGATCGGTTGATCCAGGGAAGCAGTTTGGTGGGGCCGGCGTAGTCGGTCTTGGACACCTGGGATCGGTTGAACCGGGGAAGCAATTTGGTGGTGCTGGCGTAGTCGGTCTTGGACATCTGGGATCGCTTGAACCGGGGAAGCAATTTGGTGGTGCCGGCGTAGTCGGTCTTGGACATCTGGGATCGCTTGAACCGGGGAAGCAATTTGGTGGTGCCGGCGTAGTCGGTCTTGGACATCTGGGATCGGTTGATCCAGGGAAGCAGTTTGGTGGAGCCGGCGTTGTTGGTTTCGGACATCTTGGATCAGTCGATCCTGGGTAACAGTTTGGTGGGGCCGGTGTAGTGGGCCTTGGACAACGAGGATCGTTGGAACCAGGGAAGCACTTAGGTTGTGCGACAGTTGTGGACGGAGGTAAATATGTAGGTGGTTCCTTTGTAGAACTTATAGGTGGTCTTGGGCAACGCGGATCGATGGATCCCGGATAACAAACTGGTGTAGTCGGTTTCGGACATCTGGGATCAGTTGATCCGGGGAAGCAATTTGGTGGAGCCGGTGTTGTTGGTTTCGGACATCTTGGATCGGTTGATCCAGGGAAGCAGTTTGGTGGTGCCGGCGTAGTCGGTCTTGGACATCTGGGATCGGTTGAACCGGGGAAGCAGTTTGGTGGTGCCGGCGTAGTTGGTCTTTGACACCTGGGATCGGTTGATCCAGGGAAACATTTAAGTGGAGCTGGTGTAGTTGGTCTTGGACACCTAGGATCGGTTGATCCAGGGAAGCAGTTTGGTGGAGCCGGCGTTGTTGGTTTCGGACATCTGGGATCGCTTGAACCGGGGAAGCAGTTTGGTGGGGCAGGCGTTGTTGGTTTCGGACACCTGGGATCGGTTGATCCAGGGAAGCAGTTTGGTGGGGCCGGCGTAGTCGGTCTTGGACATCTGGGATCGCTTGAACCGGGGAAGCAGTTTGGTGGAGCCGGCGTTGTTGGTTTCGGACATCTTGGATCAGTCGATCCTGGGTAACAGTTTGGTGGGGCCGGTGTAGTGGGCCTTGGACAACGAGGATCGTTGGAACCAGGGAAGCACTTAGGTTGTGCGACAGTTGTGGACGGAGGTAAATATGTAGGTGGTTCCTTTGTAGAACTTATAGGTGGTCTTGGACAACGCGGATCTATGGATCCCGGATAACAAACTGGTGTAGTCGGTTTCGGACATCTGGGATCAGTTGATCCGGGGAAGCAATTTGGTGGAGCCGGTGTTGTTGGTTTCGGACATCTGGGATCGCTTGAACCGGGGAAGCAGTTTGGTGGTGCCGGCGTAGTTGGTCTTGGACACCTGGGATCGGTTGATCCAGGGAAACATTTAAGTGGAGCTGGTGTAGTTGGTCTTGGACACCTAGGATCGGTTGATCCAGGGAAGCAGTTTGGTGGAGCCGGCGTTGTTGGTTTCGGACATCTGGGATCGCTTGAACCGGGGAAGCAGTTTGGTGGGGCAGGCGTTGTTGGTTTCGGACACCTGGGATCGGTTGATCCAGGGAAGCAGTTTGGTGGTGCCGGCGTAGTCGGTCTTGGACATCTGGGATCGGTTGAACCGGGGAAGCAGTTTGGTGGAGCCGGCGTTGTTGGTTTCGGACATCTGGGATCGCTTGAACCGGGGAAGCAGTTTGGTGGTGCCGGCGTAGTTGGTCTTGGACACCTGGGATCGGTTGATCCAGGGAAACATTTAAGTGGAGCTGGTGTAGTTGGTCTTGGACACCTAGGATCGGTTGATCCAGGGAAGCAGTTTGGTGGAGCCGGCGTTGTTGGTTTCGGACATCTGGGATCGCTTGAACCGGGGAAGCAGTTTGGTGGGGCAGGCGTTGTTGGTTTCGGACACCTGGGATCGGTTGATCCAGGGAAGCAGTTTGGTGGGGCCGGCGTAGTCGGTCTTGGACATCTGGGATCGCTTGAACCGGGGAAGCAGTTTGGTGGAGCCGGCGTTGTTGGTTTCGGGCATCTTGGATCAGTTGATCCAGGGAAGCAATTTGGTGGTGCCGGCGTAGTCGGTCTTGGACATCTGGGATCGCTTGAACCGGGGAAGCAGTTTGGTGGGGCCGGCGTTGTTGGTTTCGGACATCTTGGATCAGTCGATCCTGGGTAACAGTTTGGTGGGGCCGGTGTAGTGGGCCTTGGACAACGAGGATCGTTGGAACCAGGGAAGCACTTAGGTTGTGCGACAGTTGTGGACGGAGGTAAATATGTAGGTGGTTCCTTTGTAGAACTTATAGGTGGTCTTGGGCAACGCGGATCTATGGATCCCGGATAACAAACTGGTGTAGTCGGTTTCGGACATCTGGGATCAGTTGATCCGGGGAAGCAATTTGGTGGAGCCGGTGTTGTTGGTTTCGGACATCTTGGATCGGTTGATCCAGGGAAGCAGTTTGGTGGTGCCGGCGTAGTCGGTCTTGGACATCTGGGATCGGTTGAACCGGGGAAGCAGTTTGGTGGAGCCGGCGTTGTTGGTTTCGGACATCTCGGATCGCTTGAACCTGGGAAACAGTTTGGTGGTGCTGGTGTTGTTGGTCTTGGACATCTGGGATCAGTTGATCCAGGAAAACATTTCGGTGTAGCTGGTGTAGTCGGTTTCGGACATCTGTAATCGGTTGAACCAGGGAAGCAGTTTGGTGGGGCCGGCGTTGTTGGTTTCGGGCATCTTGGATCGGTTGATCCAGGGAAGCAGTTTGGTGGTCCCGGCGTAGTGGGCCTGGGGCATCTTGGATTGTTGGAGCCGGGATAGCAATTTATTGTTGTGTCTTGAATTACTGTCGTTGTAGTTATTTGATTTATTGGACATCTTATATCGGTAGTTCCTGGATAACATAAAGGTTTTGAAGGAGTTGAACTTAATGGTCGATGCGTTGTTAAAATTACATTTGTTGTTTGTTCGCTTTCACACTTTCCTTGGCATATTCCTGAACAGATCTATTTTGAAATAAGTATGCAAATTAATAATATACTGAATCGTATATTTTATTATGTTTATTATGATTTTCTTTAGTAACTTTCTTACTTCAATGTTGCATGTTAAATAAACTTGATCCTTATCAGGAAATTTGAATGCGCTTAATTTGTTCCACGAAATTAACGTAGCTCCAGATGTTCCAGTACTTTGAGTTGTTTTCCAGTAATCCACTAACTTTTTCTTTCTATATGTTATAACAAAATAATGAATATTTATTTTTTCGTTATTTTTTTTATTTTACTTCGCAATTTTTTATGTTTATGTTAGGAAACGGTTATATAATTATGATTATGTTTAAAAAAACAATATCTAAATTTATAAGGTACAATTCGATGTGCCTTTTAAAAAAAAAAAAATTAATTTAAATTTCAATTGACCAAAATTGTTTTCGTAGTTAGAATAAATAAGATTATAATTTTCATTTGAATAATAAATACAATTTTTAAGCAATGGCGGTAATGTTTTTCATATAATTTTTGAAATGCATATTTGAAATAAATTAAAAACTATTTTAATCTGTATTTTTTAAATATTTTTTTTTTTTGTGTTTTTCTATTATAATAGAATATTGATTATATATATATATATATATATATATATATATATATATATATATATATACACGTGTGTGTGTAAGTAAGAAGTTGTTATATTTTTCTTTTGAAATACCTTGGACATCCTTCTTTATCTGTTAATTGTAATTTATTTGTTTGTGATGAATCATAATCATCGCTATCATATGCCCAACAATCGCGAATTTTTATATCATATTGTTTTTTTGGATCTTTCAAATAAACTAATATTGACAAATCTTCTCCAATTCTTATGACATCCGATAATGGAGATATCTGAATAAAATATATATATTTAAATCATAAAAATGTTTGCATTAATGATAACGACTAATTTATATGTATTTTACATTTGGGAATACTCCTTTCTGTATATCCATCCAACATTCTACCATTCCTTGAGTAGTTGGTACATTTACGACTTCTAACATGTCAACAACAAATGGTTTGAAATGAACAGTGGTATCTTTGAGATCTCCATCTGCACATGATATTTTTCTTGCTGTATCCCAAATTTCTTGTACGGTATCATCAGCTTGAATTATCAAAATATTATCAATTGTACCACAAGCTTTACATACAGGTCTAGAACCACAACCTCGTTTAGGAACAGTAAAAGAATATGTCGTTTGACTTCCTCCATATGATACGTATCTATAATTTTTAAAGAAATAGTTTTCTTCAATTAATACATAATTATACTTATTTCAAAATATACAATTTTATAATTCTTACTTGCATTTAGGATCATTAAAGTATCCTTTGCTATATATTACACCACCAAATGGTTCTGCAAATTGAATTGTGACATCCATTCCTCGATTTCCACATTTTACATCTATGTTATCTATATGCGTATGACCAATATTAGTTTGGCGATGTTTTCTAGCCCCTCTAACAAATGTAACTCCTTCAGAGATATCATCTTCTAAAGAATATAAAGGGACCTCTTTTGCTGCTAATTCACTATTTAATTGTTGTGCTGTAAGTATATCGTCTGCAATTGCTGACGAAATAGATAACTAAAAACAGAAAAATTATAAAAATAAATATAAAAAAAATTAACAATTCATTATTATACTTAAAAAATTAATCAAAGAAAAAATATAATCAAACGTAAAAAAATGGTTGCGCGAATAATATTTTTTGGACATTGATATTTTACTTTAAAAAAGAGATTTTGTTTTTCTTTTTTATTTCACTACTTAATTTATAAAATAGGTTAACTTACTAAAGAAATATTTACAATTATAAGAATACGCACACAAATATAAGAGTGGACAGAGATATAGACCTATGAATTAGTTTTCATAAAAATATTTTTATTTAATCATATCGTAAAAATAAAGTCAATCGAGGTTTAAAACAGATTATAAGAATTATTTACCCGATATTATTGAAATGTTTACAAATATAATTTAATAAAATAAAATTCAGCTGAAAAAATATCTTTACATGGATTATTATTATTTTTTTGCTTTTTCCACGTTTAAAAAACAGATTTTTTTTCAATATAAGGCTGTAATTGATTTGACTCCTTGATCTTTCGACCCAAGAAGACTGTGATTAAAAAATATACTTATACTTTTATTGATTTTACTTTTTAATTTTACAATATTCTCTGAGATAACAACCTTGACATTTATTTAGTGCGTTTATTGTCTGTTTGTAATACTTTTATTTTTTTCATTTTCAAGAACTAACTTTTAACTAGAAGTAACTTTTATTATAAATAATTATAGTTACTCGGTATATTTAAATTGTGTAAAAAAAATGAACATAAAACTATATTATTTTCCTGAATGTTTAAAAATAATTTGTAATTAAATAAAATGAATCAATACATATTTAACTTTTTAACAAAATTTTAATGTATACGGTTTGCAATTAATTCTCAATATTATTAATGCAAAAAATATAATAACAGTTTTCTTTCTAATTAAAAAGAAACTTTTTGGAATCATGAATTTTTATTTTATTTTAAAGTCAAGTTTTTAGGCCATATTTAATTGTCAAATATCAAACATTAAAAAACATATAATAAATCAGTAATTGAATTATATAACATTTAATTATAACTCAAGTGGAAATTAATATATATTAAGTTAAAAAATATTATTTCCATAATTAATAAATAATATTTACTGTCCACTTATCCCATATACAAATGTGTACGTTATAGAAAAAATAATTTAATCACATAATTACAACAAAATTAAAGAAAAAAAATTCAACAAGTCGATGCGCCTGAGAAAAATGTAGAGTTTATTTTATATTTAATTTTTACGAATATCTTTGTTATTTTTTTCCGACACATTTCACTTTCTGTTTCATTATATATACATTTGAGGCTACTCTTACATAATAATACATTGTTCCGTTTTTACATAAAATTATGTAGGTCTAATACACTAGTTACCTACATAATAAAAATCATTATATATATATATATATATATATATATATATATATATATATATATATATATATATATGCCTGTATGTGTACCATATGAGTAATATATTTTAGAAAAATTATTATACTTTAAAAATAATTAACTTTGTATATTTACTATATTATTGAATATAATAAATATACAAAATAAACATAATACATATTTATGTATTTTAACAATACAAGTGAGAGCATTCTTAAAATTGACAATTTCAGATTTCATTCTTTACGAATTTTTTGTTTGTGATGCAAATACGCCGTTATTACTTTTTTTAACTATTCTTTTTTTCGTTTAACGATAAATTAGTAAATATCAATATATTTACATTATACAAGCGGATGAAAGAGAGAGTTTTTCACTTATGAGACAACTATTTGGAGTTCACATCGTGCCGTTGACTTGCATCAGAAAAAAAACTATACATTTGATTCGTAATAGCTTTTTGTATTTTTTGATAGCATTTTTTAACATATATATATATATAAATATAATTTACGATAATAAACGTCATTTTTCTTCTACATATATATGTGAGTTTTAAAATATTTTTTTTTATTATTATTAAGAATTACATTTATAAATATATTGAATATTATTAATAATTGATTTCGATTTTAGATAAAGCAGTAAAACATTCCCATACGCTTACAATTCACTATGGTAATTTCATAACAGTACAATTACCGAGTTTTGCAAGTTAATGCTTACACATATAATAATAAAGTAATATTAAATTTATCAAAATCGCGAAGGCCTCATGAAAATTGCTTTAAAGTAACGCTTCAATGTCCATATTAAATTTTCTCGTAAATACGAACGTTTGTTAATATGGTATAATGGTAATTCAAATGTGACAGTTAATAGTAATTTTTATTACAAGGACATGAAAAGTACGTCTAATGAATAAACAATTTAAATGTCAATGTTACCGCTTATTGATTCTGAATAAATTGAAGATTTTCAGATTCGATTTAATTTTTGAATAAAAATCATATTTGAGAATAATTATATAAATTAATAAAGCGTAATTTAAAGTTTTAAATGCCAAAAGTGCAATCAGTGATTATTGTGGATATATAAGAAATGAGTATTTGAAAAGTACTGATTTCTTATAATAAAAATATTTTTTCCAATTATAATAAAAATAATATTTTTTATGATATAGTGAAAATTTAATAAATATATCATAGAAAACAAAAATATTACAAATTAATTGAAATACTTAAAACAATTTACGTGCTTTTTTAACTAAACGATTCGATTAAATGAAATAATGTTGTTTTTAGCATATATAAGATAACAAAAAAAGAAATATTTGAAAAAAATTTGGTCATCAGCAATTTATAGATGACCTCTATTGCTTCATTTCATACACAATAATTACCTTCGATCGTGACTATGATTCGTGACTATTCTATAAGGGCATTCCCTTAAGTTTTCTATTTCATATTTTAATACTGGTCAGATATTAAATCATACTCGGAGTCATATTGCGCGCATTCGTTTGCATTATCAAATTTTTATAACATTTTTAAAATAACGAACTCTAAAAATATACAAATTACTCATATTATATATATATATATATATATATATATATATATATATATATATATATATATTATTGCAGATATCTCACGAAAATGTCGCAATATGACATTATAGTATAACTAAAGTTATAATTATCCGTTTCAAAAGCTTTCCACGATGCCTTTGTTTTTTGTAAACGTGCATTGGTTACATTATTTGGCGAAAGTGTTTCACGAATTTAATTCACATTTTTTTTAAAAAACATATATCTGTATGTATTTCAAATACATTTTTACGAATTTGTTACATGTACATACTGATTCTGCCTAAAGCTCATTAAAAGCAATTTGTATATTATTATATAATAATGACTTCGTTAAAATATAATATATATCAAACGAATAAAATAAAAATTTTAAAATTTAACGGTCGATATACAATACGATATGTGATTAAATATTTATTCAATAGTAATGAAAAATGCGTAATAAATATTTAATACAAATATTTTACATAATTGAAGTAATACGAGAAAAATTAATTAAAATAAAATTCAAATATAATAATTTAAAAAAATATTATAGACAGCTGTTGAATTTTGAAATTAATCAAAATCTGATATAAAAGATTTAAGTCAACAATTTTTGACTTTTTATTTTAATACTTCTAAACTTAAGTTTTATTCATAATATAATATTTATTTTTAATGCAATATACATTATTGAATAATAGAAAAATAAATATAAATTTTTAAGTTATCATAAAATATTTGCATTAACTTTTTAATTATAATTATTTAAAAACTACTAATGGAGAATAATAAAAAAAATATTTGTATAAAAACTTTATTTGATAGTTTGAGGGAATACATTAAAATTAAAATAACCAATAAAATGAAATAATAAGGCATAAAAATGAAACTTAGAAAATGGGAAATTTTTCTAGACATTTAAAGTTTTAGAGTATTTCGTAATTTAATTTCGCAATAAAGACGAATAAAAATTTTTGTGTTCATTTTTCAACTTTATGATGGTAAAATGTCGACTTCACGACCCGACTACACAAACTGCAGAAGAGTTTGTCTAGTTTCTAATTATGCAATTACAATTATTCGTTAGACATATTAAAAAATAAATAAAAATACTTACTAGTGCGACAACAACCCACAGCAACTTCAGCCGCATAATTGGGCTGAAACAACTGAAAAGAAATAAAATACATTATTAAAGTTTTGCAATTGATCTATTTAATTGAAATATATACTTTTATTTTAGTATTGACATCTTACAAAATATGTAATTCGACACGATGATATAAAAAAATATAATTAATTATAATTTTATTATGATGTGTGAACAGCGTTAAGTCGTTTAAGAAAAAGTATGTCATGCTTATAAAATAAAAAAACATCTTAGCGACTTAATGATGAATTGAAAATTAATCAGATTTAAATTATTATTATGTAAAATAATATTAAAATAAAAGTGGTAATATTAATATAATTAACACATATGTAATTGTTAAATTGTGCATGGTATATGTATATACAGACATATTTTTTTCTTTTTGGCTTAAATTATACTATTATAACTAAAAAACACATCTACTTAATAAAATTATTTAAACTGTTAATATTTTAATACATTTTTTAAATTTTTAAATCTTTTAATTCTAACATAACTATTTTTTAAATCTTTTAATTCTAACATAACTATTTTTTAAATCTTTTAATTCTAACATAACTAATCCGATTTCATAAATAAACTGAGGATATTTAAGTTAATAAATTGAAAAATAGGAATTAAAACAAACACAATAACACCGTAAATATCCTTAAGAAACACTCCAATAATTATTTTTATAATTTCAATCACGGTTGTCATTTTAACAACGATAAATGTTAATAGTTAATGACAAAAAAAAATGTTAAACGACCTTGGTAAAGAAAAACCAAATATAATATTTAACGAGTAAATAAAATCAAGAAAATATCCGCAAGTTTGCACTCGATTTGTATAAATATTGCACCACGATGATGTCCTTATTTAATTTTTCGTTATTTTTAATTTCGAAAAAAAAATTCAGACGTACATACATATCAAAAAAAAAAATGTATAAAAAAAGTTTCACCATTGCCGAAATTATGATGACACGTACAATAAACACTTTAAATGCCGAGATCTCGTTAGTTTTTGTATTACGAAAAAACAACGTATTTTTCCAAAACATTTATTTACAAATCTTAAGTTCAATTAATGTAAATTGCGGATTATTTTAATCGTCATTTATAAAATTGTATGAAGTAATATTATCAAGTAAGAAAATTCTCTTTACATTGTTTTTTATAGATATATTTCATTATATATTTAATTTGACGATAATAATTAATAAATGTAAATATAGCGATCAAGAAAAACTTCTCATCAACCCAAAATTATTTTTCGATATTAATGAAATTGGCTTATTTTTTATTAGACTGTTACTTTAAATTTAGATAAAGTAGTTTTTGTCGATATTATTGTATAAAATTACTACTGAATTCGAAAATACAATAAAAGTTTCATATAAAATTAAAAAATAAAATTATTTAATCATATGAAAGTATTTTTTTATATATTTCATATGCATAAAATAATTAAAATTATATCAAAAATGTTCTTAAAGTATTAATTAATGACTTAAATCAATGGCAATTGTATTATTTATTACCTAATTGCGTAAAATTTGTGATTATATAAAAATAAACATACATTATTTCCACTTTCTAATAATGTAGAAAGTAAATCTATTATTATTTATCGCGAAAATATTTAAATTAAAAGTATGCAACCATCGGGTATGTCAAATATTTAATAGTCATGGATTTTTCTAAATATTTTTATATTTTTTAGTACTCAAATCTATATATAATCAACTAATTGTAGTTCAAAGTTATTCGGAAACATTTCGATAGTTTTTTTTATATCATTCTATTTATTTGAAAAAGCTTTAATTAAAGTGTTAATTATATTGTTTACGTATTATATTAAAACTAAGATTTAATATAACACATTTATTTAAAATATAAATTTGTACATATTGGAAAAGATTTTTAAATTTTAATAGATAATAATAATATAATATTACATTTAAACCGATAAATTATAATGTATTTTTCCATATGAAATAAACTTTTGTGATATCCTCCGATGAGAAAGTTGTTCAAGATTAATCTATAAATTTGACATTTTATTTTATAATAAAACATGTACAATAAATTATAAAGTAACCTACATTCTTTATCTGTAAAATACGTAGTTCAGTATTTATCATAGATCTGAAAAAGATTAATACATTCACATAATTGAAAAATCACATGTATTAATATTTCATAATTAGAAATGAACACCAAAAAAATAGAAAATTTTGATATTGAAAATATAATATTATTGTAATTAGTTACATAAAAACCAATAAAATGCCTACACAAAAACATAACAGTCTTTCGAATAAACAGGTGTGTCTAATGACTAAACATATAAAATCACATAATATATAATACATCTTAGACTTTGACCTTTGTCATAAGCATGGTTCACACTAGATGGAATATTGTAAAATATACACTCATAGTATCTTCTTTTTTTGGAATATATACATAAATTGCAATAATTTTCATAAAATATTTCACACCTACGTATAACTAATATTTACAAAACTGTACATGTATATACATACTTGCTTCAATACATTCATAAATATATGGCAAAGGTCATCGTCGGCGTGCCGTGAAGATGTACCTGGAGTGAAAGTGTCTCCATTTCCATCTCTTTCACGAGATTTACCTGTGGCGAGAAGACTTAACTATATAGCATTTGCCACATTTAAAATGCTATGCCTGTTTCAGAGTTATTTTCACGAACAAAAGGGCGTTAATATATATATATATATATATATATATATATATATATATATATATATATATATATATATATATATATATATATATTTAAAACTTTTTAAGTCATGTAGTTTCACTTTCGCCATTATAATGCTTTTGTCTATAAAAAAAATTGATTCGAAACGGAGTTTAGCGTTAATATTTTTTTGTGAATATATATATTATACTATATGTAAATATTTTATATTTAATTGATACTTAAAATTTAAATTAATATTTATAATCTAAAATCAATATAATTTATACGATATATGTAAATAAATATTTTATATATTCAAATATTTATGACTACAACATAACCAGTTATTCAATTTAAATTGATGTAACATTGAAATTTTATTCATAAATTTAAAAGTATATCTTATCATATTGAAATATAATTTTATATGAAATTGAAATCAATAATATGCAATTGAATATAGTAATGTTTTATACAAAACAATATAATAAAAATGTTCAACATGATTGCCCTTCAACAAAATAGTTAAAAACATGTCAAAAAAAAAAAAAATAAATAATCAATCTCCCGTTCACTATAACTGGTGAAATATGATACTAATTGACCTTTTCCCACTGTTATAGCAGGTAATTTTTCTCAGAATCACCTGTTACTGTTAGTTAAAACGTTGGGGAATTATCTCGTTTTGACGTTCATATTTAGGACATAAGAACCTTTAAATGTGATGATGTAACTTAGGCTTTCCACTGCGGACTTCATTAAACACATGAGATGATTATGTGCCGAAGATGTTATGCAATAATCGTCTTTAAGCATACATCGCAATATCTCACCGTGCACATTGTATGCCGTATACATGTTCATAAGACTTTGAGAACATCACAATGTTTGAATTAAATATTGATATAAATCAAATACGATATGTTCCATTAACCTGTTATTACGATAAAATTAATAATAAAGATACGATTAATATATATATATATATATATATATATATATATATATATATATATATATATATATATATATATATATATATATATATATATATATATATAAAGTCATAAATATATTATTTAAAATATTTCCTTCAGACTATTAAATATTATATTGAATTCTTTTATCAATGAAAATGTATGTAAAAAAGAATGCAAATTTCACATTGATACAACATGTTCAACAAATCGTATCAACACGAGATTCATAACGTAAAAAAAAAGTTTGAAAACAATCTATATATGTTAATTAGCGAAAGGGGAACAAATAATTATTATAGTTACCGTTGTTACATCACAACATTTCGACGATGATAATAATGCGACATTATCAGAACTTAAAAAAGTTTCAAACTGCTGTTCAATAGACGAGACAATTATTGCGCAATATATAAATTTAAATGACGCATGTGCGCTGAGAAATCGAACATTGCACAATGCAATTGTTTTCGATTTTTAGTGTTAATTTTGACGTAACTCGGCCGACATTTAATACTTCTTACTATTTTTCTATTTTTTTTTTTTTTTTTTGTAATGGAAGAATAAGAAACAATTGCGCGATTAGAGTAATTTCGCATCGTGCGAATTTTTTCCGATATCCGCACATCTCTATTCATGTGGTTTTCGTTTATTTCTTTACATTTTACAATTAGTTCCGAAAACCGTATTAAACTTACGCTGTTATGTTTTTTTTTTAATGTTCAATCGATATCAGATATGTTGACAATGTCATGATAAATTTATCTATTAAAGTTTTTATAATATACTTTCTATTATATATTGATGTAAAAAAGCGATCTCGTTTACTCGACGCTGTTTGCTTTCATTCGATTTAAAATGAGAACTTTGTGTCAAATGTTAAACGATCATAATTATAATCTATCGATTATATAAATAATATATGTATCTTTTGGCGGCACGGGAGAGTAAAATTATTGGGTAATTGTACATCTTTACTTATAAATGTCGAAATGTCTAGTAATTTGTTGGATAAACACTTCTATGCGTTACCAGTCAATATATCGTTTCGTCATTAGCTCGTGTGCAAGTTATTTGAGTGAAATTTTTATCAATTTCGGTTAACCAAACTATTGTGAATATGTCTATTTTATTTTCAAACTATTGCATAACAGCAAGAAAAAAAATGCGATATAAATGTCTGTATATAGTCTGTAAACATATTCAATTGCAATTTTTACAAATTGTCACATCTTCGTGAATATATCAATTGCTTTAATGTTTTTTTTTATTAAATGTCAATATGCTACCTCATGAGCAGGATTTGAACTCAAGGTTGTGTAATTAAAACTAGTGACATTACTATATTTATACTGTACTGTTGTGACGATGATACAGAAATCCATGAAATAGCAATATTTCAAATAATTATTCAACATATTATATTTAATAAAAAAAATATATATATTACAAACAAACGTTTTTCTGTTATAATTTATTTTTTATTATTTTTAATATTAATTTAAATATTTTTTATAGAATTCAATATTAATGATCAGGTTTAATATTCAATAAGAATGGTATAAACTAAGAAATAGAAAATATATGTCTAATTAAAATGATATTAAGTAAAACGTTATATCATAGAAATTTTGGTATTAAATAAAAAACTGTGGGAAAAAATCCAAGATGTACATAAATTTTAAATAAAGTCAACTCAGATGACGATAGCACGTCAGGTAATTCTAGATAAAATCTACTTTTCCTTTTATGAGTGCGTTTAAAGATTAATGACACCGTCATCGTAAATAAATGTAGTTTTCCTTTCAATATACATAACATCTATCAAGCATCAATAAATGTAAATCACGATGTTACACATTGTATTCAATGATGTTTTATACTGATATGTTACCTTTATTGTATCGTCTTCCAATTATGAACGAGAAACGATCAAGATCAGGAAAAAAATAAATTATCATTTTATTGCATGTGAACCTGAATACATTTATTTTAATTTAATGTATTTCATCATCATAATGTATTAACAATTCTATATGATTACCGTGCCATCAGAATGAGAAAAATAGAACGCAATTGAAAAATAACATTTTGCAACTGTGAGAATCATTATCGAAAGTCTAATTACAAGAAAGGGCATTTTGATTTCAATTGCAAAGTACCTTTTCGTGATTTATTGGAGTGTTCTATTATGTAAAAAATACAGAGAAAATCTCACAAATTCGAAATAAAAGATCGCGTTCAAGAATTATTCGCTTGTACAATTATTGTGTTCAATTTAATTTAAATAGTAAATAAAAATCAATTAGGGAAACCTTCTGAGCGAGTGCGTAACAAAAACTTAATTTTTAATAAAACGCACGCAAGAAAATGGTGGTTTATTTTACGAAAAGCGAATAATTGAAGGCTGTCGACCGTTCACTGTGCCGTGTGAAAATTACAAAATTTTCCGAGGTTTTCGCGTGTCTAAACGACGACGATCGACGCGAATGTGAAACATTGAAAATCTTTCTTCGAACATTATTTCAACAAAACTAAAAAAAGGTTTTTAAAAAGATATCGTGTTCTGAGTGTATTTATTTAACGGTTTTATTTCGCATTATTATTGTTATCGAAAATTAAAACGATTACGAAAATTTCGTATTGAATTTCAAACAAAGTTATCTGGATTTTTTTTCTTTCGTGAAAAACGTTTCTCAATGTTGCATATTTGTATAAATATTTTATTTTTGCATTAATACTTTTTTTGGTTTGTGTGTTTACTACGAATATAAATTATATGATTTGTATAATTTAATCATTACGATATTTGAAAAACCATTATGATATATTTTTTATAATCATCGATTACGCTATTTTACATTCGTCTGTAATATAAATAAATTAATCAGTTAAAATCTTTTCAAATTAATAAAATTCAGAATTTTGCAATAAAATTTGTATGTATTAATGAAAAAAATAATATTCAACAATTTATATATTCTATGGGTCTATAAAGAATAATGAAGTGTAAAACGACAATATAAATTAAAAAGAAATTCCAAAAAAGTGAAAGAAAATTTTCAGATAATTATTTAAAATATAAAGAAGTCAACATTAACAATTAATTTTAATTATTTAATATATTGACAACAAATTTATTAATTCGCTATTAAACAATAATTGTATAATGTAATGATTACAATTATAAATCATAAATTATATAATTGTAATCATAAATAAATTATTACTTTTCATATTATAAGTACGTTAAAAAAAGAATTCATAAATATTTATGAACAGATTATTAAATAATATTTATAGATATTTTGTCATTAAAAAAATTTACGATCATATACATAATATTTCATCGATTATCGGAAAGTTTAGAAAAAAAAAATACAATGAAAATATGAATGAATGAATGAAAAAAAAAATGAAAATAGCAATATTGAAATCGAAAGTGTCAGGATTTTTTTTTCTTTGCATATCGCATACAGGAAGAAAGTTTCTAGAATCGAACCTTGACCCAAAGTTTCACGACGAGTCGTTTTCGCCGTACTATGCTCGTTCATCTTTCAAATATATTTAAATAAAACGGTCGTTATAACGACGAATTATTGTCATGTAACGGTAATTGGCCGGATAGAAATGAACGATTATACACGTTATCTTTCGCCATCGACGTCGATATAAATATCTTCCATCGTCTCGATAATGATATCGTTGTGAAATTCATATTTTAAAAGCAACGTCAATGAAATGAAAACGATCAAGTGAAAAAATGATGAATATATATATATATATATATATATATATATATATATATATATATATATATATATATATATATATATATATATATATATGCACACAGAGAGTGAAAACGATTTGCTTGCATAATAGAAGAAGACCAATTTCGATGACCTGTTTTGTACAATTTTTTATCATATAATATTTAATATGCAGTTAGAAATCTCTCAAATTGGCAAATAAACAGTGATAATTTGCTATTAGTTCGGTAATATTATGTATTTAACATATTCACGTATTCGTCCAACTTATTTATAATTTTAAATGTTTTATAGATTTTTCACTATGAAATAAATATAAACTTAGAGTAAATCTATTAATGTTTTAAACAAAACAAAATTCGATATTTTTGTGATAATTTTAAAAGTTCTAAAATCAAGGTTAAATCTAAGTTTAAGAGGAAGTTAATGTATTATAAAACACTTCAACTTATTTGTACTAATGTTACATTAGTATTAATTTTATTCAATGAGAATTAATTATTTAAAATATTTGTCTATAATATGAAAATAATAAATCTGATATGAATAGTAAATAATATTCATAAAACGACTAATTTAATTATTTATTATATTTTTATTTACCTGATAAGCTTCAGATAACTCATATTAAATCATCAAATATAAATGATATCGATCCTCTATATTAGATAAATGTCAAAAATCATGACCTAACAATTTTTGGATACAATCTCGGACGCCCTGGGGTTTTTAAAAAAAACTTTTTTTTTTTTACAACATCAGAGAGGATGTATACCAATATTGATATTTTCCTGTATTTAATAACGTGCAAATTGCACAAACGTTATCGATTCTAAATGTTAACGATGATGATGACTATCATTCATTTTGACCCAGAAAAATGAAATCAACTTCGATACACTATACTAGATGTGTGTTAATTTTTTTTTTTTTTTTTTTTTTTTTGCTATCAGACTAGACGAGGAAAAATTGTTTGGCAATAGCACAAGAAAGATGAACGGGTCAAATTATCCGGTCAACGGTAGAAAAGAAATGTGCGCAACTTCTCACATGCTCGTAAATTGTTTTCGAAGCCTACATTTTCATATTTGAATGTAATAAGCCACGTAAAAAGAGTTGCAACATTATTACGTATTGATGATATAATTAGCGAAATGTTTTTTTCAATAATGTCAATATTAATTTTGTTACGGAAATAAAAAGTACTCTAATCACATACAATGCTTTTTACTAAAATTATTATATAAATAAATATTAGTATAAAATTGATAATCGTAAATTCAATAGTTATATATCATTTATTCATTTAACCATATATAAGACAGAATGACACGTCAATATCATGTATACCGTAAAAGGATATTAATTGATGTTCTTCATTATTGTCATTCCATTATTTTTTCCATTTTTATTACATGTTTTACCTTTGAAGCTTTTTATATAAAATTTAAATTTTATCATTATTTGTACACACACACACACACACACACACACACATATATATATATATATATATATATATATATATATATATATAATTGAGATGACCATTAAATAATATAAAATAAATACTATTACATAATGTGTTGAATAATTTTAACGGTATATGCAAATATAATAAATTCATAGTTGTCAAAAAAAAACATTCATATAATGAAAAAATAAATAAATATTCATAAATCATAGAATTCAATAATTTGTAAAATTTTTAGTATAGTTATGCATTGCTTTGATCTCTAGGAAAGTGAAAGTTTTTCATCGTTATTTAAACGACACTAAAATATACAAATTTGATTTTTTTTCATATTTAAAAACGTATATTAAAAAGTATTGAGCAATACGATTGATTGGAATATTTAATATTTAATTTTTGAATGTCGTGAAATTTAGCGGAAAAAATATTATTAATTTGCAGCGTTTAATTTTTTTTTAATATTAGAAAAGAATGTTGTAATTATGATTTTTTTATTTCATTATTTATGCGTATTCAATACATATGCTAGTAAAATTTAAAACTGATAAGATACAATAGATAACAAGCGATTTTCAGTTATTTTTTCAGTTATTCGTTGAAATCATCTATAGTTTGTTTATAAATATTATTTAGAAACAAAATTTAAAACTTTTAGATGCCGAATGTAGAATTTTTATTGTACAAAATATTTTATTAATTTGTATGAATATGATATCATATATATATATATATATATATATATATATATATATATATATTTAATTTAATTTAATAGCCATATTTCAAGAAAAAAATCACACAGAAAAAAAATATTTTTTTACGATATCATCATACAATATATGCATTTAAATAAAAATTAATTTTGAAAAATTTTATAAAACCAAACGAAAATCACCGTATATAAACTAATATATCACAAAAATAAGAAATCCATCGGCAAAAATCTCGGACTCGTATCAGATTTGGTGCCGGCTGAGTAAAATCCATTTCACAGATAATCAAACAATTATTTATTTTTACACTTTAAATCGCTCACTATAAAATATAAAGTCACTTATTTGCGAACCGAAATTTAAAAGAAAATTAAAAATAAAATATATCACTTACCGTTCGTTCGAAGACACAAATTAGAACGCGCGCGCGCGCGAACTTTGAAAGCTCGTTGCGCGGAAAATTTTCGTAGCGTTTTTCACCGCGCGAAAAACGGCGCGAAAGCCTCTCAGCTTTGTATATTTATAAACTCGTGCACAGTTTCTTTTATAATAATAATAATAATAATAATAAAACTATTATTTATTTCGTTTTGGCTACGATGGCATCATACAGGGATGAGTGTCACCGTGCCAACGGTCAACGTGCGAATGTTCACCGCGGCATTTCAGTGAAAGTATTTATACACAATTTGGCCAAACGAGATGAACTCGTCTTGCGATTGTTAACAGATACCGGTGAATCTTCAAATTAACCTCTGGTCCAAATGATAATATATGCTAACGTGTAACATTAATGTTTTACGTTTATTTGGACACATTCTTTGATCTTGTGTACTGTTATCTTTTTGTAATTGTTGTACTTGTTGTGATTATATTTTTTATCTTTTTGATATAATATTAATTAAGGAAAACAATAAAAAAAAAATTTTTTTTAATTTTTGTATTTGTTTGTAATTTAAAAGCTTAGTAACGGAAAAAATATATTTTATGAAATTTTATAATAAAAAATGTTTGACAAAGATGTAAAATTTTGTTGAACAATTAAAATATGAAATAGAATATTCTTACAATAAAAGATATAATAAATTTTGAATTTAGACTTATATGTCAAGAATTATAGTAATATTTTTATACTAATTATTATAATTTTCCAAGTTAAAATTCGTCTAAATTAAAATTCTTATCCCAGTCTAATTGATATTTTTATTGTAAAACAGGTTTCAGTTTTATCTTTCAAGATACAAATGGTATTTTCAACTTATATTGAAAAAAAATTTTTTTATCACAAATAAATAAAAATCTAAAACGGAATATATAATTGATAAATTAAGAAAAAAAATCTAGAAAGAAGACACATAAATCTGAAAAAAAAAACAAAACTAGTTTCTTTTTTATTTTAACTATTATTAGATTTAAAATTCTACAATATTTTTAAAATTATATAACATCGAATAAAGGTAAACCTTTAAAATTTTCATACTATTAGATAAAAAAAGTAAATATAAAATATGATGTAATAAATCTAAGATGGATTCGAATAAACAAAAATGTTTTTTTTTATATTTAAAATGCACAGATGCATTTTTGCAAAAATGATTTATTATATTCGATCACTATTATAAATTTACATCATTGTAATCAGATTATGTAGATCAATTAGGTCAATATTTCATTAGTCACCAAAAGATGATTGTATACTGTGATGACAGAAAGGAATTAAATAATATTCATTTTAAATAAGAATGTCATCCGAAATCGATTTATGGTTAATACATCTGATTATCATATTTAATCTAAAATCATGAAAATTTTATGAATTATATAAAAAAAAGTGTTTTTAATATACATAATTTATGATACATTAATGTCAAAATTTTATATTGATATTTTATTACATTGTTGGATAAAATTTAATTTTTCTTCATTGTTTTTTTTTTATTGATTTTTGAATACTAATTTAATTTAATTTAATCGCTATTAAGCTGTAAAACAAATACTGAAAATCTCACAAGGTCAATTTAAACATTGAAAGCGTTTATTGAATATGATGAAAAATAATAAAATAAACTTTACCGATTTCATAAATAACGTAACATTTTGTCATAAATAAACGCAATCGTTTAAGTAACGCACAGTGTTAAAATTGTGTCATATAATTTTGAAGTGTTCATTCGTAATTGAGTGCCCATGTAATAACTTTTTATTTATTTACACTTATTATTATAATTTTGTCATCTGTTCACTAATCTCTGACAATTTCTTTTGCGACGATTATTACCACCAAATTTCATTATATAAATAAATAAATAAATCTAACGAATATATGGTATATTCGATTCACGGACGTACATTTTATAATATAACACATACTATTATATTATATATATATATATATATATATATATATATATATATATATATATATATATATATATGATAAATTCGATATTTAATTTAAAAATATAATTATTAATCAGGAGGAGAGAGAAAAAAATTAAGTACTTTTTTTAGGTAATTTTCATTACAATTGAATTATGATTTAATGCACATATGTTATTTCGTGACTCGATGATATATAAGGCTTCATACCTTGACTTAACAGCGTTGACCTTACAAATATCCTGTACGTGACGATTTATATGCATATATGATATAATAAGGAATTAATTTTGTTTTTGTTTATTATTTTTGTTGTTGTTTTTTTGCCGCAATCAAGCTACCCTCTTACGCGAAAATGTATATAATATATGGAAAACTTTATTTATTTTTAAGTAATCGTGATTATTTTCAACATCTGTTACATTATATAATGTTAATGAAGTGCTTTTTTTATACATATATTATAATTTATTAATTAATATTAATACTCATTATATTGATTAATATAATATCATTTTTGAAACATTTTTCTATTAATACGGGATCATGGTATTTTGATATGTCATGGACATTTTAAAATTTTTCGTGATTTTTTTTTATGAGTCATTTATTTTTTGTAATTTAGGTTTAAAAATATCATTATATCTATTTTATGTGATTAAAAAAGAATTTTTAGATATTTTTTTTTATAATAATAAAAATAATGTAGATTAAATTGTAAAATTTTATAAGAAACTATTTTATTTAATATAAATAAATATTAAATTATTGAAAATACGTATGATGAAACAGTCTTTTACAATAGTTAATTTTTATATAGTTATTTGTATATAAAATAAAACATTTTGTTCTCAAGTTACAATTATTTTACTAATGCAATATATAATAACGAAATCATAGACAAGAAAAACTGTTCGACTTTTAATTTTATATATAAAAATTCACACGATAAGTGACAAAAAACCTATTTACATATAAATTATCTTATTCATATATATTATTGCGATTTTTTTTATTATTCTAAAATATTGCAAATCTGATCAGATATGTCGCGTAAAAGTGCAGATAAATGGCGCAAACAATTATGACATTGAATTCTATATAACTTTTTAAATGTGAACCTCTCGCTATTTACAATAATTTGAATAATATGTATAAAAATAAAATCAAATATAAATTGCAACAAACGGATGCACATGTCACAAAATTTTTATATTAAATTTCAAATTCGACATTTCAAAAATTGGTAAAAAAATATGATGTATATTTATTTTGATAAGGAAAAAATATTTTATAGTTATAAAGATTCGATTTTCATATGATGTTAATAAAATTTGTTACTTCAATTTAATCGTAGCAAGTTAAAATTTCAACTTCATGTTAAAATTTATGATAATGTATATAAATTTACGAATATTTCGTAATGAAACTGACGTTTAAATATAATGTTGGGTCGTTAAAGCGTTTTCTGTTTTGAACTTTTAACATGCTTTGTATGACAATATGCATTTTGATATAAGTGAAAGGAGAATAAAATCTGTTTATGTTTCAATAAAACTGTATGATGAATCTTCAATTGTTATTCATAGGAAAAATTTCAGATGCTAATAATACATCTTTACATTTAACCTTTGCACGAAATGCAATATTTTCTATTATGGAAATGATCTAAAGATCTTATCTTTTTGTTTATTTGTGTTTAATATAGAAAATTTGAATTTTTTTATTATTTACAATTCAGTTAAATTTAAACTAACAGTTAAAGAAAATATTAAAATTAATAGATCATTGCCTTTACAACTCTCTCTCTCTCTCTCTTTCACAAACACAATATATATATATATATATATATATATATATATATATATATATATGTGTGTGTGTGTGTGTGTGTGTGTGTAAAATAAAAATACGCTATTATTATTACAGAAATTTGATCAATGACTTACAATTAAATAAATATTTTACTGATGGATTATCTTAGTTAGATAATAATTTAAATATCACACACAGCTTGATTAAAAAATATGAATTGTTTTATTGTAAAGCTATAATGTTAATTGTAATTGAATAAAATGCACAAAACATAAAAATTCACATATTTTTTTCAGATTATAATTTTCAACTTTTATAAATATGATAAATTTTATACGATTTCCTAATCACACATATTTGCATACAAACGAGTTAAAATAAATTTTGTTGTAAACGCATCTAAGCTAAGAAAACTCGTGAATTCGACGTTGGGAAATTTAGTCACGTATAAACAAACGCACGCTATTATACATGTTACAGGCAATCAATAATATTTCGTATGTGCATAAAATATATAAATTTATTTTTTTTCTTCAATTTATATTAAAAAATAAGGTCTCGATTAATGCAATAAATCAATATGAAAGGCTGAACGAATAATATTATTTTTAATTCATTTATATATTATAAATAAATTTCTGATTTTACTTAATTAATGAATTATTTATAAATTTATGAAAATTTCGCGATATTCACTCTATATATATATATATATATATATATATATATATATATATATATATATATATATATATATATATATATATATATATATATAGTTTTTTTTAAGCAATACCATTTAATTTGTGACTATTGCATACTGCGTATTTATGATAATTTCATAACTTTTAAATAGAATATAAAAATATTTTTCAAATTAAAAAAATTGTTATGTTTTTAGAAATGTTTAACGAAAATAAAAATGAAAAAAAAACTGTCTGTTTGTTGTTAAATTGTTAATTTTTTCTTATAGCATTCGTATTTATTGTAAATTATTATACTTTTCTTATTTATAAAAAGATAAAATATTATGCAATTTGAAACCTTTTTATGAAAATTTATGTAATACGCACATACTTTTTGTTTAATTTAGAAACATTTTTTTTTATATTTTTATAACGAAATTTGAAAACAGGTTTTATTTTCTATAAATATGATGTTTCACAATAAAAGAATATGTTTTGATTGCCATTATTATTTTTCTCTTTTATTTTACGTTAAAGATTGTCAAATGCTAATTTACATAAATTATCTTAATTCATAGAGAATTAGTTATTATTTTGTGACAGCATAATTTGTTATCACTAAAGATTTTCAATAGATTTTTATAATTTTATTTATATAACAATAATTATAAAGAAAAAATAAGAAAATGTCTGTCATAATTTAATTCAGTAGTATTAAACTCTTTATAGATTAATTAATTTTATATTATTTTAAGAGTTATTTTTAGATAATATATGCTTATATTGAAAATAATTTATAATACTTTTTAATATAAATAAAATCGACTTAATGTAATAATAATATAAAAATTTTAATTATAAATATGATTAATACAACACATTCAATATTTTTTCATTTAAAGCAACATATATATTATTAGAAAATTTCAAGGTTATCAACATTTCTTATGTCTGTGTCAAGCTTTTGAGATTATAAAATTTTCCCAATTTTTTTTTTAGTAAAAATAATTATAATATACTTGAACTAACCGAAAAATTTGCATCGTATAAACATTTTATTCTTTACATGTTTAATTTAAGTCTTCATAATTTCCATAATTTATTATTGTTTTCGAATTAAACGTATTATAAAAATATTTTTCATTATTTATTTCTTTATTATATATATGGTATATATATATATATATATATATATATATATATATATATATATATATATATATATATATATATATATATATATATATATATATATATATATATATATATATATATATATATATATATATATATATATTGGTTTAAGTCATCATCAGTGAATCCTTGAACAAGTCGCATTACGATCGGTCATTGTTTCTTAGACCGTGCCCTTTTAAAAACGGATATATATATAATTTTTTGTATTTGTAATGCGTTTACATACATATTTTTTTTGTTTCAGTGCCATAAAAAAATTGACATTTAAAACGTTATTTATTATTAGTCTATTCTTACATAGTCCACGCAATTTCCTCAAAGTGCTCGCCAAAGAGATATACAATAAAAATAAATGCAGGAAGAAGAAACAAACGTGCAAATTGATTTAAGTAACGCGAGTCCGTTTGAATATTTGACCGGTGATTGTGTTTCTCAAACTGTTTTTTTTTTCGTACAGCGATCCATTTAACTGTTCCATAATCAATTAGATATCGTCATATAATCGAATTTATATTTTAAATCAAAACATATTTATTTTAGATGAAAATTTTTGAATCGTGACTTTCGATAATTTGATTGAATAAAATTGACAAAATATATAACATATTGTTAATTATATAATATAACATGTGATATAATTCACTTTTTTTTCTATTTACATTATATTTTTAAATTTTGGAATAAGTTTTGGAACACACTATACGTATTTCTTGATTTATTTTATCGCTTTTACTTATATTTGATAGATATTTATTAAGCACTGACGTAAATATAAGAGTTTTTAATTAATATTAATATATGCAATAATCTGATGCTATAAAATATGTTTTTTTTCTGTATATAAAATATTACATGCATAATTATAATGAAATAAATACTTTCTTAGCATAAATTTGATTTACATATATCTTATATGAGAATTATATCTAGATTGATTATTATAATTTTTAATAGTGAAACATATTTTTTTTAATTAATATGAACTTTATTATTTAATATTGAAAATTTTTTTAAAAATAATAATGTTAATTTTTAGTTATATATATATATATATATATATATATATATATATATATATATATATATATATATATATATATCTTCTGTAAAAGATTGGTTTATTATTTATTTCGTATGAAAAATTTCAAAGATTTTTCGCGCTAAAATTAAAATGTTCATTCATTTATAATATTAGATTTTTTTCAATTAAATAAATTATATATGTTAAAGTTTGAAAAATCCAAATATTCGTATTTTAAAGCTTTATATTGTCTAAATCACGAACGGCTAAAGGTCAAATCTTCACAACCTTGGTTTATAATTATAATAAATAATCAGTCACAATTTGAGTTTCTATATTTGTACTTGATTTATTGTTAACTTTTTGGTTCACTGTGTCATATATAATAAGGGTCCCAGCTGCAATGTTATTATTATTTTCTATTATTATTATTGTTATTTTTATATACACATATATTATATATGCAAAATATTTTTATGGTACGTAATACATTATAATACATTTTGTTTTAATGTAAAAATTTTTAGACATATAATGTGTGTTACAAAAAAAAAGATACTAATAACTTTCTCCTTCGCATTGTAAACTTAGGCTCGATAATTTACAATGTAAATGTTTTCATGTGCAATATTTTTGCAATACATTTTATAACAATTGAATTTGAATCGTAAATTTCCTATCGAATGCTTTTCTTAATATTATAATATAGATTTATTTTATTTTAAAAGAAATATTTACATATATATATATATATATATTACTCCCACATATAAATTATGAATTATTATTTTTTTTATTTTATATTTACTTTTTTAAACGGTACGGTATTTCAAATATATTTTTATCATGTCGACTCAATAGTTAAATATTTATATTTATTTTATAAACTATTATTTCAATTTTATATATTTATAATATAAAAAAAATAAATTAGCAAAAAATTATAATTATTACACGAGGTTCTATTTTTGATATATAATATTGCATAATGTAAAAAAAAATTATAGTATTTTCATTGATGAAAATCATCGACCTTCAATCAATTGAACTCGTTTCATTCAATTGTTATTGAAGTAAAAAAAAATTATAATAATAACCATTCTCAAGCTTGTCATCTCACGGATATCTTGAATTTGTGATGTTTGAGCTTGAACACGGTAACCTTTGATCCGTTATTCAAAAATACAGCCATATTATTAAAAATTATTAAAAATATTGAATAAAAAGTCAATAGTAATTGATTTGAAAGCGATATCACGTTCGGGCGAACATCGTTCAATTTTATATTTCACGTGAATTTTCCGACATTTTCACTAATGCGACCGCAATTTTCCAATCATTGTTTATACATAAATCAATGAGCGATGATAATTTTAGTAGCTTTAAAGCTATATTTTTATATAATAACAATCAATTCAATCACCAATAAACAAGCATAAAGTTAAACAACGTTAAATTGATCAGTGTTTACGTGATTTATTCGATGAAAAATTTAACTAATAATATTAAATATAATTTATTATATATACGTCTATGCACATATTTCGTAAACTACTTTATTTGACAGTTATTTGTTTTAAAAAAAAGTTTTTTATTATAATTATATTAAAAAATATTTATTAAAAACGTACAAAAGAATTGATAATTTAATATTAAATTGTCAATTAATTAATATTGATTTATTATATAGACAAACAACAATACATATAGAACTTTTAATATTGTTTTATTATTGGTTTCGCAATCTTTCACAAAACACAATCGTTATTTCACAAAATATATATTTATTGACCTGCGACCTGTTGCGTGAGTTTTTACTGCATTGTAATTTTTTGGAAAAAATTATTTCAATATATATATATATATATATATATATATATATATATATATATATATATATATCGTCGATTATTTGAGTCATAAATATTGGTAATATATTTACGAATTTCACACATTCTGTTTTGATGTTATGAGATTAAACAAGTATAATAGTACGTGTCGACAAAACGTGAACGTAGCAACTTATTATTTGAATTGCAAATTAAAGTGATTCCAAATGATCCATTAAAAATAAATTTAAAAAAAACAATATTTTTTTAATTTTAAATACATTATAATTCATAGTAATAAATAAAAAAAAATCGAGATAAAATATAAAATAAGCTTTCAGACAGAATCTGTAGTTTCCAATGCGTCTCTGTATTAATAATTTTTCAAAACGTGATATAATATTTGCCAAAACCTTGCGAAATTCATTCGAAATGTCAATAATGCTGTTTTTTCATAAAAAAAAATAAGTCTGTGTGAAAATTTCTACGCTCGTCGGGCCAACGAGAGTTATTGAAAATTAATGCATTACGCTATTATTTATAACGTGTAATTACAATGTAATGCATAATTGCGAGCGTGACGTGCGTAATTATCATTTCTCAACGCCAAACGTGATGGAATTAATAAGATTTTTGTACAAATTTGTCTATAGCACACAGTTTAAAATAATTATTATTAAATTAAAATAATCAATAAAATTTATATAAACGTATAATATCATACGCAATGAATTTTACATACATTTTTTTTTATTTCAATCAAAAATATCATAAATAATTGGTTATGTTATCAATTTTTATACATAATAATTGATTTCAGATCTTTTTTTTTTTTGTTATTGTTATGTTTAATTTACGTCGACGAAATTTACAACGGTCCGTGTTAACTCTAAAGTCCAATGATGGAATAGCGCAATATAAACTGAGATATGCCAGTTATCCTTTCAAGGATGTCTGGTTTTTTCTTTAATTTAACGGCATCTTGAAAACCGTCATATTTTCGATTTCAAAGGCTGACTTAAAAAAAATCTCAATAATATCTTAAATATTATTCGATAGATATTTTTTTCATATAATATTTTCCTTATTTAATAATGTATTTATTGTATAAAACTCATCTAAATGTAATTATATATCAAATATTAAATTATTATGTAATGTTCAGATATATAAGTTTTTGTATAAAATAAAAAAGATTTCATAGTTTGAAACCTAAAAACGTGTTATTTTTTTAATGAAATGAAGAAAATTATATCAAATATTATCGTAATATATAAATACAAATGGAATTCGTTATATACAATTAAAAATGTCTTCATTTAAGTTGAATAAAATGAATATGAGGAATTTAAAAAAAAAGTAGCAGTGTTCACTGTTATGCAAGTTTTCATTATAATGTGAAAGGTCAGTGTTAATTGCGAATCGAAATTTCCCAATAGGATTTCGTCAATTCGCAGTCCATCGCTTAATATAATTATTCTCGTATATTTTGTCATACAGATATAATTGCGATATTTTTATTATTTTAATGAGCTGTTCGTTGCAATGCTTCGGATGAATTTAATATTTAATATATTTCGGAATATTAAAAATATATTGTTTTTTCAAACACATAATTAATATTTAATTTATGAAAGAAAATAAAAAATTTAACATTAAAAAAAAAGATTAATTGTATCGTTAAGAGTAAAAAAAAATGTCTTAATAGTTCTGAAAAAAATAAATTACAAAAGTAATCTTGAATAAAGAAATCGTCTGATTATCAATAAAGTAATGATCGACAACATTTAATAACGCGTATGGTGTTTAAAGATGATTATCATATTTACGAAGATGTACGACTTCTGATATCTCATTTTTATTATAATTATTCAAATATAATTATAGACTCAAATGGAGTTTATCATAAATTACATTCTAGCAACAACTTTTTGAGTGTGTTTGTTTGTAATATGATATCTAAACATGCCATTTAATATATTATATATTATTTTTATTTTTTGTAAAGGAATAAAATATAATGAAAATTAAAATATAAACTACCCAATCAGTATTACATGTGTAGGAAGAATAGTTATAACAGAATTTTAACAGTTCACACGCAAACTTTAATCACATCGTATTATGATTAAACGAATTTCGGTTTAAAATCACTGTAATTATCGACGTTATAAACGTGCGATGCGCGAATAACGTAAAATTAAAAATATAATTGTGTGCCGTTCAAATTTTTTTGATAGTGAATGAAAAAAAAACATGGTCGAAAAAAAAATGTAATATCGTATAATAAAAATAATACGAATCGTTTTGACGATTTTTTAAAGGTTAAAATTAATATAACACAATGAATGAATTAACGGCCATGTCCTCGCGTGAAAATAAAAGAAAATGCGTCTCGTATTATGATTGCGATGCTGTTTTGAGAACATTTCTATAAATCAATCTTTATGGGTCTTCTTTTAAATGCATATTATGTACGATTTAAACGTTGCAAATTTTATTCATTATGAATTATTAATGATTTTATCAATATTTGTAAATACTTTTAAAGCAATTGTTCTGATTAAAACACTAATTATTATTGATATATTTTTATTAAGATTTTCGTCATATCAAAATTGAATAAAATAAAAATAGCCAATGACATACATTACAGTAAACATGACATTCAGAATCAATTTGAGATAAAATATTTACATAGCAGATTCACAATACTTGCACTTTCGAATAAGCACGAGTTCACGATATAGAAAATATAATTGAACGCCGATAGAAATAAAACACGTATTACTTTCACCGTGTGAACTTTAAATTTCACTATAATATTGCCATTTTAACTCAACAATTAAACAAACATAAAGTATTTAAATAGTACTTTTTTTTAATTCGATGCACGTTTTTATTTTTAATTAATCCAATATATAGTATGATGGAATAAAAAAAAAATTGCGTAACATTGTGATGGGTTTTCTTTAACGCGTTATGCAATTATGTGAGTAATATAAGATTGTGGTTTAACGATTGACGTATTATTATATTTCTTCGAATGCCTGAAGGTGCGGTCGAATCTTTAATTTTTATATATTTTATAAATACATATATGTATATATTCTAATATTTCAACCTTGAAAATAATAAAATTAATTGGAAAAATTCAATGACATTTGTTGATGACCCATTTATTGTGAAATTTTCTCATAATTTTTAAATTGATTCGATAATCAAAAGAACGATATAAAATCATATAAGATGTAAACATTTTATACCATTTTTTTTTTGTAATATTATAGTCTTCAATTTTGATTATATAATTCAGTCACAAAAAATAAATACTCTTAGACAATTATGATGGGAAAAAGTTTTTTTTTTTTGATTTTATCAAAATAACATTATCATTAACAATGATTAAATATTTTCTATAAGCGTTAAAATTATTCTTCCTGATTTATTCCATATTTTCTAAATGTCCATTTAATAACGTATTTTTTTTGATATTTAATTCAGTCATTTATTTGTATGCATAATTACAATTTTTTATTTTCATTAATTTATGAATTCAGTATATATTATATGCATTAATTTTGACACTCTATTTTTTAATAGTTAAATGACATCAATTAAATAAATTATTTTTTTAGAAATTAATTTGAACAAAATCATTAATAAATATATTCTTCATATAGAATTTTCTGTTGTAATAATATTTGATTTTTAAACTAAAATATTTTCTCTCGCATTTCGCATAAAGTTTACGTTATACATATTTTTATTAATATAAAATTACAAAATTACCTCATTAACTCATTCATAAATATTTCCGGTCAATTTTCCATTGCGATATATATTTGTATTCGCATCTTTCTTCGCTATTTTCGAGATTATTTGACGCAATTTTCAGCAATTTTATTTTTTTCTTCCGAAATTTTGCACTCTCATAAATCCATTCAACGAAATGTGACACAATAAATATATTCAATATAGAAAGATCGTTACGATTTCGTTTCGTATCTCATTTCCTTGTTATATATTGTATATATATATATTTTTTTAGTAATAATTTTCAATTTCATAATCAAATCACAATGCCGATAACGTCTTAATTCTTGTGAGAAAAGTCCACCGATTTTAACTATTGTTGTACACGTGTATTTATTTATGCACTGAAAAAATCGTACGGAAAAAATAAAATTGAGCAAAGTAATCGAATGAGAATTCCAAATTTTATACGGTCTTATCTGTATATTATTATTTTTTTTTTTGCGTCGCAAGTTTAATGAGATTTTATTCTTTGTGAAATAATAATATCATATTTTCATTATCAATTGAATTTTCACGCTTCGAAATTGTGACTCGTTCCAATTTGACCGAAAACAAAGTATCTCACGTTCGAAAAACGTTTATATCTCAATTGTGTTGCATTGTAAAATTATTAATTCACGGTTAATTTGAAAAAAACATATTGTGCGGTCTCACGTCGTTATTTTTATCATTTTTTTTTCTTATACTATGTCGTAAAATATTAATTATATTTTTTTTTGAAAAATATGCATAGAAGTCGCCTGTTTTTTTTTACGCTAATTTTATACAAATTAATAGTCATAATTTTGAGCTGATTATGACATGTAAAATCAGAGGTCATCTTTTAGACGTTATCTTTAGATATTCTTTTTTTTATCATATTAATAGCTTAAATATCCATAAGATATTAACTTTATACGCATTTATTTATGCATTATTCAAATATATGATAAAAAGATGGTTCCAGTTTATGCGCTGATGCATTAATTTTTGTTTTCCATCTATTTTTAAAATAAAGTTATATATATATATATATATATATATATATATATATATATATATATATATATTCCCTTAATATATAATATTTATAATAATAATATCTTCAATATATTTTTCTTCACAATATAAAAACTGTTAATAATATTAATATGTAATCTATTTACATAAATTTAATTCAAGCAAAAAATGTCCATTCAAGGTGTTCAAGTAATTGTGAATACATTGAATGTAAATTGAAAATTATAAACGATTAGTAATTTTTCACGATTTTCGCTTAAGTAATAAGTGCGTGACACTTTTTAAACGATGTTTATATAAATTTGTAAGATTTTTTTTACATGTGTGTAATTTTATATTCTTGTTTCAACTTCCGCATATTTCAGCAAAAAAATACATTTATATCTATTATCATAAACGCATTAAAATCACATACAATAGATCGAATCGTAATAATTATATCTTTTGTGAGCTTTTCTCGTTTACAATATATACAATAAATATAACAATAATTTTTTATATCGTTAAATTTTTAAATAAATTTTCATAATAAATAAATAACATAGTTATGATAAAATAGAATCGTGATTATTGCGTCACATAATTAATACAATATTTAAATTTTTATTGTGGAATAAATATGTATGTGATTTAAAATGTAATAAATTTTACAATAAATACACATCTGCTGAAAATTTGCTGTGATCTCAGAAAATTATTAATTTAATTTTCGTACGAATCATTTTTTAAAATTTCATCGTTTTTTTTCAATATTCTACAAAATTGCTATTTTATTATATTATAGCTATATATGAAAATAATAAAATATGAATTATTAGCATTTACATAATGTTTATACTAATGTATACAAACATTTTTTTATAAAATAGATAAATTATTGTATATTACAAAACTGTGATTAGAATGAATTATATTAAAAATATTTTTTTATTTTTCTGAAAACTGTGACTTTCTATATTTTCACATTTACTACACGAAAATTCACTATCAGTGCATATTTATAACTGAAACTCATTTTTATATACAAAAAAGTTTACAAAACAGATATTCAAAATTTTCGACATAAGAAAAATTGCATCCTGTTCACCACGATCGGCATATTATACTCTATCGAAGGACAATTCGAAAGTCATAATAATATTTTTTACACACACGAAGTCGTACACACATCTTTTTTTTTTATTTCGTCTTTGTATTTTATATTACTTCGATTATGGCACATTCGTGTCATGGAGTCAAGGTCCTGTCCGAAGTGTGAGAGGATGCCATCATCGTCGTTATCATCTTCTTCGTACAATAATAATCATAAGTGTCATGATCGAGCAGCCAGCCCATTCTTTTATACGGCTGGCTTTGTTACGATCATATGAATAAATTAACCATTTAAAATATTTAATATATATATATATATATATATATATATATATATATATATATATATATATATATAATTGGTGTTATAACAATAATTTAGACTCCCTTGACAAATAACAAATATAACATTCATTAACGTATTTAAAAAAAATAATCAAATGATAGAATGGTGAAAAAGAAATCCTTAACAACATAATGATTTTATTCTGAATATCCTGTTACTGATATCTTCTAATAGTTTACATACTAATCAGAATATTCTTAATACTGACAAAATATTTTTTACATAATGATAAACTGCATTAGACATAGAAGGATAGCTATAATTTTAATTCACAATAAAATTAACATATAGAAAAAATAAAATTCTACGAATTTAATTTTTCAATAAAAGTTAAATTATATATATATATATATATATATATATATATATATATATATATATATATATATATATATGATTTAAAATTACATTAAGATATATTTTATTTATAATTTAGATTTCATAGTCTAAAAAAAATTTAGCTTCTACATTTGGAAAATAATTTATAATTTTTAATTGCAATTTAAACTCAAATGTCAATAATATTAAATTTATTGGTATTTTTTGATTTCAAGTTTAATTTTTAACCTCGGTCGAAATGTCAAACTCGAAAAAATATTATACAATAACAAAAGTGAACGATAGAGATATTATCGCGATTTCGGTTATTAAAGTGTTTATAATAAAAAATAGGTGTCATAATTATAGTTTATGTTTAAATAAATATTTTGATAAATTTTTATTATCTGTAATTTAAAAATATACAGTATAAAATGATATATAAAATCATACAAAAACTTAGTTAAAATTATTCAATCAACATGTATAAAAGAATTTATTATTTAATTGCAGTAACGGTGTAACATATACTACTTTATTGTATATGTAATTAAAATAATATAACAACTACATATAATATATTCGTACATCAGTTTTGACAATATTAATGAATTTAAAGATTTAAATTTTATGATTTACGATGGTAAAAAATACTTTCTAAAGTGATTATAATTTTAGTAATTAAAATTGTGAATTTTTAATCACATTTAATACTTGAATTAAATGTGATTAAAAATGAATTGTGAAATACTCTCTAATTTCACATCACGATAAATATTTTAGTGTACGTTCATTATATGAAAACGTGTTTATATACAACGAAGATAAGAATTATTTTTAGTAATAATAATGAAACATAAACATTTAAATTTTCCTAAAAATATTGTTTGGTATCCTAATTCTAAATATACTTCAAAATCACAAAAAAACTTTAATGAAAATTATATTCTTTTGAAAATTGTAAATATCACTTGATAATTCTATAGTAATATATTTTAATGAATTATAATTGTATGGTTTGTAGTGTTTGTTATAAACGATAGTAAGCTATAATTAGTTATAGTTTATCTATTCCTTATATATAATAAAAAAAGGAAAACTTTGCATATTTTTATTCTATATATTATTTTGCCTAATTGTAAAAAAAACAGGAATAAAAAAATAATCTCTTAATGATACGATTTATATTTCTAATTTCATATTTTGTATTTTTTTTTACTACTTTTACACTTTTATTTGTTTCTATTTAACTATAATATTAAAATATTCATAATCAAGCTTTAAGATTAATCATTTGCTGTACACCGATAAAAATAATATAAATTCTAAAAATACAATTGTATATGTTCTATTTTAAAGATATCATTAAAAAAATAGTTAATGATAGTAGTTCTGAAGTTTTTTATGCGTTCCTAATTAAGTAACTTTATGTTAATTTTTATAGTTTTTTTTCTTATTATTGTTTTTAATTATAATAATAGTTTTTACAAAATAGAAAAAATAAAATATTATAACATCAAAGCCTTGGGCTACCGGTTAAAAATATCTTACGTAAACAGGTATATCGAGGTCATAAGTTCAGTCCTCACGATTAGTAACAATATATTTCACTATATATATATATGTGTGTGTGTGTGCTTAAAATATAAATTAATCTTTAATAGGAACTATCAGCGATTTACATCACTGATCGTGAAGAATCCAATTTTTGCATTCAAATCAAGGTTAAACATTATAATAATACGAAAAATCCTGGTCAAAGAACCTGACAATATGAAAATAAATCAATTTTTCCACGAAAAAAAAATCATCATTTACATATAAAAACTATAAATGCAAAAATTAAATTAAAAATGAATATAATAGAAAACGATTCAATCAATTTTTGCTTATAAAATATTTTTTATTCGCATTTATCAAGAATCACGCTTTTTATTAAAAGGTTTAGAATTGTTAAGAATCGTGATATTTTCAGCGATTTGTCGTTATTTTTCGTTTTTATTACCGTGATTGCATTGACGGAAAAGCTGTTAAGAAAATGAAAACAAAAACTAAATATGAGTGCACTTTAACACGAATATATTTAAATAACATATGTTATTCTATTGAAAACCAGTGATTATAATTACATCAATCATATATAACTAAATATTAATAATAAATCTTGTATATATCATTGAAATGTAATTAATTAAAATTTTTATTAATAATATAATTAATAGTGTGATATTTATAAATTTTCAATGTAAATGTTCAATATTTTATATTAATATAATTAAAAAATATAAAATTAATATTATAAATTATATTATTTTATCAAGAATATAACATATTCTTAAATATACTAACAACTCTCAATGATAGTTTAATTTTCAAAATCATCTTTACGGATAATTAAATAAATTAACGTTACGATATTTTTAACGAATTTGGATATCTCGATATAATTTTAATTATTGACAATTATATTATTTTAAAGCGGGTATCATTTATAGTTAATTAACATTTTCCCTGACATCTTTATTTAATTTATAATAATTATTGCATTTTAATTATTAATATTTTAGCTATTATACGACTTTAAATGTAATAATGTGAAAAATGCATTAGCAATTAATTGCTATTAATTACAATAGTGTGCGTATAATTTTCAATTAAAAATCTATATATTACAAAAATACTTTTTCTATTATGTCAATTCATAATATTGATGAATGACTTCATTTTTTTTTTATTACAACCATTGTCTAATGTTGAAGATTATAAAAATATAATTCGCAGAAAGAGCATCAGTTGATATTTAGAACTCAACTTTAATAGTTTCTAAGATATAATAAAATTTGATCTACTTTTTAGGTCATTGTACATATCATTTATAATATATTAAAATAAAATTGCAACATTACCCGTCGAATAATAATATAGAAAGAATACACTATAATATCTATCAATAACGATAGTAAATACTGTTATTCATAAAGCGTACAAAGAGACGATATTTAAAGTATCATGATGAAATTTTATTCTAGTTTTAAATTCTTTTTTGAAAATTTAATATTTTTATTTCACATTTTGAAAAACAAAATAAATTTATCAATGATTAAAAATATATGAAATATTGTTGTTTAGTGCAAATTTTGATATGAATAACTTAACTTTTAGGAAAATTTACAACAAATTTGCCAAATCAATTATCATAAAAAAAATATATTATTTATTGCTTTATCAACAATCGTTAAGTTATTGAATATACATTTTTTTTTTCATTTTATATATTCAGATTCGTGTTAATATATTTTTTTGAACATAACAATTTTTACGTAAAAATAAATCGTGAATTTTACATAATTCCACTTCGAATAAGATTCATAAATTTTATTTTAAAATATACACTCGTTATTTATGAAACACTTCTGTCGTGCATGTTTTTTTTTAAATTATATTTGAAAAAAATGACAATTTTTTTAATTGAAAAATTCAAATAAAAAAAATTAAACGTGTTGATCAGGAAAATTGAAGGTTACATTTATAATTTTCCGGGATAATTTATTATTAAACACACATTAATATATGTATTAATAGAATGTGATAGATTATCATTTATATTTCTATCAATCAATTTGGTTTGTTAAAGCGATTTTCACATATGTATGACAAAATGCCATATTGTATTAGAAAAATCGCCATTGTTTTGCGGTCAATAAATATTTATTTAAATTTATGTATTAAACGATCATGGTCGTAAATGTGACAGTTTAAGATTTATAATCGAATACGACCAATATTAGCATTTATTGATTATTTTGCATTCTTATCTTTTATTCATATCAACTCATTTCTGAAATGATGCGAATTATTAGTGAAACTGATTATAATGTTTGATCGACAAAATTGTGATATAATCGCAATAAAATTTGTTATCTATGAAAATGTTATTATAAAATATAAACATAGTTCTTGATTTTTTTATAGTTTTTATTAATCTTTTTTTTTCTTTAAAAATTTGAGTTGTTTTCTTTAAAGTGAACCGCTTTTCACAACGATTGAATTATTTCTTTATTCAAATTATGCTTTGATTTAACTTCATTATATCGAAATGAATTTCATCAATTTAAAAATAATTATTTTTATATTATTATTATAGACATTTTTTATACTTTTATTTATTTGTTAGTAAATATTGCTTTATAATTAAGTTGCTGCACGATACTTCCTTCTTGTAATGAGACGTAAATTATTTTCTTAACAATCACACCATTCTATTTATTTTCACTTCTGTCATTATATTATATCATAAAATAAAATAATTTAATACGAATTAAAACAATATATAATATCTTTTATGTCATGTACAATAAAAATATACATTGATGACATTAAAAAGTATATTAAGAGAGATTAAAGTATTATATCTCCTTTTGAACAAAGTACTCATATATTATTACATTTTTGATGTAATTAATTTCAAGTTAAAACATTGTTATCATTTTAATGTAATAAATAAATTTTAATTAATATTATAATTACAATATTAGTTAATTCATTATATTATATTATTTTAATATATGTAAAACTTGATTGATTATTTATGCCGATGTATTTATCGAGTACAAATGTTAGATAAATTTATATTCACATTTGGTAGATAGACGTTGAAATTAAATAATTTTTCAATCGGTCAAATTCTTTTTACAAATTTACTATCGTTTCTAAAAAAACGATATTTTTTCTAAATTAAATAAAAATATATTATAATTTTTAAAGTTACAATAAATCTATTTTATTTTTTTTCATGCATTCTATTATTGCAATAGAATGATATTTAGACAAAAAATTGAAGTATTATATTATTTTAGATTATATAAATACGTGCATAAAATTAATTTTAAATTAAGAACGCGACGACTTTTTCATGCTAAAACTATTCTTTCAAATGTCGAAACGGTAATTTAATATTTTATTCGATTGAATCGCTAGCTTTATACTCAACTTTCAGACGTTTAAACATTTATAAATTAGAATAATATCACTATATTATATTATTTATTAATTTCTTTACTAAAATAAAAAATATATGTGGTAAAAAAAAATATAATTTTTTTTCCTATTTTAGATTTAGAATCGCTACTTTATAAAATTAATAGTTAAATTGATATTGACATTTTGTTTTAATTCATTATTTCAATAAAGAACAAACTTTTTTATTTTGCATATTAAAAAAATAATGGAACGAATATGTAATATAAAAAATCTATTATTTCGCAATATCGTAACAGCCATAACAATAACCGTGCAATATAACAAATATAATAATATGGAACAAATAAGACGTTCATTAACGGCGATTATTGTCGATTCAAGTTAAAGTTTAAGGATCGAAAGGACTATTTAACTTTTTGATTTCAAATCACGACTGTGGTATACAATGATCGATGGGTCATTTCACCTTATGATTCAAGTTTTTCAATATGACCTTTTACAATTTCGACATTGGCGAACGGTAATCATCATCAATACGAAGAGATGCAGATGCTCGGCCAATTATAAAAGCATACAAGGCACAAACACAGGTATACTATATATAAAAAAAAATAGTAAATCGTAATAAAATAACAGTAATAATAATCGTCATGTCCACGAGCTACTTGACATTTTGATATAGAATGAGTTCTCGTCATAAATCACATTTAAAATTATAGTTGTAAAAAAAAATATATATATATATATATAAAAAATAGGATAAAAATATAAAAGATTCGTTTAGTGGAAGATATTGTTTTGAATGTTAAGGACGTAATTTTAAAGTAATTTAGCATTAAATGTTAATTTACATCTGTTGACGTCGAAATAGAACGCGATTTGCATTATATCTATAAAACGTGCAATTATCAAGTATGTACTAAATACAGTGAGACTCCGCTTTTACGATAAAACATATTATGAAATTATAGTATTCTTATATATGTTTTTAAATAGATGGAAGAATTTAAAATGTATTGCAATAAATACATTGTTTATGTTTTGTCTATCGTCCTACAAATATTTTTATTATTTCTGAGAGGATTATTTCTTTTTTCTCATCGCGATTATAATGCAGTATTAATATGAATGATACACATTTTAAGTTGTGACGAAAAAAAAATCTATGAATATAAATGCTAATGTTGTTTTATAATTTCAGTATATAAAATTGCAAATTCTTTTTATTTTTAATATATATTTTTGTCATATATTCTACAGCAATATATTTATATTTACATAAGTATCAATTTTTAATTAAGGATTCGAAGCGATCTTGATTTTTCTTTTTAAATATGTTAATTAATTACATTGCATAAAAATCAATGGAAGAATTGTTAATAAATTTTGAGCTATTCCTTTTTACATTGAAAAATAACAAAAAAGTTTATTTTTAGGCATATATACATTATTAAGAACTACTATTACAATGAGCAATAAAAATTCAAAACAAGCATAATGATTATTAAATTATTGTTATATTAAAAATATGCAACTATTATAAAAAAACAATGCTATGATATTTTTTGTGCATCCTTGTAAAATATTTTATTACAACAACCATATTAATTTTGTACGAATATTTGATTATACTTCATTAAATTAAGAAATCCGTGGAAAAAATATTTATTCACTAATATTTGAGTAAGAATTTTATCAAACTACGACATAATAATACATATTTAATTTATGAATATAAAATCGAAAGTCAATTGGTTAAGTAAACGTTTTATAATGGACTTATTATTGTAAATGTCAAATTTCATATGTAGTGTAAATTTTAATTATCATATTTACACTAACAAAAAAAATATACAAAAAATCGTAAATATAAATATGTTATATCTTCGTTAAAAAAAAACTTTTTTTTAATGTGAAAAATATTTTATGTATAAATAGCAACAAAGTCTATTTCATTAAGTACACTTCCTATTTTTTAAATGAATTGTTTGTTTTTCAATTTTTCTTATTGTATTATCCAAATTAACATATTATCAATAACATTGCATATTTTTACAATTTAATTTAAATTATTAATATAAAAAAAATGTTTTACGTCAATTATAAATACAGTATGTATCTAAATGAAATAAATTATTAAGATAACTATTAATATTGTATATAAATATCATTTTCATGACATTGATTTAATTATTTATTTTGGATTTAGTACCAAACTACAGAGTATTCTTTTGAGATAAATATCAATTTTCAATTCTGTCATTAGTGATGCAATAATAAATTGAAAATTATATTGCATATTTCAATATAGGGATTGATATTTCTTGATAAAAAGTTAGCTTATAAAGTAAAAACAAATATTTTTGAAGAGGAAAAATATAATATTTGTTTCCTAAAAAAGCGAATATAGAAACACTTTCGGTTTCTCTACACCACTGATGCAATATATAAAATAGTAATTTAATATTCTATATTAGGTATAGTTTTTATCTGTAAAATTCTATAATTTATATAAAATTGAATATAAAGATAAAACAAATTTTGATTATCGAAATTCGGAATAAAAATATTAATACAGTTTTTACGATGTGAACAATTATAATTAAATAAGTTATTATAAATATAAAACTTTAATATATTCTTGAATTAAATCTATGAATAAATTTTATTTTTTATATAAATAAATCACAACGAAATAACAGTCAAAAATCTATAAAATATTATATTACTATACAAAAATATAAATTATTTATTTTAATAAAAAAGATGAATAATATATAAGTGTGTGTGTATGTCTGTATCTAAATCAGTAGTTTTTGATAAAAATAAAGTTACCACAAATGTGATCAACAATATTTTCACTGAAAAAAAAAACAATAAAAGATGGTTATTATTTTCTGTAGCTAAATTTAAAAAAAAAGCTTTTTATGTATGCATAGCGATTTAAGGAAAATATAAAAAAAACATTTATCGATTAGAACCTTCAGAAATAAAATCAAAAGATATTAAACAACATTCATCGTACACATATTTATCATGAGTTTTCCCACAGAGTTGAACTTACCAGTCAAGGTCCATTCTGATTTACAAGTATAAAAGTATACGAGATCCGCCTCGTCTTCGATGTCATCACTTTCGATTGACCACGTTTGTAGTTGACTCGACTATGGCATCGTCCATTGATATATATATATATATATATATATATATATATATATATATATATATATATATATATATTTAGCATATCAAAATATATCTATAAAACACATTATTAACGAATGACTAACTATTGTCGTAATGTTCTAGAAATATTTTAATTAAGAGTTACTTTGAAAGCAAAAAAAAAATGGTAAGTAACTTTGTGAATACATAAAAAGAATGAAGTTCAAAATACAAATTTATGAGTTTGAAAAATATTATAAATATTATTACTTCTTCTGGCTGTGATTTGTCAAAATACATAATCTTTTTAACGATAAATTAGGCTTGGAAATATATATATATATATATATATATATATATATATATATATATATATATATATATATATATTATATGTATGTGTCTGTTTGTGTAAATAATGAAAGTTTTACATACTGAGATGATATTTTTCTTAAATTAAATGCTGTAATAAAAGTAAGTTTTAAATAAATAAAAAACTTATAAAATTATTTTATTATTTATTAAAACACCATTCTTAATCCACTATAAATACAAAAATATATTTGTGTAGTAATAGTGTGTACAGCCCATAGCGGTCCATTAATTTATGGTAATACCCTGATATTAATGTTTCATTTTAGCAAAACAAAAAGTATTTCCAATAAAAACTGTTCAAATGACTAGACAAAATTTTATTTTTCGTATAAGCGCATCAAAATAATTATGCTAATTAAAAACAAAAAAAAAGTAAAGAACTATACACCTGCAGAAAAAAAAGAAAATCAAGAACTATATTGATAATATCTAAGCATTGTGTCTTCCATTTGCAAAAAAAATCACAAAATTTATATTTTTTTACATTGATTTGTTCATTTATCATTAATAAAATATATTTTTAAATTGGACAAAAATAATAATAATAAAACTTATGTCAATATAATTAGCAAAAAATAAAATAAAAGTAAAAAACACAATTTAGCAATGGAAGACACTCGAGAGGTTTTATCCATATTAGTAATATAATTATAATTATTTTAAATTTTAAAAAATACAAATTATCAATTGACTAAACAAAATATTCGATATTCAAAATTATAATTTAAAAATAATATTGATTGGGTTTTCATTCAATATTAATATAATTATGCATTTTTACTTAACACACAAAATAATAACAAATTGACAGTTACAATAATATTAAAAAATATATAATGCATCATAAAGAAATTGATAAGCACAAAGAGAAAAATATTAATTAAAATAAAAACGCTTATTCGTTTTAAAATACAAAACACCCTATTGATTTTAAAATTACAATTTTTAAATAAAATCATTTGCATATAAACGATATTTTTTGACATTAAAATATTTTCACAAATACGCTTAAAATATTTTAACAAACATATAAAATAAATATAGGTTTGTGGCCTAAATATTAAGTATAGTGGCACTAATATATTTTATAATTTTGAGATATAAACTTTAAATAAAGCCCTCAAATTTTTATTATTACTGAAAGAAAAGATAGATATCTATATCCTCCCTTCTATAAAATAAATAAAAATATTTTTTAAATAAAAATAATAATAACTGCAAGAAATATTCTAATATTCAAACACAGACTACAAAAAATGTGATAAGTGAAATATTACAGGTATTCGTTTAATGTTATAAATACAAATACGTTTTGTTCATATATTTTGTGGCAGATATGCATGTTTTAATTCAAAATTTCAAATATGAAATAAAATACAAAAAATAAATAAATAGCACCAAAATTTATAAGATTAAACTAAAGATTTTGAGCAACAATGAAAAATCTAAATAATTATACTAATTATATCTCAATTCGCATAATTTATCGAAATAAGTACATGTGCAATTTTTTATAAAAATTACCATTGATTTCGTATTTTCTTAATTAAGTTTTTTTTATTTACTTACAACAAATATATAAGTACAACAATAATTAAATTATTTGATTACATCATAAGTTCTCGATAAGAGTTATTAGAAAGATATAAGAGGGCTCTTTAGTCCACATCAATTAAAGACATTGGGAACCATAAAAATTACAAGAATTGAGAAAATTTTATGTCTATGGAAACAAAACAAAATTGCTCATTAAATACATATCAATTTTAGTAACGTCTTTTTATTTGCTCTCATGAATTTTTTCCCACTGATAGACGTTTTTAATTTTCTCCTACGATTTTTTCAATGGCTTCAAAATGTTCCTAAAATATTATTTTTAAAATGCCAATCGAAAAGCGATTAACGAAAAATATATTTTTTAAAAAGGGGAACACTAGGCCAAAAAATGGAAACCTTTAGATTATACAATATATCATATAAAAATATACATACAACCCCTAAAAATGAAGCATTTTATTAATAAATAAAAAGATAATAATAATATCAAAGCATATATAACATAACATACATTATCCAATAGATGACTATTCCAAAATAAGAATAAATTATTGTTAATTAAAAAGTTAAATATTTTTTATGAAGTGATAAAATTATATATTTACATTTCCATAATGTAAGTTTAATTAAATTTGCATATTATTAACCATTAAAGATAATTAAATCATTACATCAAGACATTACATTTATTACAAAATGAAACTGCTCTTCAATAATATTTGCAGTGTTGGCAGTTAATTTTAGAACACATTTATACTTTCATAAAAAGTGAGATTACAATTTTATCAAAAAAAAAAATTAGTTATTAAAATTTATTTATATAACGAATATGAAATCTTTTTACATAATAGATAATATAACACACTGTAAATTGCAATTTTTATCTAAATTTTAAGAAACCACGGAAATAATGGATCTGTGAATCGTTAAAAAAAGAAATATCAATATGAATATTTTTTCCATTTCTAATATATATAGAAAAATCTTTGGCAGAATAGCTTTAAAATATTTCTTACTAACTAATTAGTGTCTTTGACTATTAGCACTTTACATGTAAAACCAATTACAAATTGAATTTGTTATTAAAGAAAGACAACTTTAACAGTCCAGCTGAGTAAGATATACTATATATGACTTTTCAATTTATTACAATATATGAAAATAATATTTATTTTTTAGTTTCAGAAATTGTGATGAAATATGTTTCAATGTAAATTCATTTATTTTGTATATCACTTTAAATTCTTCCACTAGATATTAGTTAATGGGAAATAGTTCAGTAAAATTGTCTTTATGATTCTCTATGATTCGGTGTGAGTTATTAACCATATATATATATATATATATATATATATATATATATATATATATATATATATATATATATATATATATTGTATAATGAATAATCCATATACATAAATTGCTTCATCTTGCTTGTATACAGACTGGACATAATTTAACTTGTAGAATCGATAAACATACTCCATGAAATGTGTGACCACAAGAAAATACCCAAAGGCCATTTTGTATTATAAGTACATTGCTACTCAAAGATAAACAACAATGATAACAAGCTTTATTGGGGCAAATTTCCTCCAAATGTTCCAACGTTTCTTCTAAATTCATGCCAATTTGATAACTTTTCGAATTACTCTTGTTGTTATTAATAGATATATTTGAATTTAAAACGAGATTTCCCAAGATATCTAATTGATTTTGAGAAGAATATGTGTCAATTTTTAGTCCCCAATGTTTTGATTTCGAAGCAACAACTAGAGGTAGTGCGGTGTGAGGAAAACCATTCTTTAAACAGTTCTTCAAATGAGAAGACATCTGAAATTACAATATAAAATAAAATATTTATGTTTATATTAAATATCATATTTGTTTAATATAACAATTACCTCGATAATGGCATCTTCATATTCATAAGCTTTGTATATAGTATCAATTAATTTACAATTAATTGTTGCATTATACTTTTCAAAAAATTTTAAAAATAGACAAGTGTGATAAAATTTTAATGATAATTCACTTGTGAGTATAAAATCTGAGTACATTTTAAGTATTTTGGGGGTATTATAATAGCCAATAGTTTTCAACATAATATTACTAATAGAATCCCAGTTGAGAATTGATTTATAATAAGAATTATTTTCTCGTGGAAATTCGAATTTTTCACCACAATTCAAACACTGCTGATTTTTTAGAGTTCCAAATAATTTCACAGCTGTTTTCCATGTTTCAACAGTAAATTTTGGTAAATATGAATAAAGTAATTCTTCATCTAACATTTGAAGAATTAATATTAATAAATTTACTAAATCTTCGTTTTTCCGTAAAAACAAAATTTTTCTCCACATATAAGGCACCTTCTGACAAATTTTATAACATTGTTCAGATTGACTAGCACGCCAACGCTTTTCAATAAATAAATCTAATATTTCAGAAAATTCAGGAGCTTGACTAAGACGAGCGGTGGGCAAAGGATAACCGCAATAACAACTTGCGCAATTAGAATTTGAGTTGATATTAATTAAAGTCTGCAGAAAATACGAACAGATTTCATCATTAGCAATTATAAAATCCATAACATCTCCTAATTCTGGAATTTTGTTTATGTAATGTAAAAAATGTTTACCACATTTATAATTCGAATACTTAACAGAATTACCCAACGAAATCATATAATTTTCTGCCTGTCGTATTACTTGATAAGCGTGTTTCATATCACAAATATCAGATAATATATTATATATTTCAACATCAAAATCTGAATCACCATTACTATTTTGTATAAGACGATAAATAGTTTTCGTCGTTTCATCTAAAGTTAAATCTTCGTTTTGTTTTTCACCACATTTAATCTCAGATTCATTATTTTCATTATAAACTATGTTTTCTTGATTACAATTATCAACAGAAACACAATCTAAATTTGAGGTTTCAGTTTCATTTGTTCGAACGTCGAGTGGTGCATTATATGTTTTGTCTGATCCAATTTTTTTAACTTTATCTTCTAAATTATTCCATTTTTTCATTAATTTCTGTGTTCCAAGACTTAATTTATCGCCAAAATCTTTAATTACTTTTACAGGATCTGAATTTATTTGAAACACAGAATCATTTTCTTCTAGTATAGTTTTATTTTCAGAATCTAATGATGATAAATTTTTATATGTGTTACCATCTGGACTTTCATCTAATGTAGCTTTTGTTATATATGAATTTTCGACAACAACTATTCCGGATTTTAATTTCTGACCATTACATTTCTTTATTTTTGAAATTATTTCTAATAATGGTAAAATTTTATCACGTAATTCTTTTAGATTCATATCTACCAATTTTTCACCAAGTTCAGCTATTAAATATAGTCTAGTAGATGATTCAATAGAATCAATTACAGATGAAGCATAAAAAGCGCACGTTTGAGCACATAATCTGTATTTTTGATGCGTGTAACATCTTAATAGAAAATTATCAACCATATTGAAGGCCAATAATGTAATAGTGCTGTTAGCTCTCCATATATATATTAACTCGTTCAATACTTTACATTCTATAATATCTTTATACTTATCAGTCCATAAAACGACAGAAGGTCTTTTTGGATCAAATATATATATACCTTCTTTAGTATAGGATAAAATATATTTATTTTGAAGTACAATAACTTTCGAAAATACAAGTACTTGTGCATCATAATTAGTAGTTTCTATAGGATAATCAAAATTATCGTTTTCAAAATCAGCTACTGTAACTACGTTACTTGGAGGAATAGCTAACAATTGTTTAAATTGATGTGTACAAATCACAGTGCCATCTGATTTAACTTCCCAAAATCTCGATCCGGGTCTTGCACAAAATATTTTTAAATGTTCTAATTTTGTCATATTATATTGTTGTTCTTCTCCTGATATAATATTAAATACCTTACTTATTTTACTTTTTTTACTTTGGTTAATATTTGGTTCTACTAAATTATCATTGGTTGCTTCATTATAAAAACATGCACCGTATTCTCCATCTCTTAATTTTTGACCAATCTGAGCATAAGTTTCTTTTATAGTATCACAGATAAAACATTTAGTGAGAGTAGATACTAAAAGTAAAGGCCCTTTGATATCTAACTGAACAATGCGGGATTCCAATTTCATTAGAGAAAACGCATACACTTGAAACATATGTTTAGCCTAAAATTTAAAAATCAATGACACTGAAATATTTTTTTTAATAAAATTAATATTTAAATACATAGGATAAAGCTCACGATTGATGTAGTGACATATAGAATAGAAACGAGTCCAACGTCGTCACTTACGAATAATTCATTGTTACTTTCATTCCAAACCATACAAGTAACTTCGTTACCGTGATGCTCTTTTGATATGTGCGAGATCGGAGAAGCACCATTACTAGTATCCGGTCTAGAATTACATATGCAAATTATGCCTCTTTGAGTTGAAAATGCAATATATTTTTCGTTTGGTGAAATTTTAACTTTTGTTATAGCGCCTTCCTAAAAATATGAATTACAAATTTATATATCCAAAAAATGGTTTATTTGACAATAATGTAAAATGTAAATATATTTAAAAAAAAATCGTACATTATTTGGTATCAACTGGATAAATTCACAGGAATCTCTATTAAAAATATATAATCCTCCACTATTGGCGCCAAATATTAGATAATAATTTGATACATCGAAACAAGTATACTGTAAAAAAATATATACTCGGATAATACTAACATAATAATAAATAATAACTTATTAATAAAAATTATTACAATATTAATTTATGGATTGCAATTAAATAATCGAGAACAATGAGAAATATAATTTTGTTTATACATATATTATTTGTATTGTCGCAAAATATCTTGTTACAATGTCCAATAATAAAAATTAACGCCTATATTCGTTAGATAAAATCTTTTAATTAACATCAAATACAGAATAAATATGATTCAATTATGTTTGCAAAGCGATAAAGTACTGAGAAATTTTCCATAACATTTCTTACATTAAAATATTTGTGACAAAAATGCATATACTAATTAGAATACGTAGACGTGCGTGCGCATGTATACTTTTAATTTCTAATCCAATGCACTCGATCTTCAAATAAAAAAAATTTGTGGAAAAATCTTTTTTTTTCTTCAATATAATATTAAAAAATAAAATAAAAAAACACTGTTTTAAGTATTTTTTATTTCGCATTCGTCAACGATTACTTATAAATTTATTAATTTATTGTTATTCATTTTCTTCCTATTGCATCGAACTGTCAAAATTCTGATCGATATAAATATAATTATAGTTAAAATTCTTTGTGCACTTTTAAATATAGAATTTGAAAACAAAAATTAGCACGCAATCGTTAATGCAAAATTGAAAAATCAATCCGACACACGCGAGTCGTTCTAAATCTCGTTTCAACGAATCGAACCTATAATAAATATTGGCAAGCGAAAGTGTTATGAGTAAATTTGTTCGCAGTAAATGTGCGAGATGTGCATGCAAAATGACTCATAATTTAATATACCTTAATGCGTTGAGAGTAATTCTCTGGAAATTTAATGGTCGGTGGAATAAAACGTTCCGCCAATAATTGCGGAACGGCCGGCGACAATATATCCAACTCGGCCTGCATCTTGCGCACAACTGACAGCAAAAATCGTCGATAAACAGAACGCTGCCTTATCGACACAGGTTAACCAACATTTTAATACATTCATTCATTTATATTGCCAACATTATAAAACGAGGAAAATTTTTCGTTATTCAGATTAAAATCGTATTTCTTTAATAATCAATCGAATTTTTGCTCGAGCACATTTTACATTACATTACACATCTTCTTTAAACAATATCTGTATTATTCCATTATATAGTTGTAAACATGATGTATAGTATGTATATAATATGAATTATATATCAATATTTAATAAACAATAATCGCTTATTTATTTAATATATATATAATTTATTTTGAAATACAAATCGGACGTTCAACAAAATTAAATTATTAATATATGTACGATGTTTCAATTTAAAAAATATAAATTTGAGTCGACCTTACATTTTTCGAACGGGTCGCGAGAATTAAATATATAAATTATGCAAATATTATGGTTTAAAATGTGAAACATAATATATTATATAAAATATAAATGAAAAGACAAAACATACTGATTAAATTTTATTTTGGCACAATAGACAAATAATGAGCCTTCAAATATTACAATAAAGGTTCCTTTAATTTTTATAACATTTTATTTCGCTAAAAAATTATCAGGTCAAAATTAACAAAATAATAATAATTTTTACAACTACAGTCATATCTCACACTGTATTCGACATACACAATTTTCAGCTTCAGAAAGAACTGAACGTTTGGAAATATATATGACACATAAATTAAAAATGTATTCTAATAAAAAAATCGTATTAAGAGCAAATAGCGCGAATTCATATACATTTTCTTTAATTTAATGTTCCAAATAGGCTTAGTCATCTACTGTATCATACTATGTATCGTTAATTCTAAATACAATGATGCTACAATGGAATTTTCATTATTACAATGAAATAATACACTTTACAATAAATGAGTGCTTTTTGATACCAATTCCAAAACAGTTTACAGCTAAAAAAATCTAACTATACCATCTATACATATAATAAAGTTTGAGGGAATATTTGGAAAATACATGTATAACTTTTATAAATGTGTAATTTATTTTTTAATTAATATTATTATTTATAGTATCGGCCACATAAAATGTTCTTAAATTGTATTTTTTAATTAATAGTTTTATATACTAATAAAAATCACATTTTACATTATAGTTTAATTTTAGAGTGCACTTTACACAGCATTGCGTATTGAAAATATAATAGTTATAAATTAAAAATTTAACAAATTATCATAAATATTTATATGAAGAGTCAAATATATAAGTTAATTTATTACAAAAATGTTAAAATAAATAATAATAAAAATCGAAGCAATATTATTTAGGAATTTCTTTGCACTCTAAAATTGGCATACATTTACATTTCATCTAAACTTTGAAAATAATACATTATAGTGAAAATTTTCCATGATTTTTATGACTCTTTATTGTAAAGTTATATTTATTTATTCATTTTTATTGAATGTTCTATTTTATATATTTGATAACATTTTAAAGATCATATTATATACATATATATATATATATATATATATATATATATATATATATATATATATATATATATATATATATATATATATATATATATATATATATATATATATATATATATATATATATATATATATATATATATATATATTTAATGAATTATTTTCTTAAGATATTTTACTTAAAGTAAATTCATTTATAATACACATATATAATAATATTTACAAAAAAAGAAAAATCCAGTAATTACAAGAATAATAAATAATATTTATAACTTATTCGATATAATTATAGAAATTCTATGGTTCAAATTTTAAAGCAAATCACACTACATATGAGATATAAATTTACATTTACTGGCATCAAATTTAAAACTTAATTTATCGCAAATGATTTTCTATTATTTGTACAAGGATATGATAAAACAAATATAATTTTATTATGAAATTATATTTATATATTATGAGCAGTTGGGTAATATTATTTATTTAAAAATTATTGTATTAAAAAAGTATACATATAATCGAATATTTCTTACATTTTTAATATTGCAAGTGGTTTCCTAATTCATATTTTAATTTATAGTCGAATAATTTAATGTGGACCTTTTAATCAGTACTAAGCTAATATATTAAATTTGTGAAAATGGTAATAAATAAAAAGGGATATTTTAAAAAATGTCAGAAAAAATTAAAAAAAGATAAATAAGTAAAAACGTTTTCGAACGTCACACATGCCACCTGATACAAACACTGGCAAAGAATGAAAATAAATACTTAACTAATATGTATTAAGTGTACGAAAATATTTAACAACTTAACAATTACAAGCGACGAAATTTACAATTGTCATTCGAAAAAAAAATAAAATTCGCTTATATAAATACACAATTTATTAATTCGTTCTACGTTAATGAAAAAACCTAAATTATAAGGTACTCTCAAGATCTGGCTTGATTTACTTATATTTTATCAAAATGAATCACAACCACTTACAAATAAGTACAATCAACGTTTAACAATATTTTGAGTATTTTTAATTGTTATGTGTTTTTATATTTGATTCTAATTGAGACAAAAACATGAATGTTGTGATTTTACAAATTATATAAACATTGGACACGTTGATTAAATAAAAAAAAGAGTAATTTTATTACAATATAACAGATTAACCTTATTCGAAAATGAATCATTACCCTTTGGTTTGATTTTTTCTAATATAAATTTAAGGTACAAGATGAAAACGTATCAATCAATTATCAGTATTATCAGTGATTTTCTTCTTTCATTCGGAAAAAAAGAATTATAAAAAAAGATTTCTCTTTGCTGATTTTTTAATATATATATATATATATATATATATATATATATATATATATATATATATATATATATATATATCATAATTTGACTATATTCGTGTAATATATTTCTAAGAAAGTATGATTTAAAATGTAAGTACATTATTTAATAGGTATTTATGGTGCATTAACACACATCAATATAGCAATAGTATATTAATGTAGACAATTTAAAATTGTACGAACTATGTAAATATACATTTTACACATTCATTATTATTATGTGCGAAGAAAATTACAATATACAAGTAGACATATTTTTCAGCTATAAGATGGCAAGTTTTCACTTCGCAGTAAAGTATGAGAAAAAATAAGTTACACTTTTTACCTTTTAAACCTCAATTACGTTACTAATTTCCTTGGATACTGGATTACATATACAATTTTAAACTTATATTGAAAATATTTTCCTATATTCATTTGAATAAGTATTTATAAAAAAAAAAACACTTGTCGATAGACGTACTGATGTTCATGGCACATAATAAGAGTAGTCCACTGGCTGCTATGACAAAATCTTACCAAGGTTCTGGCCGTGGTGGAGGTGGAAGTTGATGTCCAAATCCAGCGAACGGTCCATATGGACTCGGAAATGGGAACCAGGATTGCGGTCTTTCCCGCATAGCCTCGGCTCAATCATCTTCCCGACCGGGACTCAAATCGTATGCTGTGCCATTTTCTGGTGAAAATGTCATAACATCAGGCGGCGATAAACTATCAGTGGAATAGTAAAAATGACGTTCGTTGCTTGGTCCAGCAGCACCATTTAACAAAGTGGGTGGTGAAGCGGAAGGTCTCCCTGAACCTGAAGTTCCAGGAGATGTAAGCTCACCGCCGGACGACAGGAAACCCAGATCGGTTCCGCTTTCCCTGCACCATAATTGTCTCATTTCTTGTCTTCTTGTTCTCATTAAAGTTTTATATTCTGATATTCTCATTTTTTTACCATCGACTATGCATGTTCTCTTTGGGCGAGGTCTATACCTGTAATCTGGATGTTTTTCCATGTGTAATTTAGAAAGTCTCGATTGTTCCTCATAATATGGTTGTTTTTCCGCATTGGACATGGCTTTCCACCTTGCACCGAGAATTTTTGATATATTCGAATTATGCATGTCGGGACAGGCTTTCAAAATTTTCCGTCGTTCGTCCTTTGCCCAAACCATGAAGGCGTTCATCGGTCGTTTTATATGGGGTTTATTTTCACCGTCTCTTTTCTGTTGACGAATTATTTTTCCTTTATCGGCACCTTCTTCCGGTGATTTATACGAGCTTTCCGTTCCCCAAACTGAAATAGAATAATACAATGTGAAATAATTCAATTTTATTAAAAAAAATACATTATAATAAAATATTCGTTTTAATTAAAACTTTACTATATATGGACAAAAATTTTCGTAATTTGAAATAAAATACTTTAAAATTTAGAATATTCATTAACTTTCATTTTATTATTAAATAATAAGGTGATAAAATTTTTGCTAATAAATATGTACAATTTAAATATTCTTTTCTTCGGAATCAAACAATTCCAGATTGGAGAAAAAAATCGGCGATATTGTTTTGATGATTTGGAATAGTCAGTTGGATATGTGGGCTGGGTGGATGGATGGATGGATGGAGTAGGTGGAGGAGGGCCGGATATGGCCGGATTCCGAGCTCGTGTGCGCAACGTCAGCGAGATTAATCGGAATTGAATTTCTGGCGCAGATCGTCCATTTCGGCGGCCATATCAAAATAATATGAAATGCGGAAACGAGCTTTCAAAGCGGCGGAAAGCTCGCTCCAGCGCGTGTGTTTCGTAAATTAATATTACACGCCGGTCGGTAATTTATAACGTCCTACACGCTGGACAACGGACTCGGTTATTTCTAATACATACATGAAAACGCACGCACACACACAAACATTATATATATATATATATATATATATATATATATATATACTTGTGTGTATATAGTATACAGAGGCGAAAATTGACATATTTCCATTATGTTCAACTACACGTAATGTATTACATGAACGAATGCGTATTTCACTGTTATGTCAATTACACAACTACAATTTTTTTTAAATTATTACCATTATTGATACTTTATTCAGATATTTTCTTTTGACTGTAGAGTGAATTATTAATTAGTTTATAATTTTGAATATAAAAGTGAATATCGATTTACAAAATAATAGTAACAAAAAAATATCTAAAATTATAAATTTTGATGGATAGTTTTTGATTTACTCATAATTACAAAATATATTTTATTATCCTGTTTTTTAAATTATTTTCTTTTATTTATTTTACTTGCATGTGTCCATATATCCATTAAATAATATAAGAAACGACGTTCTTAAAATTTTTAGTCGATAAAATATATCTGCGATAATACGTTAATGTCTTGCATTATAATTAAAAATTTAGGATTATGCATATATATAATTTTGATTTATTTACTAAACCCTACCTGATAGCCCTATCTAAGCTATCTTAAAAGATTTGTTTTTTACAAGGACGAGTCAACAGGTATACGTACAAGGACATAAAGAGTTGACCGCTTAGTTGTTATTATTTCATTTAATTCGCGTTTGATGCTTATTAAAAGTAAGGTTTTCGATTTGCTATAAAATATTTCAAAAATTGATTTTGATAAATTGTGAATTAATTAGAATTTAATCTTTATAAAACATTACATTTATCAAACTACTATAAAAGAAATATAAATCACATAAAAAATACTAATAACTTCTTTTAATTCAAAAGTGAAAATCGATTGTTAAAATAAATATATAATTTTGATTCTGTGTATTTAAATAAGTACAATAAAAATAAAAACAAAATGGACACGTTTGTAACTAAAGTTTGAACGATCAATTTTCGATAAATATCAGACATATATACAGTTGTGGAAATATGGATATAATTTTTGACTTCGCTATATAATAACGGTTATTATATTAAAAGATGTTTTCAAAATTATTATTAATATGCACGAATCTTAATACGAAATCACTGGCATACGTACAAATTATCTTACGACAGATATCGTTTAATTCGGGAAGTTTTTAATATATTACCCAACAATTTTAAATTGATATAGACGTAATATATCAAGAAAATTATATCAAGATGTGTAATAGATTAGAATAAAGAATAAAAATGTTATTTATAACATAATTTCAAAATATAAACAATTTGGAATTCTTAAATAAAATTATTTTTCCAGTTAAACTTTTTTTTTATTTTTCGATTAATTATTTTTGTTTTGAAAATATTGTCTCAACGATATATATATATATATATATATATATATATATATATATGTGTGTGTGTGTGTGTGTGTGTGTGTGTGTGTGTGTGTGTGTGTGTGTGCGCGCGTGTATGTGTCATATCGTTGATTCTGATAAGATATATTACAAGTACTATTGGTTTAAAATATAAAGTTTTCACTTTAAAAATCATCCTAATCACTACTATTTTTTTAGAGAAAATTAATTTATATTTATCATACTCACTATTAAAAGGTGCTCCATAATCAGGTTCATCTTTCATTTGTGTAGAAGGTGCTGAAGGTGCTGCCGGTGCATCTGAACGTGGTAAATTGTAAAGAGGACGTGGATAATTTGCTGTTGAAGATTGCTCATATTGACCAAATGGAGTACCGGGAGTTGAAATCGTAGTTGGAACAACAGCTGCTGGATTTGTAGGGACTCCGGAGGACGGTGAAACTGTTGCAGAACCACTTCTAGGTTTGCTTAAGTTAAGAGGTGCATCTAAATCTCTAGGGGGGCTCGCTGATGGACTGGGAACTGGTCGTGCAGGTCTTCCTGCAGATCCACCTGTCCACCCTGGAATCGACACCATCTAAAAGCAAACAAAATAAAAGCTGATATTTTGCAAAACAATAAAAACAGGTTTAAAAATTAACATTATATTGTCATATTTACAAAAGAATATCTGAAAACGTTTTTCTATAATGACAGTTAAAATATGCTTGGAAATTCTCAATACTTATATATAACTTACATCTATTGTGTATAGAATTCTAAAAATTAACGGTAAAAAGATACTAGGATAAATTTTAAATATTATTATATATAAAAATTACTTACAAATTACAGTAAAAATGACAATTATAAATAAAAAACATAATATACTAATTATATATTAAACATAACAATAAATATTTCTGAATTAACAACATTGAAATTAAAATTCTATCATTGTAATTATTTATAAATAATTAACATATAGAAATGAGATTTTTAAACTATAAATTGTCCGCATATTTAAAATAAACTTGAATAATTTTCTAGTTGTTTTATTCGAAAATCTTTGAATATTTTGACGAAATTGTGTCACACGTGTAAAACTTAAAAAAAATCGCTTTTCACATTTGTAATATCTTCAAAATAGCGTTATATTTCTTTTGACGCCTAGAAAAAAAGGATAATGTTATTTTAAATTTGTTCGGGCACGTCGTAATTTAGTCGTTAAAGACCATATGAATGTTTCAAATTTGCGCACTTTTAAATTAACGACTATTTCTTTTCTGTTTCAATTTATGAATAATATATTAGAAAAATTCGAATAAAATATGAAAAAGTTTTAAAATAAAACTATATTATTTATCAGCGACATCAAAATAGTTTATTAATAGTGTATAAAATGTATTTCAATTGAAAGTTCTATGTAGAAATAGATGACGAAAACTTAATAGCTAAAATGTTTAAAAAACATATGTATTTTAACACTTCAACATTTCAATATTAAATATAATTAAATCAAAATCGTATTATACAAAAATATTTAAAACATATTATTTGAAGATGATAAAATTCTTCATCGATTTAAAAATATTAAAAACAGAAATAGTATTTTTTCCATTGTCTATTTCAATTGAAAATGAAGAAAGAAATACAATGTAAATTATATGAAAGTGCTTAGGTAAAAATAGATAAAACGTAGAAAAGATTTAGCGGCATGTTTTTATCTATATTGTTAATGAAATACTAAAAGAATATAATACATCAACAGAATACAATTACGAAGAAATTTCAGGTACCTATAATAGTAAATAGTAAGTTTTTGTTAAATTACTTTTAGAAGCCATAAAATAAGTGATTAAAAAAGAATGAACTACAAAAATGATGTTTTCTTTCAAAGTATGCTATAAGCTCTACATTTTAAATACATAGCCTGAAATATATTATAAAATGTATATATGTTTTGAAAATATAAATGTATTGCAAAATATATAAAGTAAAATTGAAAACAAATGTTATATAATAGAAATTTAATTAAAATATATATATATATATAACTAGAAAGATTAATTGAAACTTTAAAATTAAATTTTAATTTAATAGGTATTATATATTCACAACAAAAACATAATATTATATATTTCAAAAGTTATTACATAATATGTTAAAATTATTGTTAACATTTGATTAAATACAGAAAAATATTAATATAATTTGTATTAAAATAAATTAAATATATTAAAACAATGCAAATACAAAAATATAAAATGGATAAAAATATGATTTAAAAAAAAAGTTATATTATTCGTTTGATATTTTTTAATATTAATGAGCATAACGGTAATGGTGGGATTATATTATTCCAAAAGTAATAAAATCCATTAATTATCATGATGAAGAGTGGATTTTATGAAAGAGCGACAGAGGAAACATACGTTCGAAGATCTACCGTGGCAACAAGACAATGGTTAGAAAGTGGTCGCCGATACGAAATTGTTACAAAATGGCGTTTGCTGCGCGAACAATAGTCTTTTATGTCGCACTGCAGCAACCCGTTTGGACAATCGTAGGTTGGGCCTTGTTTGGATTCGTCGAAACGGTCACGCCTACAAAACGCCCGATGGGGGGCCGGACCACAATTATTTATTGGCCACAATAGCAATTTCGAGCGGCTATTCTCAAAAAAAAAAAAAAAAAAAAAATACTCATCATTTGGCATTTCACCATGCCAACTCTATTATGTTTCATCTGAAGAGATGTTGTCGTCGTGAAAAACGCCTTTCTTACACACCGACGACGTTTTAAACACTTACGATTTTATTATTGTAATATAAAATTTAACATACATTTTTTTAAATATTCTTCGTCATATTTATATAATACAATTTTCAGAAAATTACTAATACGTTATTTGAAAATAATTAATTGATTTAAATTTTATTATTATTATTATATATTATATATTACATTTTTAATTTTCAGAATTTTTAATATATTTAAAATATTCAAAATACAAACTATAAAAAAAAAATTAAAAAGTACTTACATTGTGAGATTGCGACTGTTGATTTGCATTTCTTACACGCTGGTGATGCGGATGATGAGGATGATGCTGAGGCATAGGTCTTAAGTGTTCAAGAAAAGGCAAAAAAACAACGGGCTGGCTAGGTAATGGAGCCGCACCATCCAACAAAGAAGCCGCAGCACCGTATTGTTGTTGGAGCTCATGGAGCTGTCTTTCGTGGAAACGGCGGGTTTCTAAGTTGCTTTGAACAGCTAGAGATGCCTGTAAAAATAAATATTGTTAATTATATTATATTACGCATATGAATAATAAGTGAATATTGGTGATACATAAAGTATATGCATTATTATATATTTAATAAAAAAATATAATTAATTGGAAATATTTAATACATAGCAAAATAAATATAAATAAAAATTATATTAAGTTCTTTAAAGTACGCACATTACATATTAACAGTCATTCGAAAGTAGAGTTAAAATAAATAGGAAAAAAAATATGTAAAAAATAAAATGTTTGCAAGAGCAGTTAATATTAATTATTTTTATTGCTGAGTGACAAAAAATACAAATACACTTACATTGAAACTTTCAGAATGTGTTGTAATTATTACATAAATTGAATGTAACAACTTATTTTAGTAAAAAAATATGTCTTAATTTTAAATATTTATAACAATGTGTAAAATTTTTCAAAAAGAGACATTTAATATGTTTATGTAAAAATATGTCAGCACTGAAAAATTAAAAAAAGAGATTTTAATCAATATAAGGCTGTAGTTCCGCTGATTTATATTTTAAGATATTAGGAGAGCTTTTGATTCAAATTTTAATATAATGTCATGTATTGTAAAATGTTTGAAAAATATTATAACAATACTGTTTTCTAAAACATAACTTTACATAAACATTTCACTAAAATTATGATTTTTCATATATTCTCACCAAAATATGATGATTAAGTCATTACAGTATTAAAAATAGTATTTATTATCAAAATAAGTTAGAGACCAATGAAACCCAAGAACTAATTAATATAAATATAATTTGAATATTAATTTATATTATCCTCGCTAAAAAAAATTGCCACTAAATTTTATCGTTTTATTCATAAAGCAAGTAGTAGTTCTTTAGGAAGAATATATATATATATATATATATATATATATATATATATATATATATATATATATAACAACTTTGAACCAGTAAAGAGAATCAGTGAAGTATGTAAAGGCATACTTCACTAAAATATTTGTAGTCGAGACAATCTATAATATTTAGTAGAACTTAATGAGATATAAAAGTATATTTTTGACTAATTGAGATGAGACTAAGGGAGTGAATTAAAATATTTGTATTAAAAAATAAAAGTTCCGTTTCAAAGAATTAATAGATTTTTAAGTCTAAGTACGGTTAGGAAAACTTATAATTCTGAAGTTAGTAAAATTAAATCAATAAATAAACTGTTATCGATCATAAATACTATCATTGAGAAAATCCAATAATATTTATAATTAAGGATTTATGGGGTTAAATTAGACCATTTGTTCTATACAGTTCGAATCAATAGTAAATTTAAAATTAAATTATAATTTATATAATTGAAATGAAAAAAGAAAAAGAAAGAGTGAAGAGAGTTTTCATAATACAAATGAATGTAATAAATCAAAAAAGATCTAATAAGAGTTTTGTTCATTACTTCAACATAAATATGACGATTTGACGACTGAAAAATCAAAATCTAATTAATTGATTGACTTATGTTTTATATTTTTTGTAAAAAAATACTATTTTAGAATTAAATTCAGCATTAAAACGTAACAATTTTTAATGTCGAGATACGATATAAAATGCACTTTTTATTCAATTATTTACGATTTTTTTAATTATAAATAAATTATTAATTTTAGATTCATTACTTATTTATATTTAACCTACTGAAAGAAAAACAATCGATGACGTATGACGAATAGATTAGTATTAAAAGTTAAAATAATAAAGATTTTCTTATAAGAAACGTACTAGAATACATTGTTCTTATTAAAATTTTGGATCCAGTCTCATAAATATAATTAAACGTCCTTTATTATTAAGCTATGCACTAGTATATCTACTTTTTCACGCCGTCTATACAAGAAGGTTGATGATGATCCATACGACTAACGAAACTTTCGTCATAGCCATTCGAAAGAACTCTATTGACAAACATTTGAACCAACGAAGAAAATCATAAGAACACCAATATATATATATATATAATAAATGTAATTTTCCTTCTCGAAATTATCAAATAAAAACTAGCTTCGTGCAATAATTTTTCTAAATTTCCTTGCACATAAAACAGGCGAGCGACCAATAGCGATCATCGTAATTTTGCATCGGCTGTCACCGGTTGTCAATAATCGGTGACGTTCTTCGGATAAATAACGGCACGACGATATTAATAAGCAAAGTTTGGATCAATCTCAAAACGGGTGAAGCGCGTGGTCTAACGTTTACAGAAATAGAGTCCGTGTCCGCGTAAGAATAAGAGCACTGCGCCGGAATAAAAATGTTTGACGTATATACACGTTTGCCCGCTTCTATTATTAGTGTCGCACTGTAGTTTTGTTGTGCCTATTAATAAACACCCATAAAAACATAATTAATGGAACTGTATCTCTTATAAATAAACCGGAACACGATACCGTGAACGCGAAAACCACTAGTTGGCGAATGAGATTAAAAAAAATATCCTGGAAAAAGCAGTTTTCTTTTATTTCTATACTTATATTTGTTGTTGTTGATGTTGCTGCTGCTGTTACACGAGTAAATATTTAATGTATTCGTACCGGTTTTTATGACGACGACGACGATGACTTCTTTGGCACGTGGGCAAAGATTTGTTGAGTTTATTTTTCAACGAGAGTAACTAATAGGTATTACAAATTACGTGAGTACATTATTGTAAGTAAAAATTTGGATTTTTGTTTTTCTGTAGTAAATGTGACGAAGTGTGTTTATATGGTATTTTGTCGCAAACACGTGTATATAAAAGAATTATCAATTCTTTAGAAACACCTGAATTATTAGTTTCTTCTTTTTTTATTATAGTTTACGTTGACGATGAAAGACAAAAAGAAAATTGTCATAAATTCAATCAAAGCATGAAAATATTATAATATAATAATGTTTTATTGATCACTGTGAGACAAAAACACATATAAAAGAAATTTAAGTCAGTTCAATTAAAATTTCTGAAATTCGAACAGAAAACCAGAATTTGTGAACTTGAATCTCTTACTCTTATAAGATTGTCGTGACAAAGGTTTATTATTATTTAAATTTTTAAATATTAGTGTAGTTTCCTATTCATACAAATGATATACAATAACTTTTTATTAAAATAATAAATCTAAAAAAGTCGAATAGAAATATAGTACTACATATATTTAAAGTGTAAAATTAATAAAATATTCTTATACAATTTTTTGAACATAATAAGTAAAAAAATTAAATGGTTTTTTGTTTTTAATTTAATTAATTAAGTATGAATTCTTGAATTATTTTTAAATAGACGAAATACACAGACAACATATAAATTCATTAAATATAAAATAAAAAATCGAATTCTCTATAGTATTTAGTATTATAATAAACGTACGATAGTAATATTGTGACATTAATTACAATAGTATTATATTAAATATAACATAATGTGATTAAATAGTAAAGGTTAATTTTATAATTTAATATCTGAACATTCTAAAGATCTATCGTGATCCTCCAAAAAGCATATAGCATTACCGATTATAATGCGAACGGTTCAGTCGATAATCGCTATCTCGGTACGCATCTGTCTAGTAATACATCATGTCAATGTTGGTTTGTTGTGACGATTCAGTCGCACTTTACAGTTTATTAATAAACAATACCAAATCGCAGGTCGGTATTTTGGAATCGCGTGCTTATATGTGACGTGCAGCGAACGATTGACGTAAATCCAACATAACGACTCAACGATGATACTAACGAATTACACACACACGTACATATATATATATATATATATATATATATATATATATATATCACTATAGTTATTATTTAATATGTATGCTTTTAAAAAAATAACGATATAGATTATCAGTTGTATAATTAACTGATTACAAAATATATTTGTATATTTAATCTAGAGTATACTTATAAGTTTATTGAGAGGATGAGAAAAATATCAGTATATTCATATTATTTTTTTAAATTTTAAAGTATTAAAATTATATTGCAAGCACTATTTAAGTATAATATGATGAAATGTTTTTTTTATGTATTAAAATTTATATAATTGGAAAAATTCACGTATTTACGTTACGGGTGATAAACGAGGAATAAATATTTTTTTTTTCCTAGAAGAAATTTAACTGTTATTAGATTTTTGATATAAATGCTCGCCCACGATTAAAAATGCGTCAACGCTATGCACACACCGGGTATTAATTTTCCAAGACGGACAAAACAGACCAAAAGAATAAATCATAATTTATAATAAAATAATACGTCTTCAGATTGATTTATGGTGGATTATGGATTTTTTCCCGTCGAGCGGAAAAGTGGAGGATTTTTATTGCGCGAAACTTTGCGTATTTTATTTTATCCGATTTTTTTTGTTTTATTTTGAGTAAGCATTCCCACTTTAGTTTACGCCGTACGTATATTAGTATTATTAAAATAATCGTCGAAATTCGCGTGGGGAGTTCTATAAATCCGAATGTCGGATTCGTTGAGAAAAATGCGCAGTCTATAACAGTGGATATATTGTTGTTGAAAGATGTGCGAAATGACCGTGTAATGATGATCAAATTTGTAAGAAACATTGTTGGACATGTGTCGTTGGAAATTTAGCGAGACTAACTATCTGAATACGTTATATGATTAATTTGAAAAAAATATATGACATAAATAACGATATGTCATAATAATAAACATTTATAAATTATTTGTTGAATATTACAATAAAGGTTTTAAAATTCATATCAAATGATAAAAATATACTTTTAGAAATATTACAAGATAAATATTTCGACAAAAAAAATATGATTAGTCAGTAAAGATTGTAAGCTTCACATCGCATACATAGAGATACAGCATTTTCAATATATTCTTTCGGATTGTTTGTTTTTTTTCGACAATATATTTTTTTCGGTATATTTCGGTATTGAAATAAAAATCGGCCGAATTAGATAGTGATGTATCATTCGAAAGCTAAGGCGGATTAGATATCGCAAAATTCGCTTGATTTATTACGCGATTCGGTCCATGTGTGAAATGCGAATCAGTGCTCGTTTCCATCTATCAAAGTTATAATTGGACTATGGCTATCATTCTTTCTCGCATCTCTTAAACATACGCAAATATTATATATATATATATATATATATATATATATATATATATATATATATATATATATATATATATATATATATATATATATATATATATATATATATATATATATATATATATATATATATATATATATTACAGGAGACAGCCATCACATCGTCGACTGGAAAATATTCTCACTTTTCTTACTCAACTTAAATATCTTGGGAATTCGACTTGGTTCTCTGATAAAAAATTAATTCATTTTTGCAGCCCTGAGATCTGGAGCGAGGAAATATTGCAAAATTTTCACCAGGGAAAATATCACTTACTGTATATTTTGAATAGTATGATTTTAGATATGTTTGCGTGTTTAATGGCAATTAAAAGGTTGTTTAACTAACGCTCATATTTCATATTTGTATTTAATAATATGAAAATTTGATGAAAAGCCCGCTTGTTCTCGGTAAAATGACCATGATGTTATGCTAGAAAATTGCTGACGCACGAGAGACAAACGTTAAATTTTACTGCTGTAATATATTTTTATTATTTGGGAATTATTTATATTTTATATATAATACTATGTTTTATTTCAGAATTATGGAAAATCAAAAAATAAACCCGGTAGTTTCCAAAAATACGATTTTATATCTAATTTAAAAAATAAAGGTAACAAAAATATATGTAATTTTGAATTTGTTTAAAAGAACAAACAAATTTAAAGCTAAAATTAAGGAGGTGCTATATTAAACAAAAAAAAAAATTAATTGAGATATAAGATTTCAGCTGTAGAGTATTATATAAAAATAAATAGGCAATTAAAAATTTAAAATAAATATAAATAACAAATAAATAAAAATTAGGTAATTACTGAATTTTAATTATAGTATATCTTGCGAACATTTGTTGGAAATACTACATACGAGATCAAGCAACAATAATTAATATAAATCGGTCATGCATTAATATTAAAAGAATACTTAATTTTATGTATTAAACCAACGATTGTCCAGTAATAAACTGAAAAACTTGTTTGAATCAACGGTATCTTAATTTAATTTATTTAAAATATGCACAGTATGTATAAAAAAATGTATGCACATCGAAATTAAAAATCTGAATATTTTTAATATAATTTATTTTGTAATTTTTGAAGTCTTTTACAGAAAAATTCTTAATTTGGAAACAGTGTCTAAGAAAAAGATCGAATTCTTTAAATCATCCGTAACGTGTATAATTGAATAATTAAAATAACATAAAAATTAAAAATTACTAATTATTTTTTAAACGTGAAAATGAAAATGATTTTTATAATGACAAGTACAGTAAAATTTACATAAATTTTATTTACATAAATTTTTGTAATACTTATGGAATTTTTAAAAAAACATTTGTTTGCTCATCCGATAATCAATTATGGTTTATTTTAAAACAATGTATATTATTTTATAATAAAATTGTATGTTACTAAGAATTAAATTACATTTTTTTTATTCTGGACAAAAAACACATTAAAATATATAATGGTATATTTGCAACAACGTTACATTTTCGTCACATTAATAACTTTGCCGGTTTATATATGTGAGATTTTTTAATGACTAAGTGCCAAAATTAACTTCGTCAAATGAGTTATGGTGTGGTTTATTTCAAATATTTCAATACGAAAAGAAAAACTTGTCAGTATAAAAATGCATGCATTTTTCTACACGTAATGCAAGGTTTCATAATCAATGGACGGATATATTAATCCAAAAAAATTTTTTAAGATATTATTAGTAAATTGTATTTTAATGCAGATTTTTTTTTATTAATTTGAATTGCTCTTTATTTTCTTACATCGTTCTATATTTTATTCCCCTACGTACGAACTGACGAGAAGTCCTGACCGTTAAACTCACCCCAACTACACGTCCAATTACACAAACCCCTACTTGCAAAAGTCGAGTACAACAATGTCACTAATGAAGTCAAGTGCCTTTATTTGGTTTCACATCGCTTCCAAA
>JANIJI010000065.1:2245000-2637500 GCA_024500535.1 Leptonema lineaticorne
AAAACGTAATTTGTCATGTGCATTTAATTAAATAAACGCGATTCACGAACCCCACTTTGACAATCCGAAGCACCGAAAAAGCCGCAAAAAATTAGGGATGATGTTACAATAAAACGCAGTACAGATTGTTTGAATTATAATGCTTCGGCAATTGCCGTCTGTAATTCATCCCTTTGATGTTGTCGCATCAGAACGATTTTGTTTGCACTTACAACGAGGGTAATTCTAGACGTTTTTTCGCAACATAAACGCAAATAAATATATGCACAAGTCAGTTTATAAAAAATTAAATATGTACATCATCTATAATTAAATGGGTACTTTGAATACATAGAGCTTGTTCGAAATACTGGAAAATCTTCTGCCCGTGCACTTAAGCGGATCCTTCAGGCTGTACTGAAAGCAATAACATTTTTCAGACCGAACTGTACAATAACGACCATTCAAAGCATAACCTAACGGAAAATTGTTTGTAAGTTTGTATAGAGAATGAGAATTTCAAGATAAACGAGAGAAAAAAACAGACGAGATCACATAACGTTATGCACATTTTTATCATTTTACACAATATTAATATTTCACCTGAATTATAATTTAAATTTAAAATTTTTCTATGAAGTTAATTATGATAAAAATAAATATATCAATTTATATATTTTTAAATTTAATGATATATTAGAGTAAAAATTATAAATGAGCAGTTAATGTTTTATTATTGCAGTGGATGTCAAGGATTTACTTGAAACGATGCCGCTTCATAGAGGATAAAATTTGGATCATTTTCAACAAAAATATTAAAGAGAAAATGTATGACATTGATCAGAGAACATATATAAATATAAACAACAAAATTTTCATCGAATGAAATCGGATATTGCATAATTAATTTCATTGAAATTTGTTTTGCAAAATAATGATTTCAGTTATGATAACTAATTAATAAAAATATAATAGATTAAAAACTACCAAACACATAAAATATAAATATTGGTATAAATTTAAACATGTTTATATAAAATCTATGAATATATCGTTCAATTTTTTTACGTATATATGTTAACTTTAATATATAATACAATTATAAAATTGCAAATCTGTTCGTTTGCTCTTTAATACGATGGAAAGTTACAAATCGGCAAACCAACTAGCTATTCAATTTAATGGTTTACGAGGTGTAGAAACAGTAGTAGCAGATGAATTGTTGCTGTCGAATTAAAGTAGTTTCAAATATACAAATAACGAAACAGACATCAAAAATCCGACAAAACACGCGAATAAACATTGACCAACCATTAAATAACCTCTTTGAAGGAGAAGTAGTAGAATAATAAAGTTTAAAAAAAAATAAAAAAGAAAATATAATAAATTTTATATGTTGCATATCCATATCAGCTCTGAATAAATATAAAATTCGATCAAATATTATATCGCAGATAAAGTTACACAAATAGAATGGAATCCGAAACGAAGGCGTGCGTTTTGAAAATTTATCTGAAGTAATTTTATTTCGATTCAATCCCGTTTCATTTCAGATTTTCATACGTCGACGAGAAAACTTGAAAACTTGTTCGCGTTTGTGAAAATCGAAAAGCGATTATGAGAAGCGAGAAAAAAAGTAGCCCTCTCCTGTCTTGGAATCTACCATGAAAAAAATAGTACTAGGAATATTGACGATGAAAAAGGAAAAAAAGGGTTGAATATATAATGGCAAAAAAGACGGCAGGCACCGCCTCCATATTTTAGAATTGGAGGAGTATGCGTCCGATAGTCTATTCGAAGAATAATAATAAAGTTTTCAATCAACGGCATCTCTTTGAAAAGCACATAAAAGTTGGTGGAGTGAATATCGGAAAGTTTATACAGCGAGAGGTAAAGCTGGAGCAAGATTTTCTCTTACTTGAGACTGAAAGGAAAATATTTGGCATCTTAATCTCAATTCCAGTACACCGACATATTAAGTCTTTCTAACGAAATTCACAATATTATATTATTATAAAATAGGTATATGTATAGTATAGCAAAATCGATTTACATTCGTAATTTCTAATAAATAATTTTAAGCGAAATATTTAGCAATTTGTCTTATAAAATAAAGTTTATTCTGTAATTACTTAAAATATTATGTGTAATACACAAATAAATATTTTTAATATTATTGATATTAAATACATAAATATCATAATATCGATAATAAAAAATATATTTTGAAACGAAGCATATTTTATTGTCAATTTGATTTTAAAAGAGTTTATCGAGTTGACGACGATTATTACAAGTTATATTCTCAAAATGTTTTTGTTCTTTAATCTAAGCGTATAAGAAAAAGATCCCTGTTCCATTTGTCACAGTCAAACGTGATTCCGTTGCCGATGAATATTTAAAGCTGGTTCTCGATTCCGAATTAAAAAGTTTTATCGCGGAGAGCACAAAAAGGGAACACCTGATCAAAACGAAAATATTCTAAAGAAAACATCAGTGCGGAAAAAGAAAAGTGATAAAGGAAAAATATATTTGTATAATAAAACGATGAAACAAAAACGAACGCCGTAATATGAAAAAAAAATTGCAATGGATAACGAAAATTCGTGACACATTATATTTTTTATGATAATTATAATTAATATATGATTTACGATTTTTTCAAAGACAAATTTACCGAAAATTAATAATTCAAATAGACGAAATATTATATCGTTTGTTTTAAAATAACATAAATAATAACGTTTATTCTGAATTATATCAAATATACTTTTCTAATATATAATTCGTTCTAATAATAACAAATTACAACAGCAGGTGGAAAAAAATATTACGGTATTTTGTCATAAAAAAGGGTTACTAAAATCTCGTTTGCTCGAATATATTGTCATCCATTCGAATTTATATGATCGTCGACAGTTTGATTATTCGAAAATATACGTAACTTGTCACGTTTAAAAACACGGAATGTTAGCTATATAAGAAAATATGATTCTCGGAATCCCCTGTAGATAAATTTAAAGGGCGTTTTAATTGTTATTGTTTCATTATACGTTACAATTTGGACGCTAACGATCTTAAGAGAAACCACTTAACGGGCCGTTAATCAGCTCTTTTTCGGATTTCGTCACTGTTAAAAACCTCGAAATGGCCAGTCGAGGTTTGATCGTTACGAACTATAATGAAAGAAAACCGCTTCCGAGATATGAATCTATGAAAATTTATTATATTATTACATCAGTTTTGAAGCTAATAAATTTAAAAAAGTGCTTTATTATAGATAATAAAAAATATTTTGAATAGTTGATTACTGAAAAATATTATTTTCTTAAAAATAAATTTTAAAAATTATATATTAAAATTATAATTTCAATTTATAGTAAAACTATTTTTCTATATATTTATATATCAATCAAGTAAATTTAAGTATATATCCGTTAGAAAATTTTTAATAAATTAAATATACTATAAAAATAATAATAATAATTTAATTTAATTCTTGAAAGGTTGAAATAGTAACATAACACACTTTTATACTGCTATAAAAGATTGGACAATAGAAAGAAAAAAAAATTATGGTTCGTTAATATCTCAATCGAAAAAACATTTTGACATACTTTGCATATCGACAGACATTTCAGATATTTTAATCTGACAAAGATATACAAATTCATGACAAAAACAATAAACCGCCTGACTGGGTTTATCAAACTCTTAAAAATCGAATTGCCTTTATTTCTTTTTTATTTTTCTTCCCATTATGAAACGGGTCCGAGATGAGGATTAAATCGGACATATGAGTACATAATATAGTACAATACACGGACTTTGTCAGTGATACCTTCCGGTTTATGCGAAATAAAAAGCGACACGATTAATCCTCGACGAGACGAATTGTATCGACTAAAAATTAATCCCTCTGACGAATTATAATAAATATTTATATAATTTTATACATTTTAATGCACCAAAGGGAAGCGATCGAGGGGGGATTATTCGGTATTATGAACCTAAATATATGTGAAGGGAGTTCTTGCGTTTTTGTTTATTTGGACGCTTTTGGTTTTTGTTTCATTGCCGGTTGACGTGTTCATTCAGTCACAACGCATTATCGGATTGCCTGCCATATTCTTCCAGAAAAATTTTTCTTCTGGTTTCATCTTCACAACATTTTGCCATTAATCCAGTCCCTCGAGACGCAAATCCTAATGGGACTACCGCGTACGTGTCTTTTTGTTTTCGTGTACTTATATTTTCGTAAGTGTATAATCAATTTGGGGGACAGTATAATAAATATATTTTATCTAAAATTATTTTTATGTTATTTTCAAAAGATTTTATAATAATTCTAAAATTTCAAAAATTCTTGGACATAGATAAAAAGTAATTCTCAGATTGAACGCTGAAATACGACAATTTCTTTCATCAAAGTGAAATAGTTTTCTTTAGAATATTTTGTTTTCGCTTTCGTCATTTTCAAAACAGTGGATATTTTAGACACCTTTATGACCGATGGAGATTCATTATTTCAATCATAACTTGCGATCGGAGCAGGCCAGTCATAAATAAAACCGTGACCAGAACTCGTCGGTATATCAAACAAAACATGTGTTTCATCATAAAGGCGGAATAGACATACACCGGGACAGGAAGCTCTGATCTTCGAGACATTATTCTCAGAAAGGTTCATCCAGACAACAAGAAAAAATAATTAATTAACGAAAATTTATCACGTTCGTGCTACGAATATGACTTAATTGCTTGCCATTTATCCTCTTTATGATTCGTTCTTTTTGCGTTGCTTTAAAGATTGGAAATAGCCATCGAGAACAATAAACGATGTTCAATTAGGTATACTGACAATCAATTAGTATAAAAAAATAATTCTAAAAAAAACAAATGTGCTTAAAATCAAAAACGTTATAGGTCAATAAGAATCTGAAAAATAACTCCTGGTTTTTAATTATTTTCAACAATATCAAACATAGAACGGAAATTTTATCCAAATTATTTATATTAATTAAATTATATTAATTAAAATAAAATAAAATATTTACTATTAGGTATATATTATAATGATGTATACATTATTTATCAAAATAAATAATTATTATACATATTAAAAAATCCAGATTTTTTTTAATCATTAATGTGTCAGTGGGTCAATAAAAAGTATTTCAAAATTAAAAAAAATATATATATTTGTTTAAAAATATATTGACGTAACTGATACGTACAAAATTTAATTAAAGCAATTATTTGGAAAAAAATGCTACTTAATTATGATCAAAATGAAAAATTTATATGGTATTACCTTATATGAACGTCATTAAACTCATTTGTAAATTTCATCATTTTACGGTTTAACAATGTCACAGTGATGTTTCCTTGAATTTTACATTAAGCACTTAAAAAATGTCTTAATTTATGTACATATTCAAACACATATTACGATAAAATAAATTGCTTTTTATAGTATGTATAACTTCCTATATTTTTTACAATATATTTAAACTAATTTTTAATTTAAGTTTATGTTAATTAGGATAAGTTTATAATATAATAAATATGTAGATCCATTAAAAATAATTTTATATCTATAAGATTACTAAATATGCTCACGAGTTTTTAGATGAAGTATGACATATTATGAATATTTAATACGTATATTTTTTAATAAAAAACGGAATTGCATTTAATTAATAAATTGAAGTACATGCAATATAACTATCTTTAAATTTTTTAATCATAATATGAAATTTGATTTGCAACAAATAAGTACATACATAAGCATTGAACCTTCCGGATATTAAATAAGATCGATCGATTGCATTCGGCTCGAAATTATTACATGTAATAATGCGATAGTTTCAAAACTCGAAATGATGCGATAACTAGAAATAGTAATGATTTAGCGCAAATTAACGAATATGAAAATAAAATGGAAGCAATTACCATTAACTATTATTATACAAAGAGTGTCTATAGAATCGTAATAAATAAATATTATATATAATATAGGAAGGACATTATTTTATATTATATAAATGTTTATTACGATTCGACGCACTCGCGCGTGCAATTTTAGCGGATTTACATAAATATTCGTTTATGAAATTAAAATCATCGATAAATATGCGAAACGAGCCCGTTCCATCGGAGCAACATCTAAACAAGCATTAAAATATTCAAAATTAACAAAACGCGCATAAAATCGGTTCATGATGTGCGCTATGTGGAGAACTGGTTCAACCGGAGAGATTATTATTTTATATTATATTAGGCGTACCACAGGGTCGGATTGATATATTTTTTATGTTTTGAAACATTAATATATATATATATATATATATATATATATCGATAAACCGTCATATAATCGTGTAAAGTATTTAAAGTATTATACATAATATATTGAATGATTTATTTTAAACTTTGCGAATTATGTACATTGGATTAATTTTGTTAACTTCATATTATTATATTTAGAGGTTTAATTTGTTATTTTGTTAATTTAATAATAAAGAAAAATTAAGATTACTACTTATTAGTAATCCTAAGTATGGATGATACATGATTTATATATTAAAAAACTGAGTTTATTAGGTTTAGCAAATAATCGAATACCATTTTTAACAAATTACGAAAATAATAATATTGAGCATTTGCGCTCATAATATTCAATAATTTAAGTTTTATTTTATTGCATTCGGTTCCAAAATAATGCAACGTAACCCGTAAACGCCCATCATCAAGCGAATTTTAATATCTCGTACGATATTATAGCGATAAATATGAAATAAAATTAAAATGTGCAAATTCTAATATTGTATCTAATTACTACTGTTTCTCAGTAATTGAATAGTTAAATTTTGTGATTACGATTCGTATATAACTTTATATCTATATTTTATGTCCTTTCTCTTGAACGTAAAAGAATTTATTTTTATTTAATATTGCTAATTAAATTTCAAAGTAGTTATTCGTGTCTATAAAGATATTTTCTCACAATTATACTAACCAATTACTATATAATAGATATTAAAGGAATTTTATTAAAATGAAATAATTTTCTTTTATTACGAAATATATCGATTGTTCTGTTGCATAACATATAGAATCTAAAATATAATAATAATATTTAAAAACGCCTTGAATTAACGATAAAGTCAAAATCGGCCACGAAAGGGTTCATGAACGAACCGAAGCAACTTAAAGCCAGATGGCCCAAAACGTACAACGCTAAATAAAATCTACAATGTGTCCGTTGTGTGTTGTCGGTTTCTGGACTTCTTTACGGCATCTTCCGTACAAGATGACTCCATTATTATTTCAGGACTTGTAAGATATATCGTAACGGAATCGTAAAACAAAGCGTCAAAGAAAAATATAAACGAACTTATATATTTATATGTATGAACGTCGCAAGAGTGTAGTTGTATATATTTTATTTCAGTGCAAAGTTGAAGTTGAATTCAAACTTGGACGAAACATTGACATATAGATTTCTTCATACGAATATTAATCATTTTTTCGTATGATCGTTAATTTTATTTATCCAAAAAGTTTAAACTATGAACTAACGAAAACTATAATAGTTTAGATGTATATTAGAAGAAAAAAAATTGTTAATTTGGAAAAAACAAAAAAAAATGAGTTTAGCGGACAAAAGAAAAACCTAAAATTTTCATTTATTCTCGTATTTGGACCAACGTCTATAAATTCGAGACGGCGCTTTCAACAACGTCTCTCGTTTAAATCGTTGAAACTGAGCATTAAAGCGACCATAAATCTCGCAAGAATAACACGATACATCTATATTATTATACACATACACACACACACACACATATATATATATATATATATATATATATATATATATAAAATAAAAAGACACGTATATATCTGCTTTAAAATTTAATATATATTCATTTAAAACGCTCTGAAAAAAACTACCACTTTATTTCAAGTCGTCACGTTTGTATCAAAACAATTTTAAACAGGTACTGAAAATTATTAATGTCACTTTAGCGATAGAAAAGCGTGTGTTAAAAGCTCATCATTTTATTTTTTTCACAAGATTATTCTATTGGAGTAATTTTTCACTTTTTTTATACGACAAACAAAATATTTTTTATTAGGTAAATAATTCACGATCGAAATTAATTTTTACTTAAAATAATTAAAATTAGTTGTATTATTAAAATAATTCTATTTTATGTAATATATTTGTACGGAACATTTCAAATTGTATGTAATAGTAATTAAAATTTTAATATATGAAATTTATTTCAAAAGGATAAATAAAGTAATACGTGTATTTTATTGATTTCAATTACAATGTACGTTTACATGTACAAATATGCGCGTACTTGTACAATTTTGTACATTATTATTTTGAATTATGCAACAAAATTCATTATGAATAACCACAAAATATAATAAATAAAAGGCAAAATTAATGGTGCTACATTTTTGTATGAGTTAGGGTTTGCTTTTTAAAATTCATGATGCCGATTTTATATTTTAGTGTCGAGTCGTCAGTTTTATGCTCAATGCTCTGGTTTTATTTCTCTCCGAGGACTTTTGACGTATGAACATAGATGTCTTTTTTAGTTAAAAATTGCATAAAAATATTTTTATAATTAAAATAATAATTTAAATAAACTTTAATGCTTTTAAAAATATATAGGAAAATTAATCTAATTAATAATTAATAATTTATAATTCTGATATAAAATTTAGTCATTCCAATTGGGAACATATTTAAACATAATTATATGATAAATACTTTTGTTACGAATAAAATTTGAGCGTAAAAATTTCGCGATAGTAAAATAATATATATATATATATATATATATATATATATATATATATATATATATATATATATATATGGTATATATACAAAATAAGTATATAAATTAAAATATTTATTCTTATAGAGTAATATAGTAAGATTAATTTGTCATTTTAGTTGCTGTAGTTATAAATTTGATTTTGTATATGAAATTCATTACAATATATAGATATAAACGATTCTTTAATTTGAAATGAATGACAGGATTTAAAAAAAAAGTTTTGTTTGTCCAACAAAGGGAATACTTCTCATCAAAGGGATTGTATGCAGTATGCAACGATCGCGGCTTTTGTGCTTTTGCAGATCGCATAATCTCGATAAAACGAATTTCATCCCCTAACGATAGATTTCAAAATCGATATAAAAAAACATTGTTTAAAATTCTAATTATTTATACATTTAAAGTCCGTATTTTAAGTATATAAAATATTTTTAAATTGTCCAAATTTAATCTATTAAAATAATTAAAAATCATGAAAATAAATTATAAGATGAGCAAACATATCAAATAGAAAAATTTTAATAAAATAAATATTTCGAGCCATTCAAAGATTTTAATATATTTTGATTGGTTTATAAATATTTTATGAAGATAATTAATCTATATTTTTTTTACATAATAAATATTTTGACAAAATTAAATACGATATACAAAGTTAAAAAAATAGTAGCACAGATAATGTAAAATCAACATTTAAAAAAAAATCGAACACATTTTTATAAACATTACTGAAATTTAAAACTATCATAATTATTTAGTACGGTCTGTAATTGTATTAGCATCCGATTTTACTAAAAGATGATAAAATCAATCTTAGTGACTAATTAAATAGGAGAAAGTTTTGATCGAACTACGATAAAGAAAACTTCGTTTTGTAAATTACATTGCCAAATTTATGTTTCAATAAAATTAAATATTGGGGATATCAAAGTATTTAATTATGAACTGTAGTTTATTATTTTAATTTATATTCAATATGAAACACCTATGAAATTTTGGGCAAATATTCATTTTGTAGATAGAGTAACATTTACCATAGTTATGAAGATCTAAAATTTTGCAGTTACAACATTTAAGTTTCAGAACAATAAAAAATAACTGCACAGATCTCAAAGTAAAATTTCCTAATAAACTTAACTTATTTTTTATTATTCAACACATAATATTAAAATAAGAATATTTGGACTATAAATAAAACTAAATGTTATGTATAATAAAGGCAAAGAAGTGGATAGAGAATCATTGGTTTTCATAGTTGTATTCGTTAATATATATATATATATATATATATATATATATATATATATATATATATATATATATATATATATTATCATTATTTTACAAATACAAAAACATGAACACGCAGTTCGTCAATCTCTATTGAAATCTCCATATAGGCAAAAGAGCTATCTTCTCAAAGAGATCTATTCAAACAAAGATTTGTTTGCCGACCCAAGTTTTTAGGGGAAGGGGGTTATGGTCAAAGAGGATGGGAAATTTCAAATACACACAGATTTGGTGATTAGAGTAAAACAAACATTATCCGTAGAAATTGTTACGAGAGCCCATCGAACTGTGAACAGTGTGGGTGGCAACACCGATTCCCCAATCTCCCAAAAGACCAAGCCCCTAATGAAAGACAACCCTTCACAATTTAATAATGCTTAATATGAAAACAAAATAACAAGCGTACATTGAGAGATTTTACTATTACAAAATTGTAAGCATGGCATGCAATAATGAATATATATAGATTTAAAAAAATGTATATTAATAGAGAAAATAATACATTTTACTATTTAAATTTAAATTTAGAAATTATACTTTTTCAAAAAAAATATTAAAAGCAATGTTTTCATATTGAAAAAAAAAACTATCATTGCATCAAAACTAAATCATGTCGCTAATGCTTTCATTCGAATAAAAAATGACAATGATATCAAGAACAATAGTGTTCTTTTGTATTTGAGCTTGGATGATGCGATATGTTGGCGCCGGTTCGACCAACACTTTGCAACAACGAAACAAACCAAAGATAATCGTGCATATTGAAAAATGCAAACTATTCATCATTGTTTCAGCGATCGCATTACATTTGCTGGCAAACACAGACCACCATTCATTGTGTTCCAAGATCAAGAGGGTCTCGACGATGCCATAAGCAGATACATAAACGGCCTCTCTTGTGCAAACAACTGCCCATAGAACCATAAAAGAATCATATGCATGCTATGTGAATAAAATAAAAAAAATCAAAATGAATAATACGATAACAATAAACTGTATCAATAGTAAAAGTGTTATATTGTAAAGAGTGCACAATTATTACAATGGTCTTTGTCAAATATTGATATTTCTCATACTATCCTCTTACTATATATTCTTATCGAGTTTGATGGTAATAATAAGTATATGTATATATAGTGTCATTTTTCAAATCACGATAATAATATTTTGTTTCTTAAAATTAAGTAACTAAGTGTGTATATATATATATATATATATATATATATATATATATATATATATATATATATATATATATATATATATATATATATAGTAATTAAAAAAGATATGAGATGTAAATAATTTTAGCTTTTGAATTCATTTATTTGTTTTTATTGTACGTATTTAAAAATTAAAAAAAAATCGTTTATTGTATAAAATTGAAATAGGTTTACCAGCAATTTTCAGAAGTTGATTTGCACAACGCAGCAATGTATGAAATTTCATCAGTACAGTTTATATTTGAATATACGTTTACTAAATCTACAGGATGTTCATGAAGTGACTTGCTAAATTTGACTCATTTGTGAACATGTACAGTATTCACACGACACTTAACAAGATTACAATATGAACATGTGCCGATTCATATACCCCTAAAACTTTTTGTCCGCAAGATCAACCCTCAGATTGTCGCCACGATGTATGACTATGCCGATGACTGGCATTTAAAAAAAAGTGCGAAAATACCAGAGTTTCTCAGTAAAATGGAATATTATATATTTTTGAAGTTTTCTAATATTGTAACATATAAAAATCAATTCAAAGTTATGAATACTTTTTTCATATATACGCTTCTACAAAAGTTTTGGTTTCCATATTGAAAAAAAATGTAAAGCGGTGATTTTTATATCATATTTATTGTAAATCATATTAATATTATACATTTTTCTAATATATAATATTTTCAAACGAAGAGTAAAATAGTAGTATTATATTTTTCATGACAGAAAAGTAATAAAATTATGAAATAAATATTTTTTTATATTTAATGCTCAATTAATTCGATTAAGTTTAATATAAATTATACATCCTTTCGGTAAATCGGTTTAACCCTCACAGAATCAGTGCAGTAGTAGTAATAAGGAAATTATTACATCGTCACGCGAGGTGGCAAACCGATGGGGTGCGTACCAACCCCATTGTTGTTCAGTCAACCCTGACGTTATGAATATGATTAAACATCGTTTAGTTATGGCGCTCGGGGATTGAAAAGGTGTTTGATGGATGTGCGCTTCGGTTGCCCAAGTGTTAACGTAGGATGGGGTACATTTTTTATGATCCCTTTTCATAGTTACGAATGGATTCTATTTTTTTAACATATTGTACATGAAGATGCAATATCTAGATATACAGTATGTAACAAAAAAAAATATTAAATGAAAATTAATATTTGTGTAATATGATCTACCAAAAATAATTAATTAATTTTAGTACAGGAAGAGAATATATACTTAAGAATTTCGTAAAAATATAAAATAATATAACAATTTTGAAGAACTAAAATAGAATTAAATTTTCATCGTTTATAGTAAAGATATCATACTTATTATAATTATTATCAATTATATATGTATATTGTAAACAAATAGTTTAACCAAAAAGTTGTATATTTAATTTTAATCTGAATATTTAAATGATTTTTGAAACGTTCGGTATTATAAAACTTTTTCGTCCCCTCAAAAATATGCTAAATCATTTATAAATCGATTCCACCTTGCATTTAAATTCACAAAACAATCATATGATATATCGTCGATGCGTTTTGCTTATTCGAGAATTCGAGGGTACATGCATTTCCTCGAATAAGAATCTTTTCATATTTGCATATTTATACAACGAAACGTATCGCCATTCGAGATACGACGGAAGCAATAAAACTGACTGACACTGAAACAATGATTTATTTACAAATATATTGACGACATATCGCGGTCTACACGTTTCCCTTATATATTTTCTCTATATTGTGCGGTTTATCTTGCGCACATCCTTCCGTGTCACTAGACCGAAAGCAGACAAGCGAAAGAAAAATGTGCTGGGGTGGAAAAAAATGAAATCTCTGCAACCAATCCACCCGCGATAAAAAGAGGTTGTTATAAATGACCACACGATGACTGGGTCAATGTTTTGTTTTGCGGTTAGAACACAAAAAAAAAATCAATGTGATAGGGGACAAAATAAAAAATACATTTGCGATATACAATATAAAATAAACAGCGTATATAAATGTAAATAAATATAATACATACCTATATAATAATTTAGATAACAACATTAATTCAAATTAAATATAATGATATTATAATGGTTCATTTATCTTTTTTGCAGCTTTATAGTATTCAGATGTATGTTATGGGTCGGTGATTCTCAACGGGGGTTACAACATATTTGTTGGGGGATATGAGAGACAAATGTAATTTTATTTGATCATATAAATCAGCGAAAGGATAACAAGAAACTTCTTCAAATAAAATAATAAATTACTAGTTGAATGTTTTAATAAAGATCTTCCTTTATTTTTTCATAAAACTCAGTAAACAAATTCAAAATTATATAAAGACCAAAGACAAATGAGACATTTATTTGAATGTATATGTACATGTTTACAATGCTCGTTTTTTATATCTATATATTATAAATATGTTATTAAATTAACAATACATAATATTAAACGACCTTTGAATAATATTAAAAAAAAAACATTAAAAATTAATGATCGTTTAACGACGTTCTCACGCGTATTGGCCATTTTTGAAATTAATGGCAAACCGACCGCATCTCGAGCTCGGTAATACAGAAAAATTAATCATCGCGTGTACTCATATTACTTACAATGAGTGTCGAGAGGGGAACAGAAAAATATAAGCGAAAAGAGAAAGAGAAAACATGAAAGAAAGAAAAAAAAGGACGATTACTCATGTTAAGCACTTGTTAGCGAAGCGTCATAACAAACGAAGCTTTTTCGCTTAGAATTCATCCATCCAACCACACGGCCGGTCGGTTGTTCGGACTAACCATCATCCATCCATCCATACAAACGACTGTCGGCCGAGTCAAGTGTTGTTTGTTCCGCACAATGTGTTCTCCACTAGCGGTGAAAGAGTCGCAGAACAAGAGAAACCCACAGAGTAAAATGGAAAAAAGAAAGAGTCGGAGCTTTCGATGAAAACTCACCATTATTTTTCTCATTCACACCGAAAGAGGACGCCCCCTCTTTCTTTCGCTTTCTTTTGTCTTAAAGCAGGCTCTATTTTTATGTTTTATGTACCACGCAGTCGAACCTGTTTTGAGTGTTTTTTTTTTTTACTATTGTGCATGTATATTGCTTTGTTTTTATTTCATCCCTTCCAACTTAAATGCAATCAAAAAACGACAAAAAGAAAAAGTGCTGTGTTACTGAGAAAACAAAGCAATTGAAATTTAGAAGAATTTAAATTACCAAAAAGGAAAAAATACATGATATTATAAGATTTATAACAGTATAATTATTGATTAATGACTCAATTAAATTTAATTAAAACTTTTTATAGCGAAAAAAATATTAATATTGTTTTCATAAAAATATAAATAAGAAGTAAAATTTTCTTTATTTGAAGATAAAATTATTATATTATTTACCATTGAAGGATTCTTACGTTTAGGTATGTCAAGGTCGGTAAAAATGAAAACTGTGTGATTAACAAATAAAAACATACATGTATAATATAAGTAATCATATATGCGTAAATAAAAAGTATTACTGTTAGCTATTTTTTTTTTACAAGACCAAGCTTTTTAATATCATTTATCTTGTAAATCGCTAAGAAATAATTACCGAGTGTCATGAAATAAACGCCGTATTTTAAAACTAATTAATATTTTTAAACAACTCAAATTCGAATAAGAGATAGAAATGATTGATATTCTAACTTGGTGATCCTCAAAAAATGTATTTCGTGTGAAGCGACAAATAAAAGAATATAAATTTTCTTGAACGTTTCATAATTTTAATACAATTTATTTAAAACGTTAATTAATACGAAAGATGATCGTGATTTGAGAATGAATAAAAAATAAGAAAATAATCGTGAACAATATGCTCATTTATTACGATCAGATCAAGCGATTATTGGGAAGTAGCAGATTCGATTATGGTACCGTGAGAACGAACGTGTAAGCCGGTAATACATTACTATCTATATACACACACGGCGCAAATTATGTCTGCTTTAATTAAGAGCTTAAGTGCGTCGATGAAAACCTTTTATTGATCAAGTGCATATACTTTTATATTTGTCGATTCGCAAAATATTGAGGGAGTAAATCGATTTAACAAAGCGATAGATATCCCTTATTTATTTTGAATTAAAAAGCATGAAAATCGGATAGGGGAGTTTTTATTTTTGCACGTAATTCGCATCGAAAATTACATATATGTATGAACGAGTGATAATGGAACAAATAAACGCAATGGACAAAAGTAAATCACATAGCTGGAATAAATTTCATAAATCTTATAATCAATATTTTGATGAAAATCATTGAATTTATTTCGCAAAATAAATCGCAGTTGCGAAACTAATAAACGATAATGGATCAGATAAATGTTAAAATCGAAGTAAAACTCAAAAGCCAATACTGGAATACTACATTAAAAATAATATATTAAAATTGTAAAAAATATAAAAAATAATATTTTGTATCATTAAAATTATTAATTATACAAAAAATACAATCGTTTCATAAAAACGAATTAAAAATAAATAAATATATACATATATATAAAGACAGATTTTTTCGATTATTACACGTCAATACATATATACAATTTCGTTTGTGAGGATGTCGTTTTATAAAAGGCAATTGTTTGGTTTTAGTTTCTATTTAGACGTCTTTTATATTCGTGAGTTTTCACGTCCATTATTCTTATTTGACAAATTACGAACGGCCGTTCAGACTGTCAAAATTGATACTGTTAACGAGAAGGCGAAATCGTCTGTTAACCGTGAGATACTTCGAAATTGCTAAATAGACACTCTCGACAATGGCGAATATATTATAATAAATGTCGGTTAAAAACATTCTGGATCACAAAAAAGTAATTCATTTCGTAACGTTCATGTGCTGTACGTTTTTCTTTTTTGATCTACTGAGAAAACAATATGATTATCTAAGTTCAAAATAAAATGTAATTCATTACTTAATATAGTTCAAAATAAAAATTTTAATATTTTCATTCATATATTAAAAATTTAAGACGAACAACTTATCACTTGTTGAATATTATTTTATAAAATAAAAATATTTCATTTGAAATATGGGTAATTTTTAACAATTTTTTCTTCTTAAAATGTATATATGTGTTATATTCCAAATATATATAATAACTTTGAATGGAAGATTAATAATCATATAATCAGAGATTCAATAATTCAGCTGAAAATATAAACATCGTACATTTGTGGAAATACATAATATTAATAATTTTCTTTTTGGGAAACGAACAGGTTTGTTCGACGCGCGTCACACCCATTTCGGTGAGTTGTGCTGTTTTGACAATGAAAACAATTTATTAGGTGTAAAGTTATTCAAACATATCAACAAATCAATATGAATTTAAGTAAAACAATGGACTAAAAATAAATAAGCAGCAACATTAAATTGCCTTAAAATTCCGCTTACAATATTTGTTTTATATATATCTAATATTTAATATATATCTCTAATATTATAAAATTTATAAATTTTCTTCGGTTTGAAGTTCATAATCGGCAATAAAGCTGAAATATACTGATGCAATATATCAGTACGAGCATTCCGCGTAAAGTATATTTAGATATATTTTTTTTTTGAATTAATTTCTACAACAACATATAAATACATAATAATTGAATAAATTAAGAAATAATGATGTAAATAAAATATATTCGTAGAAATTTAGAGTTTTCCGCGAATTTCCAATGTTAGTAATTCGTTTCGTCGTCACGAAAGACGTCATTATTATGACATTGTTCGTAACTAAAGCGTTTAACGAACACACCGTCGCAATGCATTTCCCGAATAAATCAACCGTGAATTATATGCAATACAGTGTTGAATAATTTGCATAACGTTTTATAATAACATTGCGATTGTGTACAATATTCTCGCTAAATTTATGCTGTTTTCCATTTTTAATTATGAATTTTTAAGTGAAATTATTAGTATATATTATGGAATAGAATTGAAAAAAAATATTCTTTTACTTATTTTATTATTACGATATACTGATATGATTGAAACCAAATTCATATTTTCAAAGAAGAAGAGAAAATGTTTAATTATTTTTATTAAAAATTAATTAATTAAACAGTAGAAAAAATTTAGATTTATGAAAAAAGTGTAGATATAATTAAAATAAATATAACATCAAAAGACATTAATGGCAATAAAATAAATATACAAAAGTGTTAAAATGTAATATATCACTAGCGTTGATATCTTCGACAATGCTAATTGACTCGGAAAAATCGTTTCGTACCCGTCGGAAAATTCAACGAAACAAAGGCGTCCATTGAGTGAATGTCGGAGCGTCGGTACGGGTTTTTCTCCCGGGTCCCGGAAATCTTAACGAATCCGGATTGTAACGATCCGTTAAAGCCGTTACGGAACAAACGCGGGTGTGGTATAGTAAAAGGGACAGCCGTTGTTTTAAACGGCCACCTGTCTGTTGATTGTGGAAGACCACCGACGAAGATGATCTCCGGTCTTTTCGACCATTTTTTTTCTCTCTTTCTTCTTGCATCTATCTATCTATTTCTCAATGACGACGACCTGATGTGTTGTGACAACAAACGGACGATTGACGTCCCATCGATGTCCATTAACAGTTCGGAAAAAGAAAAACAAGTGAAAAGCGTGTTCGTTATCATACAATAGCGACATTTTTAGAACCAATATATATATATATATATATATATATATATATATATATATATATATATATATATATACGTGTGTAACGTTAATAGATATAAGTATTTTTAACGCATGATAATTATAAAAAAGTTTAATGTATAACAATTTGATTTTATTTTTTTTTACAGATTAATAAAACTAATCGCAACAAAAAATTATTTTTTTACAAATAATTTAAATCTAAAATATTTCACGAGTTGAAAAATATATGTTATCGCTTATGTTGTGATATACGAGTACTCGTAAACAAAATATAATAATAATATTGCCGTAAAAATGTAAAAAAGTAATATAATATGAAAAACACATCAGTATTTCTTTTTATGTTCATAAATAAAACGTTATAAATATAGTCCAAGTGCTTTTACGAAAGTAATACGCGAATTTTATTAACACATATTTGAAATAAATTATATTAAAGAGTTTATAAGTGAATTATACATATATAATTATAATTAAAATGCATGTTTTTAATGTGTCAAGGAACAAAAAGCCGTTGATTTTAAAAATAAAAATAGTAAACATATTCAAGAATTAAAAAATTTCAAAGTATGCATAGAAAAATTTAAAAATTTTTGTTCCACTCAAATGTTCTTAGGGCGGACGTCAAGAACTTTCGGTTCAAAAGGAAAATGGTCGATATTCTAGAATGAACTTCTGGAAAATCACATTGTCATTTCTTCGAATTCTCAACGCGTCAACTGTCGTTAACAAGACAAAGGTGAAAAATAAGAGTAGAAAAAAATTTTCTTTGAATGTTTGGAAAAAGTTCTTTAAAGTTGAACGCGTTCATTGTCATTTGATTTATAAATAAACAAATGAGGGGGCTTTGAACGTGTCGCTTGAGAATTTGAAATAGGAAATCCATTATATGTTCACGAGGAATTAAGGGGAATGCGCGAGAATCGACAGTGGAAACGAAAATAAATTGTATATACGACTAAATAAATTTCTTACGTTTTATAACAAAATTATCATATCAATAAATTTTTAACAGTAGATTTTTTCATTAATAAAACTCTTACATATAAACACATTCGCTTAAAAGCAACACATTTATTATTACAATAATAAATAATGTTAATTTCACGCGATTTAAAGATTGGAAAAATATCGTATTCTGTCATCTAGGACTAGCTCGTTATCTCATTCTGATTGTATGTCATTTTATTTTATTCGCTCTTTTTATCTATCTTTTTTTTTCGTTTCAGAACGAGTGAATCTCTTAGCGAGATATAAAGAAGAAATTTTCAAAGACAAATATGAATAGTAAGTTCTGATGATATATTGTTTCCGCTTACCTACAGCAAAGGATGCACTCGAGCGATGAATAATGGCCCATCCGAGAAAAGATACTTCGCAATATATATGTCACATATATGAACGAATCCGTCTATAATGTTTGTATAACGTGTATGCGTGTGTGTGTGTGTGTGTGCATATATAAATTTCCTATGTGTTGTAATTTTTCTTACCTGGAACAAAAACAAACAAAAATCGGTAAAATTCTGGCAATTATACAAAAAAGTTAAAATGTGTAAATTATTTTGATTTATACATATTATAATATACATCTTAACTGTTTATATTCATCAAAAAAATTAGCTAACAAATAAAAAAATACTTTTAATAAAATTGAATTATCATCTCTGTATTTGATTATATTTTACAGTGTTTCAATAGTAAAATTTCTGAAAAATTTATTGTTTCTCTAGAAATTCATATTGATAATCAACTGATAATTTTATATTGAAAAGCAAAATACATGTTTATAATTAAATTTATAATGTATTAATTTAAAATATTTTATTTTATTTTATATAGGATTGTTATTTTTTATTAATATACGTATATAAATATCAGTAAATTGGTATGAAATAGTTGAGAAAAAAAATAGGGAAAGCATCCAAGATTTACGATTTTTAATTTAACGAATTCTTTTCTCGTTTATACACACATTGTCAGTTGCAAATGTAAATATAATAATATCGAATGCACGTTTAAAGACATAAAAGTGTCCGATATTTTAATGACGAAATAGTTTAGACGATAATGTGCTCGTGTGTTAAGAGATTTTCAGCGTAATAATCGATAAGCACAAAACGGAGTGAAAAATACGAGAATCTCGTAAAACCTAATGGCATAATATTTCTTCTGACTTTTTAAAGCGGATTCTCTATTTTTTTCTATCCATTGTGAACGACGAAAAAAATCATCAAAATCTGGAAGCGCTCAAAAACGGAAACTTTGTTCGTAACAAAAATAGACATTGGGGGGCAAGTGTTAAGTGTTCACTTAAAGAGAACTTTCTCGTAGAAATGCTTGTGACGAGTCTTGAAACAATGACGCATAAAGCTGTCATCGTATTCGTTTTCATAACAATGTTATAGATCGTGTTAATATAAATATAATACAAAATAACGAAGAAACCAACATAAAAATTGACGAAAATGTCGTGACGTGTTTTCTATGACGGACACGTGGCGAAAAGTCATGGAAACACAAGGAAAATTCTACGGAACGAACTCGTCATAATCAGTCATGACGTGTTGAAGATGAAGATATAGAACATCGAAATGTAGAAAAAAATAAATAAAAAAAATAATATACTGAAAAATACAAATCGCTTTTCTTTGACACGCCTTAATACATCACACGAAACTTTTTTTAAGCTTTGTTCTTGTTTTTCTATTCTAAAAATATTTAAATTTCAATATAATTGGATATTATATATATGCATGTATAATATTTAACAATTGTACGATTATGTAATATTATATGGAGTTTACTGAATTTTATAAGATTCGTTAAATGTAAAACGTAATTTGATGAATGAAACATCGATGAGCGAACTTAGATCGTTGTATAAATATAAATTTGACGATCGATATATGACAAACGATTCTAAAATTTAAGTCTTCCATATATGAGAGAAGACAAACAAAAATAAAATACTAAATTTCTATAAATATAAGAGGTTTAAAAATGTTAATAAAATTCTTAATTAACATTTTCAATATAATACGAAATAAAGGAAAATTCAGCTTGCAATTTTCACAAAGCAGTGCACCAACAACGTTTTCAAATGAAAATTTATTAGCAGCAAAGATAAAAAATGCAACACAGCACCGTTTGTTCATACACACAAAGGGTTAAAAATCGATCTCTTTTCAGAGCCAACGGACGCATAAAGTTGTCAAGAGCTCACAATGGCTCGCCTAGGTTTATAAACGTTTCAGCGCTGAACTTTAATAATGGAACGGTCATAATAAGCGCGATCATATGTCGCACTTATTGTGGCCGCGATATATAAACAAACGCCTAGCCATTCGCATGTGCACTGTATTCATTCATATGCATGCCGCAGACTCAGTTTTGAATGAAAACAAATACGAGAAGCTCACTGTTATTATCTGCATTATTATATGTTGTGTGTATATGAATATATTTAAAACGCCATATAATAGTAAAAATACATTTCAAATCCAAGGAAAATCGTTCATTATACCGAAACAACAACGTATTAGAATGCTCATTCTGAACACACAATTATGTAAAACAAGTACTTATATATCTTTTAACTCACTTCACATAATCGAATTTTCATTTTCATTTTCAAATTAAATTTATTAAAAAATGAATATTGAAATTAAATAACATCCCAAATATCATTTATATCTGCTATCCAATATAAATTGAAGTTGAACTAAATAATATCAAAAATAAATTAATAATATATATATATATATATATATATATATATATATATATATATAATATCTTTCGTTGGATAAAAATAAATGAAAATAATTTGGCTATTAATTATACTACTATATCATTAAATACAATTAATTATTTTTAAATATAATATATGGAGACAAATATATATGTATATAGTCTCTCAATACATGGTAGCATATTATAATATACATGATATAACGTCTCTGTTCGCACATTAAAACGACAGATAACACAGTAATAAGAAGAGCCGAGTTAAATATAGACATGCAATTTAAATTTGTATTGATGTTGTAGTTATTCGGGTTTCAACCATTCTAAATAATACAACTGAAAAGAAAATAAAACAATGCAATACAATAAATTATCGTTTCAATATATGAAATGCACTTCGTTATTTTCCATGAGTTCATTGAATTATATATATTGAAAAAAATCTCATAAAATATCTCAATATTGATTATATTATATGTTATTTTTATATTGAATTGTTAACAATATAAAAAATAATTGTAATTAATTACATTGTTCGTTTAAATTATCATTAAACGACAAAAAAACAATTGCTTTTTATAAAAATCATACAGTTAGTTTTCTAAAATATATTTAATTCATAAAATGGAAAAAAAATAGAAATTAAATTAGAAAATATTTAATAATATATATTTTAATATAATTAATCATATTATTACAGATAATTATAATGACAATTTATAAGCATTATATAAATATTTGCTCGCAGATATAAAAATGTAACTTAATACACAAGAAAGATTCAGAAACATTGATAATAGAGAACAATCGTTTCTAGTTTTAAAAGTTAACAAATTGAAATAGGAAAAAATAGAACAGAATAATGCAGAAAACGTGATTCATCCTTATCTGGAAGGATAATCTCCGAATACGTTTTGTTGACGCATTTTTTGGCTCAAGTAATGCAATACGTTTGCATGGAAAAACGTGTATAAACGTCGTTTCTCGTCGACAACATGACACCTTTTTTTTCGTTGACGCCAGAAAAGAATGATTGGGAAATAAGTGACAAAAATATTTTTTTAACACGCGGTTAAATAGCATGAGCAAATCCCATAAATTTAACTGAACGAATAAAACAACGGCGACAAATTGACATCGACGAACGATGCGCGAAATTTATAAATAAATGTTACTAAAAAAATAAATTATAATAATAAAATAATTGAAAGTAGTAATAAACAATATATTTAAAATGAAAAAAATATAACTACTCTATACATTTTTAATATACTAATATAATATTATATATATACAACAACCAGCTAAAATTCTTGTTACGTATTATAAGTCTTATAATAACATTTTCTGGAAATTGGCAGTATTTCTTCCCTGTTGTCACGAAAAACACGCGCGAATTAAGAACCGCACTTGGTTCAAATTCTGCAAAATCGTATATTTAACCTCGTGTCTACTGAGGAATTCAACAAAAGTTGAAAACTTTTTTATTGCAGGCAAGAAATGTTCCGATCCATCTCATTAACATTTTTCACCACCCAGAATATTAGAAAGTATATACGATCACTGTACATTATGCGTATTTATAAAAATAATAAGATTTATCGTCATTGAAAATCTAATTCAACTCCAATTTGAAACTTAAAAATTTCCGAAAAAATATACATCAACTATCACTGAACACTGTCAAGATTGTCCAATTAATGTGTATTAATAATAAAAAAAAAATGTTTTTCTTTCTCTCTTGACGATTTGAAACGCACAGATTAAAATAACAGTTGATTATGGGTTGATATCTCGACACCATTATTGTTATTTTAAGTGTTTTTTTCTAAACTATCTGCCAACTATTAATTATTCGACTTTATTTTATTTTCATGTTTTATCTGAGAACTTTGAAAAAAACAACCACGCGTGGAAAAGTGTGATTTACACAAAGAATCAATCATAATATAAAAAAACTGACAATTAAAATAGTCAAAAACATATGCATGTATAGTATATATACTTAAATATACAAATTTTGATTTTAAAATATTTTTAACATTTAAAACAAAAATACTGAGAAATAAATGCATATTTGATTTATGTACAAACATTTGCGGTGAAATTTAAAATTCAACGTAAATAACATTTCATATAGCACCCCCCCCCCATCTACACGCACACACTTGTAGTATATATATATATATATATATATATATATGTGTGTGTGTGTGTGTGTGTGTACATTAATATATATGTATGATTCAGGCAGTAAAACCACAATTAGTCCGCCGGATAGAATTTTCACGTTTTTCGAACACGTATTTACTCGTATATTTGGAGTGCTGTGTAAAAAGCAATATTTTTTTCATATGGCCTCTAATTTCGTCATTTTTCATTTTTCATAATGCTTTTTAATCCTTTTATTTTTTGGCATTTTTAATTGGCCATTAACCGCCGCAGTCGGCAATTTTTCCATATGACCATGGAGGGATGATTTCAAATGAGGTGATGTATCGCGGTTGTTTTATAACAGCAATACCTTTTGATGCAATGGTAAAAATTTCATTTATAGATATATAAATATATGAAGCGTCATTTTCAATATTGAAAAATATAGTAGTGACATGTAAAATATATAAATCAATAATCAATTATATTTGCTTATAGTAGTATAAAAATGTTCATATTTTATATGTTATATTTATTGCTAAAATATTTTATTTACAATAAAAGCTCAAAGAATTTAATATTTTTCCAGCAACGTATAAAATAAAAATTTTCACGATAGTCCCCAAATAATAAGCATTATCGACGTTTCAAACATCAGTTCATATATACAACAACCCCTTGCATCATTGCTCGTTTATTTATTCGAATACGTACTTATATTACATGTGTAAACGAATGAACGGTTGACCGGTGGCCATTTTTACAGCTGAAGTAAAATGAAAAAGCTGCTTCGTTCTTTTTATAAGCCATGAAATTCGCATCGTTAACGTTCATAACAAATGAAGGGTTGACGAAACGATACATTAAAACTGGAAAATATCATACACAAATACGTATGTAAGGAAGTGGAAATATATAGGTATAGTATTATATATATGACACCGTCTCGGTATAAATTTCATAGTTTTATATATAATATTTATAAGTAATAATAGAAATATTAAAAAATATTTCAATGTAATATTTTTCTATTCTGTAGTTACGGTAATTATATAATTAAAATAAATTTAATTAAACCCTATATATATTACCAGTCTGTTTTTCAAGTTTAGATTGAATATTCGTAAAATCTTCATATATCTTTTTCTCTCAAGTTTTATAGCATTTTTACATAGTCCAATATAAAATATAAATATACTAGTAATTTTATTAAATATTAATTTGAAGTAAAAACACGAACACATTTATCAATTCGTGATTTTCGCAAATATATCAAAACCAAAAATTATTTTATATTGTACGATCAATAACACAAACCGGAAAAATTCTACAAAATATAACATATATTTATTCACATGTATATATGGACCATATTACAAATATTTTCACGATTTTTTTTTTCAGTTCGCACGCAGAACCCATGTAAATTTCCCATGGTTCTAAATTCACAATGGTTTCTTCGTGCGACACGATTCCTTTCATATATCACCGGTGAATTCGTATCACGTACTGTGTGTCTGTTTTTATTCACAAAAGACTTTGTATGTTGCATTGTGCAAGTATCTGAGGCAGACGTATTGCGTACGTACAAATAAAGAAAAAAAAGCAACACTTTCCATAGTGAATTGATTACACCGCTTATTATAAACGAGTATATCCAAAAAAAAAAAATGAAACCGAGAAAGCAGCAAAAAAATAAAAAATAATAAAATAAATAAATAGACGCATGTATAATATCGACGAAATGTAAACATTACGATTTCCGGACTCTTCCCGTACGACGTTCGATGGACAAACAGATCGTCAGAATAATATTATGTGTATGTATTATTTTTTTATATAGCCATGTCGATGTGTAATATAATAAAACGCGAAATTTCAATATGGCACAACACGAGCCAGACGGACTCTTGACGTGTACCCAATTTAAATATTTAAAGGCCAGACCCGACGAATCGGTACGATTTTTATATATTTTTGGCGCATGTTTTATTACGGTCGTTTTTTTTCTGTTTTTAAAACTGGTATCAAATCAGCCGCTGTCGTTATTATCTATATACATCGTAAACGATATAACGCAATATTTACGGACGGTGTTACGTAAACCTAATTGTATAGAAAAATCGTCAATTTACAAATACGTTTTTTCTTTTTTTTTTGGGGGGTAGGGGGAAATTATAATATATTTTCTAATCGAAATTGTTGTATAATTTAATCTTTCATATTTTAAAAAAAATTTAATCTACATTTTTTAACACAAACTTTAAAAAATATTCAAATATTATTAGTAAAATATGAATTTTACTAATAATATTTGAACCTATTCACTTATGTACGACTTATATATTAAATATTTTATCATCAAAGATTATTTTGTGCATGAAAATATTTCACGTTTCACACTCTTATAGAAACATGTTTCATAGTTTGCCGATGACGGGGGTGAGTAATTGAAACGTAACCTTTCACAATACAAATCTCACCATCAAAAGCCTTTCTCTCTCCTAGCGAAAACTGGAACCCTTTGACGATTTCCACTTTGTGGTGAATATAACACGCGCGAACGATCCGCTCTGTTCTGATATTGTTGTGTTTAATTTACTATTATATTATACATATGCATGTATTCATATTATTCCTATTGAGATTTATATTCATTTACGTCTATACGGGTATTTCCGTCACTCCAACGTAAACTGATCAAACTTTATCAGCATTATTTTGTGAAATATAATTAAATAATTTATAATCTTAAAAAAAACGAAATATAATAAAATTAATACGGCACAACGTTTAATATTAATTAATAAAAATAATAAACTTAAATATTTAACTTTGTAACAATTTTAATTGATTGTATTTCTATGAAAATCATTACATTTCGGAGAATTTATTATGTCGGTTCATTATTATTTTGTATATTAGAACGAAAAGATATTTTTCTCCACTTTCGCGTTTTCATCGACATAAAAGAACGAATAATTACGGAAAATACGTCGAAGAAGTCTTTTGTAAATTGCTCACAAAAATATCATAAAATTAGACGTGTACTACGCAGACATAAACATAAAAGTATTATACAATATAATAAACGCATAATCGTATTACATTCGCCGTGTCGTTTATTGTGCCCTGTCTCTTCGTCTATGTATTATTTATGGGAAAATTAAGCCTCTAGAGCTGTGGTAAGGGAGAGAAATTTCATGAAGACCTGTGTTTTTCCAGAAGGAAAAAGCTCGCGTTGTCAATTGCACGGACCGTTCTCTTTCTCTCTATAGTATTTCGTTATATACATGCGAGGACAAAAGCTTAGTACGCGGAGGTGGAGCTTTGAATCTTTTTCGCTCATTCACCAAGCACAAAATGCCTTTCTTGGCCTTTTCTCTTACTACGTATATATTTTCGCGGCCGAATAATAAGGCTTTCTGTTTCTGCGCACCCGCCCTTTCTTCACGTAAATAGAGAGATGAAAAGCCCAGAGTGTCCCTTTCTCCCGTATTATTTCTTCACGTAGAGTCTTCTCCACCTTCAGAATTTCCTTTTTCTGTCCTCGGTCTTTCCCTCCCCTATAGACATTTTTCCTTTTTAGTAATTCTACCGAGTGGTTCACTCCTTCTTTTCACCTCTCCTCTAACCACTTCTTGGTGGGACTTTCTTTTTTTTCAAAAATAAATGTATATGACAACGATATAACGTATGACCTACATAACTGAAACATTTGATATATTAAAACTGAAAACTAGAAAAATATAACGGTGTATTTTTTATTATTATTTAGCTTTATATACTTATTCAGTATTAAGATAGATGAAAAAGTTATTGATTTATTCGATAATTTGTAAAATAAATTTAAATTAAAACAAATCAAGGATTGTAAAATATAAAAAAGAAGAATATAATTCATATCAAAATTTATTTAGAAAGTGAATCAAAACTAGATCAATTAGAACTTAATAAAATGTCATCGATTGTTAAATATGAAAGTATCTTTATAATAATAAATTTATTAAATAAAATAAAAAATCTATACAATACATTAAAAACTATAATTACCTGAACAATGTTATTTTCATAATTAAATACATATAAACATTAAAATATTTTCCTAGAATATATTGTTTTGGGGTATTTCAATATAAAATATCTTTATAAGAAATAAAGTTAAATTATGTATAATTTCCTTCACAAATAATATTTCTATACCATCATCTTCAGAAAATATAGTAGAAAAATCGAAAATTTCGCAAAAAAATAGTGTAATATCATAAATAGTAACGTTCTTCTAATATCCTGAAAAAATAAGAGATTGGATTTTTAAGAGAAAATGTGAAAATATTATAATTTAATAAATAGTTTTGCAACTATAAAATATTAAAAAATCTTTATGACGATTATACTATAAAAAGAAAAAAGAGGCTTGGAAGACTTTTCATGTTTATCAGACGACCGTCTGAACTTACCGTAAAAGCAATACTTTCGTTGCTTTTAAAACATATTTTTAATATCATATCTACTTGTTCAAGCCTCTTGAAAATTTCCGGATAGAAAATGATATGATGTTCACTATGAAAAATTATATTTCGTATCGTTAACCACTATTCTTAATTTGAAATATTATATTATATTTAAATGGTCAACTGAGATCAAACGTTACGGCGTCAATATAATATTTCTTCTAAAAGAAATTACAGAAATATATTGAAATATACGTATTTCAATATATTCCATACATTATTTTTGAACACTTTTTATTTTCAAAAATTGGCTATTATTATTACTGTAGTAATATTTTATTATTATTGTAATCATTGTTTAATATAAATACTGATAAACTTTTAACACGTATACAAATTGGCAATAATTGTCATAATTACAAATTGATAATAATTATTATGATTGTTAGGCATTATAATTGTTATGGATGACGTCAAGTCTCTATATTTCCAATCAGAGTCTTGTCAATATCGATTCTTTTTAGATGGTGTTTGGTACTGAAGAAACTGCAACTTTACTACCATCACAACTAGTGGGTCGATATACAAATCCGCATACAGATCTACCAACATAAGTATTTTTAAATATAAGATATGTATCGAATATATTACTAATAAAAAATATTTAACTTAAAAACATCAGTGAATATACAAAATTATTAGAACAAGAGAATAAAATGCACGCGAAAAAAATAATATAAAGAAAATAATTTTAAACTAGGTCAGGCGGTCACGAAAGCTCACTCACACACACACACGCACATATATATATATATATATATATATATATAGCTTTTAAATTACACTTCATAATTTTAAATGTATATGAAAAAAATGTGTTTTTGTAGTTAGAAATTACAAAAATCCATATTTTATTAATTTGCAATATAATAATATATTTAGCAAACAATAAATAGTAATTTGCTTGTATCATATATTTTGATGTATAATATTATATTCCTACATCATCATCCATCTATTTTAATATGATACAATAATTATTATAGTTTCGACATCAAAGCAATATGTACTTATTCATCCTAAACAAACATGCACACATATATAATACAGCGGCAATCTCTCGTGGAATACGTTAATTCGTCACAATAATCCGCATTAATTATAACATAGGGATGATGGTTTATGTTGTAGGGTGGAAATGCGAATATCGCTCCGGGTTCATTCAATCGAAATGTACGAATTTAAACAATCGAGCAGCAATACAAATACGAATTCAACGTTCGATATATAATAGAATTTAATATAATCGATATTAATGAAGAAATGATTAATTTAACGAAGAAAATGATGTCGAACTGATGTGCGATCTTTTTGTGTGGGCTCCTTGAAGTCATAAATAAAATTCAAAAAACAAAAATATGTTAAAAAAACAACATAAATACTAGATGGGGCCCCCTTATCCGTGTTTTTAAGGTCAGAAAATGACACGATATATAACACAAGTAATTTGTACGTATCGACGTGTATTTTATTATGGTAAATTTATTGTGAGACTTTTTCTTACCTTTCAAAATAATTCCAATTTGAAAAAAGGCGTATTTTATGTTGTTGTTATTTTAAAAAAATATTATAAAATACTATTTTCGAATTTTTGTGTATCTAAAATAGTTCTTGTATATATTAATCGAAATTTACTTTTTTAATATAATTAGTCTTAATTGTGATTTTTTTAAACATTATTGTAAATTTTTAAAACGAATAACCTTTTAATGTTAAAAGTTTAGAACTTACTTAAAAGGTGTTTTTTTTTGTAATTTAAATCATATTTTAAACATATAAACGATGGCGTATAAATAAAACTGAGATAACATGAAATATAAATTTATAAATTCAGTGGAAGACATTAATTTAAATAGCTGTTGATGTGTATACAAGAGAACATGTACAAAATAATAATAAAATGAACACATTGCTTTCATTCATACGTTCGTTTAACAATATCCAGTAATAATTTGACATTAATTCTTTTTCTGTCATAACAAATAACAATTCACACAGACACCATATGAAAACATGTTAATATTGCAAAATCAAATTGCCACTGTGGATCCATGGAGATACGACAAATTATCGAATCGAAATTTCGATATGTCGCATATTTTATTTGACAATGATATGTAAGACAGTAAAAACGTCACAGTATAAAGACAATAAAAGCGTTAATAAATCGATTATTTACGACTGATCGGAAAAACCGGCTTCGACCAATAGACGGTAGCACTTTGTTTCGACACACAAAAAAAAAAAGACAAAATAAAGAACGAGACATTAAAATGTCTTTATTTATTAATATTGCGATACATTACATAAAAATTCTCACGATGGCTAATTTACTGGAACGCGTGTATTTTTATAAATAATATATAATATATTATTTTCCGGTCAATACATGACCATTTCGATAAAATAACAAAAAACTTTTTTATTATGGTTAATATAATATTTATAAATGATTTTTTGAAATATTCTTGATTCACACACACACACACATACACACACATATATATATATATATAATTAATTAATAAAAAAATAATACATTTGTACTTTTTCATTTTAATACTTTATAATAAAAACCCATCAGCCTAATTAAAACATAAATATAAAATCATCAATGAAACCATTTAATAAATAGTAGCAAAAAAACATCACTTGATTCAAAATGAATTCATCATTAAATAATCGTAATTATAGAATTAAAAAAAAATGTAACATAAATATTGCTTTGTCTAATTATATATCTCCAATTAATTAATTAAGTTAAGAAATCGGTCGATTTCATTTCGATATATTGATTTGAACATAATAAACTGATATTACCTGTGATAGCATTAACATCGAAACATAAAAATAAACGCCGCGAACGACCGATTATTACGAAATCTGTATAACAAACCAGCGGCATATACTAGTTTTTCGTTCGTATTATACATATACAAACGTAAAATCGAATATTTAATAATAATAATAATAATAATATAATACAGCACGTAACTAATAACAAACAGCAGGTGAACAAACACACCCGAACGAGTTGCCGCAGATGAACAAGAATGCCGTTCGTCGGTCACTTAACTTCTAACTCGACTACACAAATCTGTTGTGCCGGTGAAACATTGCGCAATATTCACAAATCGGACAACTATTCGATATACATATATTTATATAATTAATACACACATATATAAATATATACAATACATAAATACTTATGACGGTATTTTTCATTCGCATCTATAGCACCGTTATATATTATAATTTAGATTGCGTAATATGTAGTTCTTAATATCTGGCAGCTGATTTATAAGAATGCAATCATTTTTTTATGACAAAGATAATATAATAATAAATTAACACCCTTCATCTATATGAAGCCATTTAGAAAATAATAATGAAACAAAAATTCATATCTCACGTTATAATTAATTTGTTATGAAAATTCTCAATCTTATATACACATACAGCTATTAATATCAAATACACACACACACACACACACACACACACACACATATATATATATATATATATATATATATTTGATATTAAGAGCTGTAAGCTGTATTTGATTGATTAAAAAAATAGAATTAGAATATTCATTATAAATTAATTTTCCGGTATATATAAGTATATGTGTATAATACGTGTATATGTATATAATGCGTACACACTTCTAAATTGTATGTATTTCAATCTATATAATTACATAGTACATAACCTTGAAGTACATTGCAAAAGCAGATAACGTCCAATAGAAACTTATTGTCAAGATTCGAAAATAAAACGAAAGGTAAAATAATATTCGACATACGACAATATAGCTTAATGTATGTTGAAATAAGGTTTATAATCGTCTACGAAAATACATGTTCGCGCATCCAAACAATAGGAGGAGGAACAATGCGCATTGAAGAATCGAGTGGGGAACAAGGTTATTTACTTGTTTTATGGATAATCAGATGTATATAATCTCAGGCCAAAAATTAGTAAAAAAATATCAAATATTTTACTAAAACAAAATTTTCAATATCGACAAATGTTTTTTTCTTTATATAGTTCTGTGGTATATTATATTCCTAATTAGAATTTTTATTTGTAATTAATTCTTCGTTATTTTACATTTATAAGATAAAAAAACAATTATCTAGAATTCTAATATTAATTTAGATAACATTATAATAATAAAAAACATATGTTTTATTTTACTTTTTTAAATAAAACAAATTTGAAGAATATCTGAAATTAACAGTGACAGTCGTTAATAAAACTAATATTTATATACACATGCATAAATATAAGTCGATTAAGTTGGTTGTTTGTGAAATCGATTTCAACAAATCACAAACACAATTCGATAACTTAAATTAGTTATAGAAAATTATAATGAACAATTTATCAATGCGACCGGAAGTTTATGTGCCCTGAAAAAGTGGCGGTGGGAGAGTCTATTGTGTCAAAGGCGGAGCTTGTAGCTATTGTTTTCTCCACCCACCGACAATCCGAAACGGACATTGGACATGCGCGTTTTGAAAACGCATTAAGATTTTAAAAAATATCTATATTTTAAGACCCACACACGAAAATATCAAATAGCACGTCACATAAAAAGAATTCAATTGAGCTAATTATCGAATTATGAGTATTTACTAAAATTACACGCGCGCGCACACATTTGTATCCCCGCGATACATACAAAATTCCCGTTATGTCGATTTTAAATAGTCATTCTTCGAGTTTCTCACGACGACGTGCAGTCAAACAGCTTCAGGTGAAATTCCACCTGTAAAGCCTTATTAATTATTTACTGTCACAACGGTTATCGCTTCGTGTTTTGCTCGTTTTGTATTGGGGCAAGTAATTTTACGGAAAGCGAGAATATTTCAATTAAATATGCGTATACAAGATGCACAAACTCACTCTGGTCTGATATTCATGCGAAATAATAAAAACATCGTCAATTTTGAAAAGTGAAAAGGCAAACAAGATATCGATATATATGTATGAACTTTCAATATTTACTTCTGAAAAAAAAAATATTTTAATGAAACTATTCATAACAAGTAGAATTTTAAAAGAATAATATTAAAGTTACAGATATCTATATTACAATAGCATATAAGACATCATAATATAATAATTATAAATCTTAGTTTGTTGTAAAAAAACAATAATTGTAATACAAATTTTGTTGTTAACTTTTATATTTATTAAATAGTTGAAAAATGCTATAATAATAGTTGTTATCTTTATTTAAGTGAAAATTTTATGTAAAACTAATAATTAATATTCCTTAAAACATTGTATTACAGGTTTTAAAAATCATAATTTATAATAAAACAATCATTTATAACAATAATTAGTTAATATCGTTATTCATATATTTATATTTCAAATTCAAATTTGCGTAACATGCGGTTTTTTTATCTCTAATGGTTTATAAATCCTGAATGAAAAATAATTTAATCCAATGTAAAAAAGAAAAATTCTGAATTCTGGAATTAAAAAGGTTCAAAAGTATTAATAGGAAATTTGTTAAAAATTATCTGAAGAAAATATGCGAATTACTGTAAACATTATTTGCAACACAGTCGACGACAAATGAAGTGTGGTTTTAAAGACAGTTTGTCGGACGATTATGTTGTCACTTTGGTCTAAATATGGTTATAATGTACCTATAATATATATGTATACACGCATACACAACATAGAAAAATGTTTCTTCTTATTTAAGAAAACAAGAAACATACAATAAAAAATGGAATCGTAATTCCAGAAAAAAAAATAAAAAAGGTTACTGACCAACGGTCTAGTGACTGTTGAAAATATGCCAAAATACATTAAAGAATATACATAAACCAGTAAATAAACAAATAAATACAATTCGACGTCGTTTTCAAATCAAATATAAAAATATATACAAAAGTGTGCGTTTACATTTATCAGTGATGATAAATATCCAAAAATATTGAAGTTTATTAATTATTTTGATAATTTATTTTTTCAAATTTTAATACATTCTAGAGTGAAATTTTGTGAAAATAATATGAATATTTAAAAAAATATATAATATTACATATAGTTTGCAAATAGTCATTCATAATTATTTATTAGACTTTATTAATATTCATTGTACAATTACATAATAAAAGGATTTTCAAAGATAAAAAATAATATAAAATTATTTTTATACTAAAAATTGATGAGAAATGCTTTCAAGAGATATTAAAAACCTTTGTTTGACATTTTTGCTTGTATTTTGGCACAACTTATTATATATTTAATTCTGAATTTATTACAACTTATAATTATCAACTATATTGTCTTAAAAATATGAGTATACATGTATACATTGTTAAAATATTTAAAAGATTTAATGATTTTCTATAATATACAATTTGGGAAACGATTAAAATATTACATTTGTTCAACCTTTCCTTTTGTTTGGTTACTACTATATTATTATGGATGACGTTAAGAAAAATGTATCAAGATTGACAAAACTCATGATATATCGTAACATTTTAAAATTGTACACATAGTTGCATTAAGCATTATTGACTATCATTTTATTTTTTTCAAATCCAATGCATTCTTTATTTTCATTTTTCAAAATTAAAATACCTGCGCTCGTACGCATGCAAGATAAATAAATATTTCGTGTAAATTTCACAGATGCCAAAACTTCGAAATGAAAAAAAGCCGTTAAGATTGTCGCAATCAATTATCGCGTTTTATTTCGTTTTGTTGTATTAGTTATTTTATCGCGTATTTTTATTTTATTTTACTTTTTTTGTTAAATGAGGATGACGATATAGGTACATTAAAGACGATTCTTCACGTTCACCATTGTTGCTTATAAATCATTAGGAGGGGTTTTTCCTTGACGCTTCTTCGTCTCGACAACAATGGCAAAGAGCCGCGAAGGGCACAAAAACAATTTATCGTAGTCTTTTTTATGTATAACGATATTTTTGTGTTTGCTCTTGTGTTGCCCGTGTTGTATTGTAAGTTAGCGGACTATTATATTGAAGTTGGATAATTACGGTTGAACGGCTACGTACACATTCGACCATAGTCTTCTATGCTGGAGAAGAAGCAACCGCACATCATTGTCCAACCAGAAGAATAAATATGAAACGCATTAAATAAGCGTTGAACTTTCAATAGAAAACTTAGAAGCGAACAGTTCCTCTCGTGTAACCGCAAATCGAAATTGCGAGGCTTTTATTTGGAGGTCTCCATTATTGTAAGATCGAATTTCAAAACGAAAAATACGTTTGTTTTGAAGCGAATCAATGTTTTCTTTTAAGAAATATTTTATAAATTGATAAATAATGTAAAATGAACTGAGATAAAGTAATAGTGGAGTATTGATTTTGAACACATAATATTTCAAAAATAAAATTTAAAAGAAAGATTCACGTTCATAAAGAATTAATTATTTTATGATAATGTGTGCAACAAACATAAATTGAAAATAAAAAAAATTCAAAAAATGAAGTCACGAGAGAATTTTCTGAATCTTTGCGGAAAAATTATATATAGGTATTATCAGTGTTTTATATAATTTATGTTGTTATTAATTATACATTACATTCGATTTAACGAATTTATTTGATTCATTCGCGTGATTATAATTTGATGAGTTTTTAATACAAATTAAAATGATGTTAGACATGTGAAATATTTGAAATCATCAATCATAATCGTTATGAAAAACCTGTTGGAAACAAATTTTATTGAATCTATTGAAATATGCGTCTGGAATTTAACATAATAGCATAATTTTAATGATCGAACAAAAGAAAACGGATTAATAAAATCGATTAAATTAAACAATAAATGTAAATGAGGCCACGATATTAAGGAAATCTTTTCGAAAAAGAATCGTTTTCGCATCATAATTATTGGCGTTTATTTGAAGCGTTCGAAGGAAACCGTGAAACAAGTAGTATACAATATTAATAATAATATAAACGCTGTTTTATTAATATTTTAAGTATCGTTTGGTTATATTAATTATGTCGTAAATTCATAAATCAAACTTTCTCCACTTTATTCCGTAAAATTTTATTTATATATTTTTTCCTCGACGAATAAATTTGCGGTCGTTTTGTGGGAATAAAATAGCCGTCATTTATAGGCATACTCGTTTATATATATATATATATATATATATATATATATATATATATATATATATATATATATATATATATATATGCCTCTTTAACCAACCGTATAAATTTACTAGGTTTATGTGAATTCGATAAAACACGCGCATATAATTATATAATACATACGGTGTACATTGAAAATATAATTATCTGTGTTTAATCGAAGGCAATAAACCCTTTAATCCGTTATAATTGCCGTTTCATTGGCTACTAAACTTTTCACACGATGTTAAAAAAAATAATTAATATTTCGCATTTAAAAGATAATAATAGAGACAAAAGACGCATTTTACGTTTTTAATATCCATGCGAACGTGTAATAAACACATTTGCTGTATTATTAGACATTATAATACACGATTTACAGAAACTAAATAGCAATTACCGGCATATATCAGCAATATTATTTAGAAGATAATGTACGCATTAATGTAATAGAGTAATAGATGAATAATTATAAATGGCTATTAAGAGAAATGGGGTACTCTTTCTAAGGATTCTCACGCAACAAGGAAATATATACATATATATTAAATTTTATTTTGTTATAAGTGTGTTGAAAACGGAAATTAATTAAATTATTTTATATTTTCCAAAATTTATAATTTAATTTTATTTTTTTTGCTATTAAACTAGACTCTAAACATGAAATAATAATTGATTTATTACAACATAGATAAAATTTAAACGCATATTATCATTTGATTGTTTCGTTTCAAAAGCTCAAATTACGTAAAAAAAATATAAGATAGGAAGAATTCGGATTTTTGAACAATGGGTACAATATGGAATGAAATGATGAAAAACAGACGGCCCCGTGTCTGGTTGCAGATGATCACGGCTTCTAAAAGTTTCGCAAACGTTTTGTTTATTTATTTTTTTCTAACAATAGAATGAAAACGCTTCAATGAAAAATAGTCGGATCGCATCATTTACTTATTTCACACCTAACAATTTAATTATACACAACGATATAAAAATGTTCATAAAACTATAACTAAAATATTATTAAAATGAAATTTTTATATTTAAAATAATAGCAATGTGAATTGTCAGAACAACATTTGTCCTATATGTTAATGCAATTCTCGACGAACTAAAGGGAATATTTTCGATTCTCGGTCGTTATGCATATCCGCAGGTAGTGGTATCCTTATAGGACACACGTGTTTGCCAGCTTTTATAAACGGATGTGACACAACACAACACAAAACATCTTTCAGGTGTTTAGAAAATTTGGTTGTCGAACCATTAAAATTGGTTATAATTTAAAACAAGAGTGTTGTTGCAATGAAAAATAATATAATATTTATTTACAAATAAGTATAAAATAATTGCTTTATTTTGATGGGTTTAGTCGTTCGATAATTTTTGGAATAAATGAACTGATACGTCATAAACAATTGAAAATATTCTACTAATGCAAAAATTCAAACTGAATATCAACTTTTAAAGATAGTAGAATATGATAATAGCGACATCGCCAGTCGGCACGTAGATAAACATGTCTGTGCATACGAAATACTATTTTCAGATTTCAATTATTATCTTCAGAACAATCTTTTTTACAAAACATCTAATAAAATCATAAGAATATCAGGATTAATTTTAAATTTCAATAATAAAAAGAATAAATGTATAAAAAAATATATTCCAATTTTCATTGTTTAATTAAAGTATGAAAAAAATCACAGAATTATTAATTTTGAAAGTGTTCACAATTTTCATCAAATAAAATTTTATCCCCACCTACAATATATCCTAATATATTATATTTTAAACTATTTAATAATATATTTCACAAATAAAAAATCTTTCAAATTAATCTCACATTCATTCATATGATAAAATTGTGAAGAATCTGATAAATTATTTTTATTTAATTTTAGTGTCAAAATGAAACTTCAATCTGTCGACGAAAGCGGACTGGGGTTCTGTCTTTTGACACCCGGCAAACGATCGTATCAATCTATCATTGTACATTACTCATCTCAAAAATATTTTTAAACATGAACAATACAGAGCCCCTCTCGTTCTCTTATCTCGGAGACCAAAATGGGTAAAAAGGCGAGGAGTAGATGGTTGAGGACGGAGACGACGAGGAGCAGGAGAAGCATCGTCAGCTAACTTGGCCTTATTAATATACCCAAATGAATGCAGGACCTTTTCATCCCGGGTACCCTATTGTGATTGGAGAGAACAAGGCTTCTCGGGGGTTAGACGAGCTGAAAGACCGACAAAAGCCTCGTTCGGACGCACAAAGGAGAACCGGAGCCGAAGCTACATTTTCCCAGAAGGAGTTCTCCTTCATCCTCTAGCTTCATTCTTTTATAATACCCACTGACGACCTCGGATGAATGGAAAATGTGCTCCGTTGACCATTCAGCACTTGTTTAACAATTTATCCGATGGCGTACAAAAGGGTTTGTTTTGCTAGTCGTCGATTCAAATTCAACGTAATTTTTTACAACGTATACAATCGCGTTTATTTAAACATCTTATGGTAATTTTTATTATTTAATAATATGATATATTAAGGACATACCTGGGGATGTTCTTGCTGTGATAATAATTTCTCTCTGGCTAATTGTAATTGTACTATAAGTTCAGAAAGACGTCTTTCTCGTTCTATGACACTGTCTCCAGTTCCAAAGAGTCCACCACTGGCAAATGCTTGTTGCAAAGCAGCGGCTTCAAGAGCTGCTTGCGCTTCAGCTGTTGTGAAATCACTAAAAAGAAAATACATATATATGTCAAATATTACTAATATATCACAATATTACTTTTTTATATTTTAATCACTAATATTATGTAAGTAAAAAAATATATTTTAAAATTTGATGTTGAAAATTAACATCTAAGACAGTCCATTAGTAACGAAAGCAATATCGAAGAGATACATACAAAAGTCAACGAGAAAGTTTATGTAGAAACAAAATACTGACGTGAAGACTTTAGTGTGTAGAAAGAACGATCGTCACGAACGTGTGTATTTCAGAAGCCACGTTCTCATTTCTAGCCACTGTGGATATGGAAACATTCATCCTTTTTACAGTTGCAGCCAAAACCATGAATAATTTAAATTCAGACTCTGCAGGGGGGTAACAGTATGCACCCACCTGTATGTTAGATACAACCGCAAAAGAAAAACACATTAGGAACAAAGTGCACGTAACTTTAAGTGTGCACTACCATCCTTTGATTGTGTTTTGATCGTGGACTAGATTATTACTAATATATATACATACATATATATATATATATATATATATATATATATATATATAAATAAAAAAAACACTTGCAAATTATTCATTGTTCGATTACTTTACAAGAGCGCCCTTTTCGTACATACAATACCCTTCACTCAGACAATTGTAACCCTTCAGAAGGAAAACGGTGAGGGTGACGGCTCAGTATTATAAGGAGTTTGCGGCGTTAGAAGAAAAAAAGGCTACACAATGAACGAATCGAATAATAAGGGATGGGTGAGGGAGTACGATGAAAAAAGGAGTGAAAAAATAAGGTGGCGAGCATTCTGAGAGGAAAAAATAAATAAACGAATATATATATAAATATATAAAAAAAAAAAGGGAACGATGACGAGTACGACAGTGAAAACCGGCAATAAAGTTGTCAGCGAAATATGACGGCCTCGGAGTGTCCCGCTGGGAGAGCGACAGAAAGTAATTTGCATGAAAACATCGAAACTGGTAAGATCTTGTTACTCAACAGATTTTTCATTATGATTTTCTGAGATCGGCGCCAATATGCGAATGAATGAATGAAAGTGTAAATTGATCATTTCGCGTTCGAATTAAAAACTACGATCGGCAAACAATAGAAATGATAAATTATAATAATGAATAAATCGTGAAGATTTATTCATGAAATAAGTAAAATAAATGAAATAAATATATATATATATATATATATATATATATATATATATATATATATATATATATATATATATATATATTATACAATACAATCAATTTTAAAATCAAAACATGATTTAGATATTTTTGTAAAACAAGCGCTGGTTATATATGAGATGATGAGTTTTACATAACGCATGACCGCGTACAATAATACCCTCAGGATATACATGTAAGTCATGTGTACAGAAAAGGAACCCCTTTTTTACGATTCCCTTTCTTTAGTTCAGTTACTATACAGGAATCGAGTTAGCGTTTTATCACTCAAATATAAAAAAAAAGACATGTGCACTTATATAGCATTTTTTTTTCTACCAGTACGAATATAACAGAGATAAAATATAAAAAAAAACATATATGATGACTAAGTAAAACAATTGTGAGAGTATGTATTTCTTTTTATATAAAACAATTATTATCTTGGCGAGTCCGTGACCTGTAATCGAAACTGACAAAAATATGTTAGCTTCCGTCATCTAGTTATGGTTTTTGTATATATATATATATATATGGAACAATGTGATATCAAGGTTTGTCGGGGTTATCTTTAAGAATAAAAAAAAAGACAAACAATTTCACGACGAAAGCCTATCACTATCTTTAACAATAAATATGTATTTTTACGAATAGAAATATTAATTAAATTAGTGTTATGTGCATAAAAATGATATGTAATATTTTTTTTTGTTAACAATTAAAGGATACAACGTCGAAGCGAATGCATTTTAATAACCTTTTGTAGTCGAATCGCGTCTCTCTTATTGCCATGTGTAAAAAAACCATACCGAATCGAATCTCGCACTTGATATTATCATTTTTACTGGCTAGGAATCTGATGGAATTTTAGATGTTATTTTTTGGGCGACGACTCTTGACCATTTCGCCGTCAATGAATATTTGATAGTTGTATCGAATGCAATGCACATTCAATGCACATATAAGTACACACAAGATGGGGTAGCTGGGTGCATTATGTGCACTCATTTTCTATGTATGTATGTAATAACTATATATTTCAGCAATTCTCAATCTGTTCACATGATGCGTCTGATTATTATATTAACATGAAAACTTTTATAATATATAATAATAATATTATAATAATGATAAAATACCCAATAATATATATAATGTATGGGAAAACTAGTGTAATAATGAATAAGAAATCTTTATTATTATAATATAAATCAATATTATAAATATTAACTCCTTAAAGATTTATTATAGAATGAAATAGGTGATATTTATTTTACTATTTTTTTTTAAAAACTCAAAATAGCATTCGCTTAAAAATAAATAAACGTTATAAACGTATAAAATATCAATGAGTAAATACGATTTTTTTTTATGAATGATTAAATTTCCACGGCCGTATAACTTGAAAAATACCGATATACGAACGTATTGAAAACCGTGTACTTTGATTAATTCTGCAGCATCCGCTGGACGCATCAATTTTTCATTTGAACATCGTCACAAAAAACTGATACATTTCGCGTTTTGTTTTCGTACAGCGCTTTTTTTTCCAATATATATCGCTTTCCCGAAAAAAATATACTCCGACCGACTGGCAACGATTCAAAACTCTCTGAAAATAACGAACAAACTTTACAATTCATTGCCGAAGTGTGTTAATATACATGTGCAGATGTTCACACACCCATCGAATGTATTAAATGAAATCCTTTCATTAAAATTATTAGTTATGATTTTTTTTAATTATTAATTCTCAAATAAGAGCTATTTTTCATATTAAAATAACTCGTTTTGCTTGTCATTTGAAAGATGTATCCATTTTATACGTGATATATAACCGGTGAAATGAAATCATATATCAGATTCAAATTTTGAGTATATAAAAATTGATTTTTCTCTTAGACTACAATATATATATATATATATATATATATATATATATATATATATATATATATATATATATATATATATATATATATATATATATATATATATATATATATATATATATATATATATATATATATTGAAGAACGCCTTTCATATCAATCATTGAAGTTATATATGCTGTATATATGACAGACCATCATTAATGTAACAAAACGAGATTCTTTTTTATTTTTAATAAAAATGTAGTCTGTAGTATATTATATATATATATATATATATATATATATATATATATATATATATATATATATATATATATATATATATATATATATATATATATATATATATATATATATATATATATGCGCGTGTTAAGAAAAGGCAATAATAAAAATGATAATGATTATGGTCGGAGCCATTATGTATTGTTTCTAACAAAAAGCCATTTAACTTAAGCAATTTATCTTGGCCACTTTTTGTACTTTGTTACCGAGCCTAGGCTAGGCGCACAATGACTAACCATTGTTCGCTAAGAAAGATCTTCTTCTTAATACTAAGCTGTTGTTTTTTATATTATAATAATGAAGACATTTCCAACACTTAATATATGATGGTAAGTTCAAACGTTTGAGGACAAAAGGTTGATTACGCCATCGCAACAATCTCTTTTTATTTTTAAAGATCTTATCACTTTGTGTGCATTTGTTCCAACATAAATAATTTAAAATATTAAATACATCCTAATGATATAAATATCACAAAAAGTAAAAAAAAAGATACAATAGAACAATATTTTTTAGTCACGACAGGAGTGAATGTGATAGTTAAATGTGGTAGTATAAATGATATGGCTACATATTTTAATTTTATAACAATAAGATTATATATATATATATATATATATATATATATATATATATATATATCGTATATATAAATATATGTATTCTAAAAACAAAAATTATGATAAGGTTGAAATTTATCAAATTTAAGAATTCGCTTCAGACTAATAGTAGCTTATTGACCGACTGACCTCAGAAAACCATTCTTATGACATTATGATAAATTATTTATAATATTTTGGAATTATAAATCTGCATAAATGTTATCTTATCACACTATGAAATTATACTATTAATATAATATATAAACCAATAATTATCATTACATACAAATTTAAAAATTAAATACAAGTACATCGTTTTTAATTACACTATATATTTAGAGATTTTGATATCGAAGTTTATAAACCATGACCGTGGTTTATAAACTTCAATTTGATCTATGGCAATTTATAGATATGAACACGATGACAATTAGATATTTTACACATTTATGATATATTATAATACTCCTATTATTGTAACCCTGATCTCATGACCTATTTTATGATGTATTTGTTAGTTGTTTACATGATTATAATGAACATATTTAACAATAACCAATTGAAATCTATATAAAAAATAATTACGTAAAATGTACAATAAAATAATATACACATATAACATTAAATACAAATATAAAAATTGTTAATAAATAAATATAATTTATTTATTATAAAGAGGCATTCAAGATTAAATAATAAACCATTTTTAAACTTTCTCAAATAAAATTTAAAACGTTATATTGATATATTTATGAAAACTATTGTGATTTTTGTTAAAATGTTTTCCATGGTTTTCCTACTCTTACCTATATGGTATATGGTATAGCGAAAATAATAACTAGAATTTTATTTTACCCACTAATCTTTAAAAATACGAAAAAATTAAAATATTATTTTAAAAATATTTAAAAAACGTTATCACAAATAAGCTTTAATTATATGTGATCGTTGTTACTATCGTTTATCACGTAAAGAGTTTGTAGAATTAAAAATGAAAAGAATTACGAACATAATATTAGGTTAATTTATGTATTATATTAAACACAAAATATTAATTTGATCCATAAAAAAAATATATAAAACAATTAAATTTTTGAATGTACTTACTTGTTTTGTTTGATCGGTGTTGTTGATGGGGTAGGTCGTTTCTCTTCTTTTATCGTGCTGTTATTCATTTTGGATGTAAGCCTCTTCAGTACGTCATCCATAGTTCTCTTATGTGGACCAACCGAACCGATGGACGAATTATGATTTAATAATGTCGAATTATTATTGTTGCATATACTAAGATTTGATTTAAAATCTGTCGAGTTTGGCGAACTGCATTCAGATGAACTTCTTCGCCTTTCTACTACTTCCTGAAGTGCTGCTTGATGTCTAGCGAAATGTTCGTGATGTAAATTTATAGCCGATAAAGTCACTGGTACAAGGAGATTGTTGGTCATTTTGAGATCTTCTACGCCTGTATTATTATTGTTGTTGTTGTTGTTGCCGTTGTTGAATTTTTGTTTTTTAATAGGTCTACCGTCTTCAATGTTGATCTGTTCGGATTCGTCGTCAGTATGCTCCGCGGAACTAGGATTAGAGCTGGACGAGGTAAGTTTGTAAAAATTACCGGTATTTGAGGTTTGATTCGTTTGGTTTTCTTCGAGATCACTTTCAAAATTATTACTAGATTCGTCGTGATCCGTGAAAACACCCCCCGGATGATCGGACGATGTACTATTTGTTTTAGCTTTCAATTTCAGAGGTTCTGTATTCGCAGAGCCAAAATCCGATATAGAAATTTCTGGAGTAGTTTCACTGGCGACTTCAGTTTGTATATTGGGCGATGAGGCGACACCTTCTTGAAGTTTAGTAGGCGGCGATTTTCTTTTAGATGACATGTTTCTAAAAAATTAAAAAATAATATATTGTTTAAATTATATTTCTCATTGTTGTTAATCTTTTTATAGTTGTAAACAAAATAAAACTTTAATCATTTGAATGGAATAAAACAGAAAAAAAAATATTGACGTCCAGATTTTTTTATCTCAATGACGAAATTATTAAAACAATCGAATTAATAATTTGTATTTATATAGTAATATTTATAAATCTATGAACTAAAGAATAAATATGTACGGATGAAATTTGTTCCTGAATATTTAACAAATTGAAAATGAGTATTTCTAACTGGAAAAGCTTTAATCAAACATACATATATATTGGGTAAGTTTCAACGTCGAAAAAGCTCGACGGATTATTTGGAAGGTTGCGGTATTGCCAAGTCATGGCGTCTTGATTTGCTAACTAATGATAAGCATTAGAAGAGATGGCAAAGCTTTCCGTGTCAGGGGTGATCAATTTAATTGGAATGTCTCAATGTTCGAAACATCGAAGATATTTTCACATGGCTGACGCAATATCTAATACGATTTGATAACATTTGTTTTACTTTACAGATACATATTTTATAAAATTTTGCAATTTAATCTTTTTTTTTCTCCACACATATTTAATTAAATTTAGTATATTATCTAAGCTATATGGTTTCATAAAATATATACTTAATGGTAGTAAATAAAGTACACTAGTTTTATTAAATCATAGAAAATAAAAAAAGTGTATTTTGTTTGATACAAAGCGATTAAAAAATAAGAATTAAATAATATAAATTTGACCGGGTCGAATATGTATAAATCATTTATTTTATTTAATTATAAAAAAATATTAATTCCAAATCAAAAATTCAATGAAATATATTTGTTTATCTAGCATTCCAAAAGACTGTTTGTATACCCTGTTTGAGAATTTGAAAGAATCGTAGATATTTGATTGGATTCTACGTGCAAATTGAACGGATCAAATTGGATGACCACACCATATGTGACGCCACCATCAAGTACAGACAGATAGACAGACATTTACACGTTTTCACGTACGCACACATACAAACATATAAATAAGTGTCTACAATCTTCAAAGATAGCTGGATCACCGATTCGAATAAGTGTAAAACCTTTCCGATCAGAATGAGAAGAACGCGGAACATCCTCTAATCAACAGGACCTCGTGTGTGACTTCGAGAAACCAAAAAGGGATGAGTCAAGGAAGGGCGAGAGGGCTAAGCGCTTTTGATATGCGAATCGGCTAATACGATTTAGAGGGTAGATAGGAAAATAAATCGATTTGATGACACTTGAGAAGTACGTACGATATACGAAAACTCATTCCCTCATATTATTCCTCTATACCATCGTCGAGTCTATTGCTACACGATTCGTTGTTACAATTGGAAAATTTCAATTTTAAATATGACTTTCGCTCGGTTACGTTTCGATTACAGTATTACAATTTGAATAAAAATTGATTTTGATTGAAATAATTTGAGATTTTATAGTTATAAATTTTAAAGGACTGATAACGAGATATGAGAGTGTAACTAGTATATAATTGAAATAAATGAAACATATCGTAAATTTTAATCAAAATCCAATTACTCGATATATAACTGGATAGGCTCCAAAATAAACTTACACCTTGAGAGTATATCACTAATTCGTTGGGACACTTTAAGGTAAAGTGCTATTTGGTCGAGGAAATTAGCAGTTTCCTTTCCTTCCGTCTTAGGCTTAGGATGTTGCTCAGGAAAACTCCCCTTGCATAATGGCTCACTGGCAATTACACACGTTTCAATCTGTTTACATGTACATATATTTCTACTAATTTATATATATTTATATATTAATTTAAGAGATATATTCAATTCTAATAAATTTTCATATTTAAATTTATGAAAATAATATAACAATAAAAAATAAAATGACTTTAAACTTTCGGTATAAATGTATAAAACTTAAAATAAAAATATATAAGTTTCCATGGAAACTAAATAAATATGGATTAAATCAAAGAACAAATGAATATAAAATATGATATTTATAATTTATAAATATGTATGCAAATCGATATGTACTACAATTAATTATAACAAAGCTTAGTATTTTTTGGTATGCTTATACAGATCACCCATAAATGATTATAAACCGAAATTTTAAAATTTGATTACTTTCGTTCTTATTTTTTGTATTTTTCGTGACTTCAATGTTAACTTATTTATGATTTACGTAGTTAATAAAAGAAACATAAACAAAATTTCAATAATAATTTGTCAATTAAGTAATCTGGCACATTGTCGATTTCTGAACTAACGATATCACTATTAAGTATATATATTATATAATATTTTACAAACGATTAATTTGAAATAAAACCATTGCATTATCTTTTCAATGAAAATTGATACTATTGATAGAGTACGTGGAATTTTTTTTACAAGTTAAGAAAATATAATATAAAACGAAACGAAGCGGTTTAGTTTTGTCGCATTTACCATATGTAAAATGAAATTCGATTTATGACGAAAATTGCGAATATCAAAATCCGAAGCCATCACTTGATAACATCATTTCTCATACAAAATGCGCAAACAAACAAATAAAAATAAAAATGCGCCTTAATGAAAATTTCCCCTGTAGGCGACGTTTCCATTTGCCCGTGCGCTCCCGGTTTTGAACAGCTCATTTCCTCTCATTGTTCACCCTTCATCTTGGAGGCGAACAAAACGGTCCGCAGACAATTTGTGCCCCCGAAATCAAATCATCAACAACAACAAGTGCCCCACACCGCGGCAACCCCGTCAATTCAATAATATCACAATTCTCTTGTTCGCACGTAAAACAATGTTCGTCATTAATTTCCGCGTTTGAAAGGAAGAAAAAATAACATAGCGTGAAAAAAGGCGGAATCGACACAAAAGAAAAAAAATGAATAAAAATTGTACACAGAAAAAAGGAACTGGTATTTTTTATCACATTGAATATGCACGTTCTGCATTAGAAAAATGGAACGGCAGAAGAAATTTTAATAACAGAATTATCCTAATAAAAGAAAAAAATATACTGTGCAAAGTGAAGTAAAAATGCGCACAATAATACTCGCGCAAACACAGACGGACTGAATAATAAAATCTCACAAATGCGATTAAGGAATTTTCTCAAGCTGAGTGCCTATTGAGAAAATAACGGAAAATGGAAAGCTTCATGATGGAAACGATATATTTATGTTTATACTTATTACACACACACACGTATATATATATATATATATATATATCATTAAAATACAATTAAACTAAATGAAGTATTTAATTGAGATAATTGGATAAAATGGTCTTAATTCTTAATTTAAATCAACAGTAAAATTAGAACAAAAGATTCATACACAAAATGGTTATTATACTGATGATTTATTTGTTATATTTCTAAATCAAACAATATATATTAAAAAAATATTTTTATTATGAAAAATGTAATGAAAAGAGAATTCTTCTTCTTACTTTCCATCTCTCGCATTTATCTGTATTATCATGTTTAATTTTACCTAAATTTTGAATACAAAACGACGGCATATTAATTAACGAATGAATGAATATGTTTTTTTACGTTTGTGAGAGGAAAAAAATGAATCAAAAGGGACATAAATAAAGCTCATCCATCCATTCGAATAATATATCTACATAGTCCGTATAGTACACATGCAAAAAGATACATACAGAAACAACGTTTCGTATTAAATTATGTTGAATAAGAAGAAGAACAGAAAGCGAGCGGCAGGCCAAGTAGAAAATAAATAAATATAAACGGCATACGGGGATGGTAACGAAACGAGAGGGAGGAGCAACGATGGGGGGTTTGAGTATTCACAGAACGAAGAAAATGAAATGTTCGTATACTTGTATTATGTATTATTTTCAACAGAGGCACTTACGAGAAAATGAAAATGGAATCTTTGACTCGTGTATTATATATATATATATATATATATATGTGTGTGTGTGTGTGTGTGTGTGTGTGTGTGTGTGTGTGTGTGTGTGTTAAATAATATACAAAGTTTGTAATCCATATTTTATAAATCAATAAAGAAATTTTTCCTCAATAAGCATCGATAAACATAAAAGAAATGCAAGTATTCAAACTGTAATTGTACATATAAGAACAATTTATAGACAATAAAATTAAATTTTATAATGAATTATATGCATATTACACAGTTTCATTTTTGACTACATAAAAAGATTTATATAATCGCATTAAAATTAAAAAATGTTAAAAATATGGAATAAGTTTGTTTCATATAGCATAGAATAAAAGTACTTTATGTAGCAATTATCAACATTTTTAACGAATATCGATTTTTTAACGATTATGGGAAAAACTTCTAAAACTAATCGCGCGTATTAAAGCTTTTTATCGAACGATTATTGAAGGTCTTAATTATTGATAGCGTACAAATGGCATCTAAAAGCTCATCAAAAGCGGCGGTTTCTCAAAAGGGAACCTTTTATCGTTTAGAATAATTAAGTTAATTAGTTGTGTGCGGCGGATGATCTGGAGTCAGCTTAGCATCAAAAGACAACTTCGACCGTGAAGTGGATGGGTAGAGAACGAAAGTCGTACCTGAATCTTCGCTCGGAGATTCCATTAACGGGTAAAATTAAATATATAGCCCGACTTGACTACGATAATTTGCATCTTGGGCAAAATGCCTTTTTAATATAAAAGTTTAGCACTCGGTCGAAATTCATTAAGCCGGTGGCACACGCTTAAATATTTAAAAGCGAACCGCGCTTTAAACGATCGCTTTTGCGCGACCATAAAACCGCGACACGTAAATAATAAATAACCTTTTAAAATAACGTTTCAACACATTTAAAATTACGCTTTAATAATCTATATTCTGGGATAAATATGTGAATTAATGTCGTATTCCGTGTATGGATGGGGTTGAAATATCGAGAGGGATGTTCGTGCGATTTCATATATAGCATAGAAATTGCACGTATGCGAAAATATGAATGTTAGGCAAGGAAGGGACACAGAACAAATGGTCTTCGGTCGGAGCAAGTGGAACGCCTTCGGACGTGACTTCCTATGCCACCTTATAATTTCATTTCATATTTTCTATACTACTGAGTACAGACGACAAAATGGGATATTTTCAATGTCTGCATTGTATTTATTAAAACATGTAAAATGCAATATTCACACTATAATAAAATATTTGACTATAAAAATATATCAATTTATAGTCAAAACATTTATTGTTTACTACAAATGGAATTGTAATTTATATTGCAATTGCGAATAATGATATGTTTTTCATTTTGAATGAATAAAGCGTAGTAGTTGTTTACTATTGAAGTTGAAATTAGAGAAAAAAAATTAGTAATTAAATTATGTTGGAAATAAATAAACGATATCGAAACAAATTTTACGTAATGATAATGATTTATTATCACGCTATTACTTACTCGTCATAATATTATTATTTAAATATTTTTTTCTTACAAGATAAATACGTATGCGCTTCAAATTAAATATACGAACAGAATATTGTTCAAATTATTATATTATGAACTCTCTATAATAAAATTCTTTTAACTACAGTTTAAACTCTGGAATTTTAATCTAAAGAAATAGTTTGGTTACTCAAACCGTAAATAACAATAAAGGTTATTAGACTTTAAAGAGAAACGAAGTGGAAAAATAAATATTATTAATATATATTTAACTTAATGAGAAAATCATAATCAGAAATATATTCAATTCAGAGTTTCACTGAACGATCTTGGTAAATACAGTCTACAATTAACCTTATAATTTAGTTTGATCTTAACATATTGATCTATTAATTAATATATCTTGGTATTCAGTCTTATTTGATTTAAAGTCATTAAAGACCAATAAGGAATTTATTTATTTTTTTATCACATAAATGGAAAATTATTTAAGTTGTAAAAAAATAAAAATATAATAATAACTTCTTGCAGCTTTCAAGCGCATAAGGTTTCATGGATAAAGAAAACGCACGTAGTACCGTTTATCGTGGACAGGCCAGTGGCGTGCGTGGAGCGAGACAGGAACCAACCCAGCATCGTAGACGAAAAACGTTTCCTAGAGGGAACAAGAGGCGACTGATGAAGCACCCAAAAAGCCCATTGTCTCAGGACTGTGAGACAACAATAGGCGTCATCAGGCCGCAGACGCTGAAACTGGATGACCCTCCCCGTCTAAGAACAAACTGGTACGCAAACATTTCAAGGGTGACCCCCCCCCCTTTACCTAGAGCAGATTATTATATGCTATCATATCGTATATCTAACCATTTGGATATATTAAATAATAAATCTCCGAATAAAATAAATATTAAATCGACGGTTAATATCGCGGCTACGGTGTTATATGTTTAATCGTGTATGTATATGATCGATGATTTATATATGGTATATATTTTAATCATCCTGTTGGAACGAGTAAGAAATAATTTTGTTACTTTTCCTGACAAAGTAAGATTTTGAATGCATATATAATTTGAGGAGTTAATATCAAGAAGAGCAAATTTTCTAATATTTTTACTTGCAATTTTATATATTTACATTCAGTATTCGGTATTTTATAAAGTATTATAATTTTATAGCACTAAATACATTCAGAAAACCGAAAAATAAAAATAAAAAAAAAACCGATAAAAATTCATTCAGAAAACCGAAAAATAAATTTATACTATTTTTTTAAATATTATTGTTTACCTCATTTTCATAAAAATCCAATGAAAAACTATATAAGAAGTAAGTCACGAGGCTAAGTACAACGGGGAATGACTAATATTTAAGTATAAAAGTGCGCCCTCTTTTCGTACAACTCCCTTCACGGCTTATTGTACAAACATACCCCCTGGGGGAGCCTAAATAATTCACTAGCGACGGGAACAAGGTTTTTATTATCGCTATTATGTCTCCAATTCATTCTTCGACATTCGAACGGACGATGGGGGAGGGTGACAAGGCGACTTTTCTTTTATTCTCCTCTCTTGGAAAGCTCTCGATTTTCACCGTCGACAAGTCGAGGGTTTCTTCGATTTTTTTCCTATTACACGAAAAATACATAACCGTACAACGCGAAAAAAAAAAACAATTACGCACTGTATAAAATAGCTAAAGTCGATCACGACTTCGAAACTTTGGGGAGCGAGGAAATGACTCGTAATGTTTGATGTTCGCCGCTAAATTACACTTGTATGGTAAAAGAAATTACAATATAACTGGGGGTTGTATAATTTGGCGAAAAAAATCATATAAAATATCATATATAAATATATTTTTTAATCAATCATTATCTAAAATAATAAAATTTTATATGTACTTCTTAATAAATGAGTTTGATTATAGATTTCACTCAAAATGAAATATAATTACAATACACGCACTAAATTACGCGTAATATTTGGAACATAAAAAAAAATAAATACATATATGTGAAACGTGGAAAGAACGACATTTAGAAAGAAGAAAATAGATATGTTTTTAATGCGATTTCAGCATTGAAAATACGAATTAACATAACCCATTAATCGTAGTCTGAAACACTTGTCGCCAAAAAAGGGACGAACCCTCGATATTGCAAAAGCGCATTGTGACCGCGACGTCGCAATAATGCCCACGTATATATCCCGTAATAATGTCATTTGCATTGCATCAAATCCGTTCGCATATGCACGCAATTCATAATGCAATTCGAAATTAATTCCATTATAAAAGCTTCATCAGAAAAAAATGACTTTAAATCCTTTTTTTTTAATTCTACAAGATCCCGTTTCGATTTAATTGAATCGGTTAATGTTTATTCTTTCTAAGTTCTCGGTCTGTTTATCCGAGTTAAAATATAAATATTTTTCTTGATTAATTTACATTATATTATAATAAAATTCGATGAATTCAAAAAAAAGCAAACTGAACTGTCATAATTGATAATAGTTAAAAGTATTTGTATTTTTTTTTTCGTTGAAATGTAGCCGTTTATTTTATAAAATGTTTAATAACAACATTACTAACCAAATAGAAAAATTACATACATTTATGTATGTGTGTGTGATTTTTAATTGTGTTATTAAAGGAATAATATTTGAAAAGTTGGCAACTTCACCTAATAAAAATATTTTTGCGCTGTAAAACTATCATGGAAATAACTATGAAGAAGACAATAATTGATCTCTTTATATTTATACACAGCTGTATAAATATATATAGTGTTTTTAAATCACTATTACATATTTACTATCGTTATTTTTTTTCAAAAATCTAAATGATTTCATAAAATATTCTTTTATACAATAACCTTTATTAAAAAAATCATCTAATTTAACACACAACTATTCTTAAATGCAATTAAAAGCATATATTAGCTCTCGCCATTGTCACAGTGAAATAAATGAAATTAATAATTAATAAATAGATGATTATAGGAATAAATTTGAAATTTAATATTAATATGTAAGGATCAAAGTTTACGTTTATTAATGAGAAACAGGTCTCCGTAATACCATTTAAAAAGGGAGCAAAATTTATTTATTTATTTTTTTACTCCATTATTTTTATTTCGGACCAGTCGAAAAGCGTTTGATGTCCTCATAATAGAGACGGACAGAAATCCCTCGACGACATTGTTCAAAGGGCCGCGCCACCCACTTACGAAAACATATTATTTTAATTTGTACTCGCGCGGTCCTTTTTGTTTAGTCAATGTATGCAGGTTTTGTTTGTAATGTGTCATCTCATCAAATATGCCAAAGGACCCGCGCCCCCGTGGGATCTCTTCGGCGGATGAAGCCACGACTCGGGGGTTGAACGGTGGAACGGGATCGCCCTTTGTAACGTTCTTGACGGTAAAAGAATTCATAGTGTGCTCACCACTGGAGTAAATTCGCTTATTGATTGCTTTTCCAATATGAAAGTTTCCAATTGACCCTTTGTGAAAATTGTTCATCGTTTTCTTTCGCATTCTTGAAGTTTGTAGTTGTTCAGAAAATTTCTAATATAATTTAAAAACAGGTGTAATATTTCATTTATAAAATTATTATCGTACCGTATGATGTGACCAGCTGTTATAATCAATTAAATGTCTTCAAATAAACTATAATGTAGTATATGAACGATACATATTTTAAGTTGTAATAGCATTTGATTTGAAAAAAAATGTTAGTTAATGAATACCAAATTTTGAAAACGGCGGGCGGCAGGGTTTTTATCATTAATGTGATAATTTCAAAGTGAAATAAACTAATTGAAAAATAAGAATAAGTACTTCTTATAAAATATTGAGAAACATAGGGCTGTATTGTCAATAAAACATCAATAGAATAACTTGACTTTGTATTACATTATACTGCCCCATTTGTACTCGTGTCACAATATTGTATTATTCACCCCCTTTTCGCATATTAACACTTAACAAACGTGCCAGAAGCTTCCTAGTAGTGAAATTTGATGGATTTTTAATATTATATTTATATATTAAAATTTTCTAGTAAATTCTAATACAAGATGACAAATGTCATTGTAAGTTCCTACTGAAAAAAAAATCCAAAAGGATAAAGGGTGGTAAAACAAGGGTCGTGCGGGAGCTGTTGTTTATTTATGAACCACAACGACCCCGAGTAGATAGTGTATTAGGGGCGGGTTTCGCAGAGAATTGGTAGCAATCTAAAAGACACAACTGGGGCGTCATTCTTACATCTTGTTTGTAAAAAAAAGAATATCGGTCATAAACATTATTTTAATTTCGATCGTTAAATGAAATCAATATCATTTTTAAGAAATATTTAAAAATATTACAGTTGTAGATTAAAATTATTAATTCTTAGAAGAATTAAATAAAAATAAATATTTTTATTATTCTAAATAACATCTATATAATCTATAAATAATAGTTAAATATCTTTCGCGATATCTATAACTAGTCCAGTTATAAATTATAATTTTCAAATGCTACTGTAGCTTCAAACTGAATACAAGGGTTAAACTGATGAAAAGCAGAGTTATTTCGTATATTTAGACAAGAATGTTGAAAACCATTTATCATACAACAAATGAATATTTATATTTTTCGATTTAGGGTTTAGAAGTTGAAAAAAAAAATAACCGAGGTTAAGTTTGAATTTGAAAAATTGTCATATGTATTTTAGAACATATATATTGTGTAAAACGAATGTTTTTCCCAATAATAGAACTACTTTTCTATAGAGAGAGAAGCGTTAGAAACGGGACACAGAGCTCTTAGATAAACTTTGACAGTGTCTCTAATGCGGTCGTACAAGTCCCTCGGGGACCTGCAGCCAATATATAAGGCGGAGAGCTTAAGTAAGTAAAGAAAAAAAAACAGCACATTTTTCTCTATTTCTTTTAGGTATTGAAGGCCGAATTGCCAGACTATTCCCATTTTCATTTTATATGACCCGAAAGCGAAAATATTTCTTCGGCGAATAGAGAAACTTTAAAAAATTCTTATCGTAACATTTTTAAAATATAAAGTGTGCTAAAATACGCGAAGTATTCAAAAGTTAATAAAAAAAACTTAGAAGAATAAATCCCATTATTAGTAACGTGCTTGAATAAATATATGTTTAAATTTAAATACTATTGAAAATAATTATATATTAGATAATTTATTTTTTTTAAATATTGACATATCTATTAAATAAATTATTTTAATGAAAATAATTTTACTTTAATAACTTTAAATAAACTGATAATCCAACGATCCTTTTATAATTGAAATTTGTACCATCGATTTATTTTTTAAAATCGAATCATTAAATCTTTTTTTCTGAAAAATTTTACATATGATTATACTTTAAATATGTTTTAATAATATGTGTAGAACGTTCGTGATCATATCAGTTCGATATAAATAAGGGAATCTAGCCACTATTTTATTTCAACTTTTATAAAAAAACAAATACACAAAAATATATTATATAATAATGACAAAATAAATAAAATAAAGAGAAATATAACCGTTAAGATAATATAAGCTAGGTCGACTTTGTAGGACTAGAGAAGATTTATAATTTGATTAATGTCAAAAGCGTCCAAATGTTTCCTCTTCCACTCGACTTTTTTTTTTGATCCTACTAATGAATCTACCCAGCGTAGACATCTTTGTTCATTCGAACAAAAGTCAATATATGCTAAAGGGACGATTATTAATCACTATCACACTGTGTTGGAAACAATCAATCCAAAATAAACTCCAACAATGTTTTGAGAAACGTTGGATTTGCACACGTGGTCACAGAAAGAGTGCGTATACAATGGCCGAACAAAAAAAAAGAAGGGACGACTTCGAAAAAATAATAGAATTTCCATCTTAACGACATATTTATATAATTATGTGAGAGCCAGTATTATTCACAAAAAAAAATCAAAGGGAAACATGTTAAGGCGCTAGTAAAAATACACGTGCGTGAAACGCGTGTTAGTGTTTAATAATTCTTCCCATATTGAAAACAAGTTATACGCACAATAATATTCAACGGCACAGCGACAATGAAAATTTACCGACTATTATAGTTGTTCGCCACTGTCAATAAACTAGTATTATTATTATTATAATGTTCTGGAAGTACAAAAAAAAAACTCGAAGAATTAAATATAAAAACATTATCATTGATCGATAGAGAATCCTTAAACTAATAATTTAGATTCTAAATAAAGCAACGTTGAAAACTTTTGAGGGACCAACCAAATATTTTGGATCTATCACATTTCAAAATAGTTGATAATTTATAAAATTTGTGAACACATGTATATTTTAGTGAAAATGTTAATCAATATAATTTCATTTGTGAAATGCAATTTCAAAAACTATAAAATATGTAGATTTTTGTACTTATTTTTTTAAATAAAATAATAATATATACAATCCAAGATGGACATATGCAGTTCTTTAACTGAAACCTACAAAGAATAATTAATACCCATCGCCTATTTTTTTCGACAAATATCAATGATTTACAAAGGTATAATATATTACGTGTAATTAATATGAGAAAAAACATATTGATCTTCTAAAACCGAATCAGAAGAATTTTGGAATATTGTCAACGACAAATCTATCGATTGTACAACATTGTCCAAACAATTTAGTATGCAGAAGTGTGCGCCCCTCAAAAGCACTACACACACAGTCCTGGTGTGTTGTTTTATGTCGAATTTTACGATGGCTACGATTGGTTTAGACGGTCACATTCACTATTTCATCCGGCAGACGAAACACTTTTCTCTCATCTGTCTAGTAAATAAGTATAATTCGAAATTTGAATCGTTTTCCATTCCAGAAATAAAGTAAAACACAATCTGCATCCGAGAAAAGAGAAAGGACAAAGCTAGAGAGATGAAAAAATAAAAGATGTTCCACTTCAAAAAGTACAACATTTCAAACAATTAGAAGGATTTCGAAATGAGGGGAATGTGTCGCTTCTATAATTTATAGTTGGATTTTTAAAATCCCAACATCTTACTATATATGTGACGATCATAGCAACGCTAAGTCTTACAATCTCCGAAATCCATTAATGAGACTATAAATTTAAAAGAAAAATATATGTTAGTACATTTGAAAAATTGAGCATAATAGAATAAACACATAATTCAATATATAAGTTTATGAAACTAAATATACGTTCGTTTATAAAATACGAAAGCCCTTCAGAAATCAATATAAACGTTAAATAACCTCCAACGAAACGGTGAAAGCCCTTTTTGTTAAGCTTCAAAAACGTTGTCACCTCGTTCACAAAGCTCACGGAAGAAGCTTTTTCCTTTTTGAAGCTTTGTAAGGACAACGAAAGGCTTCTCAAAAAGCTGACTTAAGATGACGTAATCTATGAAAGTCCTAGTTTTTGTAAGCGAATGGACGTAGATATTTTGTAATATTCAATGTCATAAAAAATAAATAAATCAGGCGAAAAAGAATTCTAGAAATAAAGTCAAATCTATATGGTGCATTCAACAACCCCTCGTCGCGGAAATATATCATTTATTTTATAGAAAACACAAACGGCTATCGGAAGTCATTCTCTAAGGCAGCGATTCCCAACTTGCGGTACGCGTACCCCTAGGGGTACACAAAGGATTATTTAGGGGTACGCAAAAAAAGTTGCTATGGCGGAAGATATAAAAATTATATATATATATATATATATATATATATATATATATATATATATATATATATATATATATATATATATAGTCAAAATTTAGTTATAATAACACAGTTATATTTTAAAAATAAAATAAACACAGCTGAGTAAAAATCAAATGTTGTATGTTATTGCATTGAACCATAGCAAATAAGCTGATAAAAAGTAATTGAAGTTTATTCATCAATGAACAAATGAATAACAATAGCTTACTCGTTTGTCAATAAGTTTCGTTATCAGTCATGATAATTACAATAATGGTTTTACATACAGCATGATATATATATATATATATATATATATATACACATATACATTATAAAATAGGTATTTAAATATTATACACAAGTAACATACAACCGTAATTACAATGATATAATTTATTAAAAAAGTTTTATGATAAAAACTAGAAATAGATTTTATTATGCATATAAATAATTAAGAAAAAATATTTGGTATAATTATTGAAGCGTTCGATGTTATATAATTAGAAATATATTTCTTTTTTATTTCAATTAATTTATAAGATAATAACTGAAACAGTATAACATTTCTGCATTGACATTGTATATGTTGTAGGTGATGCAATACATAATCAAGAAAAGAAGCCGCCACCAGAAACAAAAGGTTATCGAATGACTTCATAGTAATCTCATTGTGTCGGGATGTTGAATATGGTCCACACATGTGCGTATAACATTCGGTTTCAGGAGTGAAAAAGACCACGCTGTCTGCTAGAAAACTATAATCATCCATATTAGAATAGTGATTTCAAAAGTGTGGTACGCATGTGCAAGGTATAAGACAAAGAGATATAGATTATGTGACGGTTTAAATCTATTTAACTGAATAATTAATGTAAATCTATTAAAAAATGTTGTTTTAGTAGTTTTCATGGAAGAAAGGAGTGAGGCAAGAATAGTCAACGAAAACGAGCATGAAACAATTCCTGATAGATCATGGTTGATTTATATTTGGATTATTTGTTTTACTACTATTGAAAAATACTAAACTATATATATATATATATATATATATATATATATATATATATTATATATAATTTATCTATATTTTTTTTCGAAAATTACAGTAACATTGAAAATCCTCAAAATTTAACTGTGATTTTTATTTTATAAAAATTGGCATTCAATAAATAAAAAAAAATGAGAGGACCAATAATAGTGTTAAAAATGTTACAAATTACTGATGAAAAAAGAAACGAAATTGGAACACTAGGCGGATCCTACAAAAGTCTTTAATAAAAAACAAACAAAACAAAATGATAAACAATGACACTCTGTCTGTTCGAGATCACAAAATAGAAGCATTGTTCTGCACATGTGTCGCTTGTTACAGTGAGAATTTAGATTTTTTTCTGATATGTAATAGTCACACTGATATATATTATATTTCGCATGGATGTCAGATTTATCTATAATTATGACCGATACTAAAACGCTTTTATGGCAATTAAAATTTAATGAATAGTACAAAAAAAACTTGGTTTAACATATAAATTTTCACCTTTTCAAAATTATTTTTGTTTTATTTCATTGAATATTATCTGAATAGAAAACAGTATATCTGACTTTGTGTAATAAAATTCTAACTATGTCTGTCGTTAGATCAACTTTCATTCAGCAAACAACGCACCGAGCAGTTTCATTCATAATAAAATCTCAAGTTTATAATAACAATGCGTTAAAATGTTTATGACTAGCACTACTAGTCCATAGCTTTCTACTATTAAATGTTATAATTAGACTCACCGGATGTTGGTTAAATTCAAATTAAACATTATATATTTTCTCGAATGCGAATTTTAAATAGAAAATAAGAAAAACTATAATAAGCTATAAATTCGTAAACTTACATTATATAAAGATATAATATCAAAGCATAATAGAATGAAAAGAATATTGAGTAGTTTGACGAGTTACCTTATGTATATTATTTCCAACAATATAAAGGAAGTTAAACTACTCTTTATTTATTAGCTTTCAACATATTGAATAATTTTATTTAGGGAATATTAAATGTTTATATTTTACCATCATATTCCCACGAATATTATGTTGAAATTAATTGAATAATATATAATAAAAATTTTCGTGTTCCAGAATTTAATAAGAAAGTTTTGTCTTTATCACATATGAAATATCAATATGATTGAAATATACACATTTAAACAAAACGAATATAAACACAATTCGGAAAAATTTCAACATTTACTTTTATACTCCAGTAAAACCTCAATTCATATTTAAATACTCAGAAATATTTTTCAAATTTTTACTGTAATACTTTGTTGAATATCGAAATTAATCCATTAAATTTTGAATAAGCCAATTTTTAAAAATTACTGGAGTAATTCAAGAATTTTTTATTACAATATATCTGTTAAACATATCCGTGAAATTAAATTTTGAATTTTTATTATAGAAATATTTCCTAAAAATTTCATGGTATAAATAAAAAATACAAAAATATGTGTAATTAGAATAAAAATTGCGCAATTCTCTATGTACATATGTTTGTATTGAACACAATGACCACAATAAAGTTAGCTGTCATACCAGTTGCTTCAGACGGCTCACTCCGTCGTTGTCAATGCGTCCGCATCTTGGACAATTCACAATCGTCCTTTTGTGCCATTGTGCGGTAACTCGTCTTCTATACACAAGCCTTTGATCTTCCCATTGTGTCCGTCGGAGGAAACGCAGTAGAAAAGACGCAAAAAGAAAAACGCCCTTTACCCCCTTTACGATTTGAACGAATGTATTAATTCACCTATAACACGATATTCTCTTCTTTTTTTAAAGTACATATAGAAAGAGCATTGCCGATAAAAATAATAATACGGCGACAGGTTATGCCGCTTTTGGACGGCATCGGTGGGGTTAAACAGAGCAACGAGCTTTTGTTGTCGGGTCACAAGCGATGTACACACAATCGAAGCACTAGAAGAACTTTTTTTGCGAAATCGGAGCACATAGCTTCAATGCATTAAAGGAGAATGAGCGATATCCCATAAATCACTCGTGCGACAATGAAATACAATGGATGAATCGAGGGTTATTTGGGTGATTTGAATAAAAGAGTGGACAAACAAAGAGTGGTTACTGGGTGAGTTTGATTTGTCGCAGAATAAATTCACTTTAGTTAAGAAATACTTTTATCTGCTAATAGAAAATTCAGGGTTATCGATATTTATATAAAATCCATTATTGCTTCATAAAATAAATATTCGTCCATATTGAAAGATATGAACAAATATTTTGAATAGTTAGCTGTTTTTAAAATGTTAGCTAACCCACCCTTCTAAAAATATTCTTCTATATGCTAATATGGGTGACTTTCAAAGCACATGCTCATCATTCTAATGCAGTTTTTGTATTTTACGGTATAATGAACGATCTTTTTTGTTTTTCCGTTTCCTCTCCCCCGATATTATTTCTGATGACTTTGCCAGGTTTTGTCGAATAGTGGGAAGAAACCACATGTCTAGCGCCTGTGACAATGCAGCTTTGTTTCTGAAAGCCAAGTGCTTACATCTGCATCTCGTGATACACATGTGACGTTATCAACAACGTTCATCAATTTTCAAATCAAAGAATTCTTTTAATTTTAATTTATATATCATACATCTAATATAATTATACAAAATTTCTAAAAAAAAATAATTTATTGCATTACTTTTAAATATTTTAAAATATCAAACCAAATACACCAAAGATTTCATAATTGTCTTACAATTCTGTGATTTTTTTATAACATACTTTTGCAACAAATATCCACATGTGTTTTGAATAAAATTTCGACGACCCTTCTTTATTTTCAATGTTATATATATATATGGTATATAAGCGTGTAGATTTTCTTTACTTGCCATATATATATATATATATATATATATATATATATATATATATATATATATATATATATATATATATATATATATGCATGCATACGTATATAAAGGTATTAAGTATAGATTGTCTAGAGTATGATTAATGATGATATCTTATCATATTGCAATTAGGATATATTATATTTATGTAAAATAATAAATCTCTTTTATTTAATAAGATAAACAAAAGAAAAATACTACGGTATATTTATATTGTGATTAAAATAGAGATAAAAAGTAGCATAAAAAAAGAAGTAGAGAAATGGAAGAAAGTTAATTTATGGATGAGCATTAAGACAGCATTCTGTGCAAGTATTTGTAAACACTACACTACAGGAATGCAACGTTGACAATCAGACATAGTCAAGACATTAAAAATTTAAGCTTATATATATATATATATATATATATATATATATATATATATATATATATATATATAACTTGTAAATTAGGGAATAACAGGTTGAATTATTAAAGATATTTTTGGATGAATGAGCCTTATTATATTATGAAAAAAAACGTAAATCATTAAATAATTCAATTCCTTTTAAGTTTCTATAGACAAAAATGTTTATAAATGTATTATATCTGTTCGTCGATCAATTAAATAATATGTTGACGTAAGTGAGTTTATACATATTATTTATTTTTAGCGGCGTCGTTTCAATGAAATAATAAGATATAAAGGCGTTAATTTTGATGATCTCTTTTAAATCGATGTTGATGATTGTTCTTCTTATAAACAAATATTACGAATTTAATACGTATACAATTCACTTCAAAACTGCCGCTTTAATATTGAAATATGCCGCTATTATTTTTAATTCAACACGCTAATAATTCTTTAAGTATTTATCTAATTTATATTTTCATAATAATAAAATGAATACGTTAAAAATAATTTAAAACTAAATTAATAAAATTGAAACATCATTACAAATAATTATTTCAATATATTATTTTTTTATTATATGTAGATGTTAATATCTAAATCAAATATGTACAGATTGCAGCCCTCCGTTAATCCGATAAATTACATACACGCCATATTTATTTTTTATATTATTTTGAAATAGCTACATATAAATTACTTCAAAATTTTCTAAATCTTTATTGTTATTATTTTATAAAAATGATTTAATAATTTGCAATTATTACAAAATTAAATTTATTGAGACATTTCTCATGTAAATTTTATAATTAAATTATTAGTTTAGAAATAGTTCATTTTTATAAATAATGATTATTACTACAGAATCGTTATATAAAAAAACTATGCTGCTTAAAATAACTTATTAATCGGTGGATTACTTGCACTAGATTCTTTAATTAAACTGACAATTGGTTAAAATTGCACTATAAATGACTATTTTATAACATTTAAAAATTGAAATTTTTATTTAAATGATAGATTTTTATAACGTATATGTTATGATAAATAAATTTATCATATAAAATTTAATTAAATAGTAAAATACTGCTACTAGTAATATAATATTTTCATATTAGCAGACATCAACTTTAAACACAATCTTTTTTTTATATTCGATACAATTACATTAAGTTACTTTGTAATAATATTTTATATTTGACGAGTATATAATTTTGTCAGTGTTCAAAGCGAAAATAATATTCATATCAAAGCGAATTTGTATCATTGTAACATTTCAAAAGTCCACTGAACATTCGAAAAGCCACTATTTTCTTCTGAAAATCGTAAACACGTGCATTTTTCCGCTTCGTTCGATCGTTTTTTTTTTCTAATAATAATAAAAAGTATACAATTGCGTTTTGATCAGAGAACATCTTCGACGTCAAAGTGGCGTTTGAGCCTCTGAAAAAGAGAAACGAAAGCCGCTCGTAAACAATATATTCATGCGAAATTGTATATACAGAAAATATTAGATATTTAAGATCGCTTCTGAGCAACGTTTTAATGTTTGATTTCATATCTAGTTTTGATTGACAAGTGCGTAAACTGAACGCGGTTTCGAATACGTGGAAATTGTTCAATATATCGAAGATTGCGCATTAGATTTATAAACATTCATCAGCGCACGCACACATGTTTAAAGCAGTACGTTTCTCGACAACATAGTGCTCGCTTTGTATAAATAACAATATGTAAATATTTCGACGTGTTTGCATTCTTCGAAGTGGCGAGCTTTTCATTGTCTTGTGTACAATATCGACGATAGCCAACGGTTATTGTATTAAAACGTTACGGTAAACAATTACTTATTTGTTGATGTGCGCCCAAAGAACGCATTCAAATCAATCATTGACGTATCAGACAAACCCTTCACATTAATTATAATAATGTAAACATAATAGGTTTGTTTTAAAAATATCTATTAAATATTGTATTGAAGCCATTATTATTTCATTGTAAATATTCATAATTTCTTTAGACATTTCTTATATAACCAACGTTGACAATATAATATGAATGTTATTGTTCATAGTCCAACAAAATTTATGACGGTTAATTTGACCTTTATAATGAATGATCTTGTACTAGATAAAAACAAAAGATCAATAAACTTCGGTTTCAACATATTTTGCATAAACATCAATCGATATTTATCAGTTTAAATAATAAATTATGCAATTATATACTATAATGAAAAGTTTTAAAATTTTACTTGAAATCACACTACAATCTTTTTTTAATATAAATAATGCAATAAAAATTGTAATTGATTTTTTAGCACGTTAGACATATGGATATTATATAATTACTAAAAAAATATGTATATAATAGTTTGTAGTATGATAATACAAATTATAATTACACGGTGATATTAAAGGAATGTATTGATAAATTGCGTAAAATAAATATTTAAATGAATTTATATAATTGCTTTGGTGATTTCTTAACATTTATATTTTGGAAACGATGTTATTTTTTTCATCATTATTAATTTACAGGCATTTTTTACAATATTTTGTAAAGCAACAAGAGAAAATAATTCTGCAATAAAGTTAACAGATAAATTACGAAAATATTCATTAAAGAATCGCTTAAATAAAATATAAATATACTATTTATTTTATAAATAATAAGCCAAAATATACAAATCAAAAAATGTATTCAGGGTGAATAAACAAATAATTTTTGATATCTTAGGGAGGGGGTTTGAATCTCGTTTCGAATACCCATTTTTATATTCACGTGCAAGTGTGCGTCTTTTTATTTATTATCATTGTTAAAAAGAATGAATAGGCAAGAGAGCAATAATGATTGTCATAGGAATCGGAAAGGCGAACCAAGTACAAACTCACCATTGTAAAATACTATTGATGCGAGCACGCTCGCGGGAGCCACAAGACTACAGAAAAAGTTCCAAAGAATAAAATTAAAAATAATAATACTGAAAGAGGCACAATAGGAAAAAAAACACAGTCGTGATTCAATAATACACACATGCTCATCTCGTTCACATTTTCCTTTCAATGGTGTTAACGTTACTTCCTCCGACATCCATTCCGATCATCGTGAAAACAGAAGTTACCAATCGGATTAATTTCGATAAAAATATTTTATTAACAAAAAAAAATCACTAAATTAAACTATTTTTAAATTGTGCATTTTTTATCAAGTTTAAAATTAAATAATAATAATAAATTCGATATTGATTTCAAAGATAATAAAAATATATAAAATTATTTTTTAAAGGTTCATAACATATGCATTCCCGTGCAAAAGACTTCCCAACAGGGAGATGCTTCTGTTTTGTATTTGGTCGTTCTTTCGTGCACAATTGAGCCACCGGTCGTTGAATGGTTTCTATTGTATTTTTTTCAAAATATATTTTATTACCATTGTATTGATTTTCCTTAAGAAAATTTATAATACTACCAGCAATTGACTGTTGTAGCGATTAACATTCAAACAATAACAATATGGAAACTAAAAACTATTTGGACGGAAAACATTCCTATTTTTTTTTAATAATAAATATATTTAGGTTTTTATTTTAAGTTTAAACTACTACCAAGTTAGTAATTTTTAAAAAGTAATAAACTTAACGTACAATATTTCTTTATTCTAGGATTGAAGATCCTTAATAATATTTATAAATAGATTGAGAAATCTGTAAAAATATTATGTAAATAATTTGAATAAAAATAATAATTTAAAGAAAGAAAAATAAAATAATTTTGATCAAAAAAATAAAGTATTCTATCAAAATGTAATCAAATGTAAAATTTACGAATAGTGTTGTAATATGTGCACACACACACACACACACACACACACACACACACACACACACACACACACACACATATATATATATATATTACCTTAGTGATCTATATCCATTTAATTTATTTTTCTTTGAAAGATCATTAAGTGAGAGTTATGATAATAAAGTAATTAAATGAAATTATAGTTCATTGTACTTATATTAAAATTTGAAATCATTATGATAATACATTCACTACCAAAGTGATCTGAATAAAAAACTGATTTTCGCATTTTAAAGGTAACATATACACAGTCATAATTTTCAAAATACAAACGTCGTCTTATCTACCAAGTTCAACGAGTTCGTGACATAGACTAGGATTAATTATCATTTCGATAGTTGCAAGTGATCAATAATACAAAATTATTGTAAACATATTCAAAACATGATATGTTGATAGGAATTACCAAAGATCAATTAATGCTGACTTTTAATAATTAATAAAAAGAATTGAATAAATTTATTTGAGCTGAAATTGTTTTACTTAACAAGTTATTTTACTAATTACATCGTGATATCCTTAAAAGTATTTATACAAGTATGCATACCTTTATATATATATATATATATATATATATATATATATATATATATATATTTGTAAATGTAATGTTTGATAATAAATTAACATACATTAAATTCAAATTTTTTTCATTAAAAGATTATATAAAAAAGAGTAAGTTGTAAAAATTAATAATTTTTATAGTCGTTTGTTAGAACGACAGTAAAGAAAATGAGAACGGGAACATTTATGGGACACAATGGGACCTTGCATGCCCCACATTCATATAACTAAAACGACTATTGTTATCCGCTCCATAGCAGGATGTTTATTGTTATCTCCAGCTTAGATGTAATATCACGATTCGCTCATGTAATCGTTTTATTCCCTGAATCAGAGATCCGGGATACTGATCTGCAGGAGATTCTTCAATTGAAGCAAATTAAATAATGAAAAACAGTGAATTATTGTAGAATACTTAGAATATACATAATATAATATAAATAAGAATATACATAATATAATATAATAAGAAATACACTTATATTTATTCAACAGTCAGATGTATCATAGTGATTAAATCATAATAATAAAAAATAGACTAATACTTTTTAGTTTTGTGTAGAAGTAAAAAATCTAAATTTAAAAAAAAATATTAAATATTTAAGAATTATTGAAGTATTTAGTTTTAAACACATTTAAAAGGAAAATAAAGTATTATAAAAACAAGTTGTAAAACGATATCGTAATTTGTTCTTACGCTTTCGAGATGATAAATTCATATAAAAGCATAGTTATTTAATTTTAAACGCACGAATAATTTTACCACTTTCAGAGGTTTGAAAACTTAAAGTGAATCTCTTATCCTTTTTGGAACTTTTCAGGTTGCGGAATATTAAATTACCATTATTTAAAAATAAAGATTTGATAGTGCTAATTAGGATGACTGCATACTACAATTTCGATAAATAAAATGTATATTTAAAAATTAAACATATAAATGAATATCGCTATGCTCCCAAATGTATATTTCAATATATTTAGACATATATATATGGGTTTGACGTCGCGAAAATGAATAAATTTAGCAGAACGACCTTCGCTTGAATAGTGTGTAAGAGTAAATATAGACGTGGAAAAGCAAATATAGAAATCGGAAATAAAACTTTTTTTTGCTAATCGTTATAGATGAAAAATTTCCGAAAAATATCTAATAAAGTAATAAATGTCATTCACTTAGAAAGAGAAAAAATAAAAGGAACGCACGTGAGCATATAACATTGTAAATAATATTGATTTTGTAATATTAGATAATACTATCTAAGAACTAAATATTTCCATTAGTAAAAATGCGCAGCATACAGTAGCAAACCGGTCGTCTGTCATAATTATAATTATTTTGTGGAATTTAGCTACTAAACGTTTATTGCGATTAATGCGTATTCGTAATAAAATATTTCGAAGATACCTTGAAAAATTCCAACCAATAAAAATGTATTCATTATGTATTACCAAAAAAAATACTTAATAAAATTGATTAAAGATTTATGAAAATCATCCAACTAAATGCGAAAGTATTATCCGAATAATTTTATAGATAATTGCTTATATTTCATTTATTTATTAAATACGCAAAATAATAATAATAATAATAATAGTAATGAGGCGTAATTATTTTATTATAAACAAAAACGCTTAAGAGAATTCATAGTATTTCTATCGAAGAAAATAACATATTATTTATTAAAATATACACAATTTAATTATTTCGGAGACTCGCATATTTGATAAATTAAAAAAATACTAATATTGAATTTTATCGATAGATAAAAACTATATATAACATACACACTTGTTATATTTAACCGAAATAAATAGTTCACATACTTATAATTGTACATTAGCATATTTCACAATATAAAGACTAACGAATCGATTAAAAATAATAATCGTAAACAAATCGACTTTAAAATTGCGCGTTTTTAATGAAATAATACGAAATCGACGATTTTGCAAAAGTCATATTATTTGTTTATTGTCTGTAAATAATAATATAATTATATATTAATTGCGTTCGTAGTGGATATTGTTTTTATTAATAAGATACGAGATACGACATTAAATATATATATATATATATATATATATATATATATATATATATATATATATATATATAAGTAATATAATATAAATATTTAAGTTCGTTCGCAAGAAACACAATAATAATACACAACATACAATATATCGAGGAATATTATTTAATAATTGGGCTACAGTAGAAAAAGTTTTAAATTTTATTCTCTCGTAGATAACAATTATAGAAGAAATGGTGCGAAAAAGTTTTACTTTTCGGTTGTTTATTACATGTTCTTTCGAGTATAAAGAGTTGATTATGAATAATTTAAAGTAAGCATTATTTGTATCAGTTTTTAGAAAATATAACGAAGACGTCGATATATTTTTTCATGGAGAATACGTACATTATTATATTAATTAATATGTGTATTTCGTCGAAATTTCGCGGTGCACATTTTCGATTACAATTTAGAATATCAATTACAATATGCGGTAATCGGGACAAGAGCGGTACCTTTGGCATTTTTAATGTTTTGGCGCGTTTCTCGTCGTCGTCGTATTGGTGGTGGTGGTCGTGGTGTTGTTTTCTTCGGAAAACTCTCATCAAAGTGCGGGGTCGAAAGGGAAAACTTGCGCGCACCGGAAAAACGGTTTATTTACGTTTTCGATATTGGAAAGTCGTACGGGCGTACGGTGTGCGAGTGCGTGCGTGCGCGACGTGCACACGATGCGCTGTTCCCGTGCGAATGCGAATGCGCACGAACGTTCGGGGCGACAGTGCGCCGCACACTGCGGTCGCGTCGCGCCCCGCCCCGTTGCGCCCCTCCTATGGGCGCCCCCATTGTGGGCGCACAATGGCAGTAGCGGGGCGCAGAGTCGCCCCTCCGCCCCGTTGTCGCCCCCGCCGCCCCACAACCCCCACAGCTCGGATTGACACGCGGCGTCGATAATTGCGGCGGGCTGTTTGGCCACGCCCCGAATGCGCCCACGTGCTGCGCCCGACGCACGCCTCTGTGCAGATCGGCGCCGGCGCACGCCTACTGAGCGCCAAATTCGCCGAAGAAAATGCGTCCGGGAAAAGCGCACCGACACGCGCGCTACGACATGCGCGTAGCAATGAAAACGGGTCTACGATTTCTGTTTTCTTTTCGCATTATTGAACACGAGGTTTGTAATTATTCACATATCATTATAATAAAGTTTAATTTTTAAAATTGCATTGGAAAAATAGGCGTAAAATATTATTTTTTTTTCTTATAAATATATAATATATAATCATTAAAATGAGTATAGAATGATTATAATGAGCAAAAAGTCATATACCCCGTATAGTATTTTTTAAGTGGCGATAGTGGGCTAGTTTTTATCGATAAGCTAAAAAAAAGAACCGAGAATTTGTGTATTTACTATAGTTTATATAGATATTATTTATCAATAATAAATATTTGGATATATCAAAGTCGCACATCGATATTTCAAGAAACCATTGAATAATAATCAATTTTAACGAAGGAAAAATACTTCATCGATAATTTTATCTATCTTTAAAAGTTCGTGTATACTTTAAGCAAATTGGTAATTAATTAATTAAGAAAAAAATCTATTCCGCTTCACTTTTTCCAAAATCTCTTATTTTTAATTTGATATTTTTCTTTTAAAAGATATTCATTTATTTTAATATTTCAAGCAGTGAAAAATTGGACGGAAAATGTTAAAAAAAAAATATTTCATCGCGATCAGTACCGTATTCTAAGCGCTCAATTTTATAAGGATAAGAAACGTAATAAAAATATACGATCTATATTTTGATTATAAAAATAATTTCGATAGCGCTTCGCTTAACACTTTTCAAACGTGCAGGTCGAGACCGATTAATGTAAGCGTTTTTCATTTTCATAGAAATTTTCATAACGACGCGAACGCTTACATACAAAAAAAGTCTAGAGGCCCGACAAAAACTGCGCAGAGACTCAAACAACGTTCTCGTAATTTAAATGACTTTTTTTGTAATTAACGTAATGGACTTAGGGAGAGTTCCCATAAAAGAACGGCAAAGTAAACAAATCACTTAAGTAATAACCTGCCGCTTTTTCCTCGGAATTAACAGTTCGCAGACCGGCTTTGGAAAAAAGAAAAATATTTATAGATCCTTTATGATGAGGGGGCTGCAAGCGTCTTATCCTCTTCCTTTATGTAAAACTCTCGGCATTTTGAAAACATAATGACATTCATAAGACGCCGTAAAAGCTCATGTACTAATTAAATTATAATAATTATTGCGAGTGTGTATTAATTATGTACGATGTACCGTTGAAATCGATGCGATTATTCGTATACGATGTTATTATTTTACCGTTATTTTGCGTTTTCAAAAGGAAAAAAATAGGATGAAGTTCTTATTCGCCGAAGCGCACGTATTTTAATTAAAAGGAGTCATTTGCGTAATTGCCATTAATTATTTTTTTTATTACAAAGACACTGTTTACAATTCAAAACGCAGTCCAATTTATCTATTAAATGTTTTTCACTTGCAGCGCTCACATTCTAATTAAAATGTTTGCTAATGAAGGTGTTTTTTATAAAAATTTAAATGGTTATATAAACTTAAAACGAATAGTTATACGTTAAATCTATTTGTGAAACGTTTCTTTTTGGTAAAAACAAAGTAATTATATATATATATATATATATATATATATATATATATATATATATATATATGTATATCAATAGCGACACAACCTGAAAAGGATAAAAATTTAAAAAATATAAACCAAAGTGAGTATGAACGTATACACTTGAAAGCAAATCACATTATTATTTTTCAATAAATTTAAATATGTTAAGTATTAATGAATATTTTACGATATCTCAATATTTTCGCAGAAAAATAAAACAAATTTTTTTGCAACTTCATTCTTTATAATAATTTTAAAGCTTAATAAAGAAATATTTTTATGACTTTTTTATATATTTATCAGAGTTTTATATATGTATATTTTTAGGCTAATCCGCACTCTTCAAATATTAAAAATAAATTTATTTTTACGTAATGAATATTGTTTAATTGTAAATTAATTTTGTCGGTACAGAAATTGATGGTATCGGAACACGTGTTAATATTACACAAAATTAATGAAATATAAATATTCATTAGTGTTAAAATGTAAATAGAATTTTATAGTTATTGTTTTTGATTTGGTAATTAAAAATAATTGAAAAACTGAATATGGTTTGTGTTTTTTATTTTAAATATCAAAGAAACAAAAAAAAATTGAACCGTCATTGTTTTATTTTTATTATTATGAATAAATATAAATTATTCGTTTTTTTTTGTACGATAAACGAATATAAAACATTGAGAACGGTAGGTATTTGATGCAAAGTTGAAACGTGTGTTGGGTTGAAGCAAATCTAGTTGCAAGGCTGCATTACAATAGGGGCCGTCGCTGGGCAACAATAGGCTTTGTGATGCGGGGGCGGTACCGAATGCCTCCAATAGGAGAACGCGTGCACAATGCCTATTGTAGTCAAACACCAATACATGCAACGTCAACACGTACGCACATGTTGCGCGCGGTAACACAACCACAAAAATCTTTACATTATTTCTATTTTGAACGGTTTCAAGATGGCTTTGAATTATTTATTTTTCATCGGATTCGAAATAAAAATCGATTGCATATATATAATAACAAATACAACATTCAATAAGGAATTGATGTTTTGTCAACGATTTCTAATAATTTTAATAAAATTCAAAAATCAAAATTGAAAACGTAATTGAATATTTTTATTATGAAAACGATATAAATAAAATTGAAATTGAAAAATACGTATAAAATAATAAATAATGTTAATATCGCGTACCGTAGATTTTATTACGAATAAAAACAAAATGTTTACATATCAACGCAAACATTTACATCGAAAAATGATAATGAATCCATAGTCTGCAAATTCACAATCGATATAATTCATTAGACAATCAATATAATAATGCTAATGTATAAACAACGACGCCTGTGCAAACTAACTTTTTACGTCAATACCAAAAGAATGTACCATAAAATAAATAAAAGACAGGCGCATCTTTTCTTTTTGACTTTATTGTGAATAATTTAATATACGTGTCAAATATTGTAGGCGCCATCACAAATAAAAATTCATAAAAAAATAACAAATATAAATGTATGTAACTTGTAAAACGATAAAATTATGTATAACTTGAAAGAATAAGAAAATAAATATATCAAGAGGTGAATAAAATTGAGTAATGTTTTGAGACAGTGTAACTACATTAGATGTAAGTATATAATTACATTGTAATTGTTCATCATATTGACTATTCAACTAAATAAAAAAATATTCAATCGATTATCAACAATTAATAATTACAATATATTAGTTAAATATTAGATTATGCTATAATGAAACTTGAATATCAAATTATGAACTATTTAGGTGAAACTAAGATTACTTAGATCGTTTTTAATACATATGTCTGTTGCTATCATTTGAAAACTGTAACTTACATTAATAGATAAACTAAATTTTAATATTTAGGTCATCTACTATATAATTTACATATTATATAGTAAATGACAATCTAATTAAATGAAATAAAAGAAAATGATTTTTATCAAGAAGTATGTCAGATATTATAATATTTGCATAAATATTAAATTTAAGCAATAACAAACAGTACTTATTTTATAGATATTTGCAATAAATGCAAATATAAGCGTATTGAATTAAATAAAAATTAAACATTTAAATTAATTTTATAAAAATCAGTCGAGATGAAACAAGTAAATGTTCCTGATCTATCCCCATATTAGATGCGAATCGTCACCGTTGCGCAACGCCGCATTCGAAATAAACGTCCGATGAAAAACGGATGCGCGGGTTCGACGGTGAATGAAATGCGCGAACCCAGAAATAGCTAGGTGTCACTGAGTTGTGTATATAGTACATTTATATACTTAAACGTGCGCGTATATATACATTTAAAATGTACACGAAGAAGTGCGTATACAACATCTGGACACGCGGATGTCGCATTATTTTATTATTTATTATTTGGAATTGTTGAGTTGAATTTAGTTTTTGTCTTTGGTGCCTGACCATCTTGAATGAATTTCAATTCCGTTTCCTTTGCGTTATTAGCGCCCCGTTTCGATATTTATGACTAATGTATTTCTCCTTTATCGCGCAATTAAAATATTTGTGCTGTATGATAATTTATTAATGTTGGCGATAATTAAATTTCATTTGTAGTTTGATTCATAATATGAAATAAGTTTAATTTATTTTACTAATTAAATATTTTATTTATAAAAGTACATATCAATTTATATCTAATATTATATTTATATATTATTAAACAACGTAATACAACGTGAAAAGTTATTGTTATTTAGTTTTATTTATAATGTATCAATATTATATGTAACAATTGTAACATACTTCATGAAATATCATACTAAAATAATTACAAAATGTTTTCAAAAAATTAAAAGTTTAAAAATTAAAAAATAATTAATGTATTACAATATTTTAAAGAAAATTACAATGCTAAAAAATAATCCTGCATATTCTAAAATTATCACGCAAAATGTCACCCAGCGATTTCGGAAAAAGTAAAGCACGATTCTTAAAACTAATAATAATAATAATAATACTAATAACGTTTTTTTGTTCGGTACAGTTGTAAAAGCTAAAAAGACTCAAAAGCTTCCGCAGAATTTTATTTACATTTTGGTTTAGCGAGAGAGTGAGGCGAACGTTTTTGCTGTTGCCCTTTTTTCAGGTCTTGTCATTTTTTTTGTACTTAGTTTGTTATGTATATTCATAATGTTGACTGCAGCACCTGTTTCGTTGCATATCCGGTCCTCGCTGCAACTTGCAATAATATGTCATTCGCCAACGTATTTAGAGAAATGCATAAGTGGGAGAGATGCGAGCTGTCTAGGTTAAAGGGAAACATCTATCTATTTTCGGTTCATGAGTCTTCATATATTAATCGAATGAATTTCATAAGTGAAGGAAAAATTTTCTCAATTGTTAAAAATATCTAATTCAAGTTAACATGAATAAATTTCATAACTTATCATTTATACAATAATTCCTATGCGAATATAATGAAAATTAAAAAAAAATACTCATATATTGTGATACGCAGAGTTCAGAATTGAATAAATGAAACGTTTGATAGTTTCTAAAATTTTAGCCGAATCGTTGTTTATGGTAACTTGATAAATTGGCCCGTTTTAAATAGTTGATATTCCATCAAGAAGTTGCCGAGTGTTAATAAGTTGGAAGCGAGTCGAAATCTATCGTCGTACATCCAAGGGATATTATAATTTTATTACGATGACCTGAAAGTTGTTTGTTTCAAAGGAAGACGCTTTGGAACTTGGACATCTTCGAATACGTTTATAATTTATCAATTACTTTGGAGATATTTGTAAAGATATTCGGTAGAGCTTTCGCATGCTTAACTCGTTTATATTATGAAAACGTACAATTTAGATGTTTGAATCAACTATTAAATATTAGAATATATTTCATCGATAATTTCGCAACTGTGTAGTTATGTTGTTAATTTTATACGCTTAGGTAAATAATATTTGAATTTAAATAATATTACTTGTTAATTTAATAAGGAGTATGCTAATTTGTTTTTGCATGTTTTTTTCTATTTAAATAATATGAAAAGTAAAAGTTTTAGTAATTTTATAATTTTAGTTCATCAAGCTTAAACCAAAGTTGATAAAAAAATCTTAATTTAATTTTTTTTTCACATATAAATATTTCCTCATTTCAATTGAAATTATTAAGAATTGAAAAAAAAATATAATTAGACAAATAAAATAAGATAAGTCGTTCATTATTATTTCAATTTGGTATGATACAATAATTAAACCCTTTTTAGAAATTTGGTTACAGAATTCAAATAATATATTAAATTATATACTATTATACATATATTATTTTCATTTTCTTAATTTATTCAATTTTATAATATTATTTTGTAGATTTGTATTGTTATGAAATTTGTTATCCATTTTACTGGAACATAAATTGAAAGTATTTTTGATATACATTTATTGCTTAAAAAAGTAAAATTTTAATCAATATACATAATTATATGATATGTAACTTGAATAGTAAAGAGGTATGATTTCTTAAAACTATAAATTTGGGATAAAGCGTGAATTAAGACGTGCTTCGTTTAAATTACTCACTTTATCGTTTATATAGACTTATAACCTTTAAACTCCCTTCCAGAGAAGGTACATTAATAAATTGCATAGCCAGAATGCGAAAGTTAACCCCAATAATGATATTATACTTGTTAGATGAGCTCTATCTGCAATAAGGGGGAGACCAAACAACCCTTTAAGATGGATGCGGAGATGGTTCAGTGTCGCTTTGATGTGTTTTATTTGCATCCATCTATGAGATTAATCAAGAATGATATTTGCATTTATACGCATTTTGGACATTGCGTAATATCTAAGTATTACTAAAAATATTAATATAATATACATACAATGTGTTTATACTCATTGAGTTTTCTTTATATTTAATTTATATATATATATATATATATATATATATATATATATATATATATATATATATATGTGTGTGTGTGTGTGTATATAATATTAAATTAATGTTTCAAAGTTAATTAATTATTCATATTTCTTTTGTGATTTATAGAAGAAAATGATTACTTTATATCTGAGAAAGTCGACAGTTTTTGTTGCCTTTTTAATGTTGAATTTGAAAAGCATCAAGTTTTGTGAAGAATAAACGGACAGAAAGTATATCTCATTCATAGCAAATAATTAACATAATATTCTGTGATAAGATCTCAATGGCGAGCAGCCTGCAGTCGTACAAATACTCTAAAGTCTGTTTATAAAGCAGATTTCTATTTGTGTTCATACACAGAAATGTTAACGAAAGCTTTATAATATAGACCGATGTTTCTTAAACTGTTTGTTACAAATACAATATTAAAATTATGTTTCGCTTAATTATTATATAATTGTAATATTTAATTTGATGTAATATATATATATATATATATATATATATATATATATATATATATCAAAGAAATAAAAAAAATATTATTTATAATATATAAAATATAAGTTATATAAACATTTACCTTTCTAAATACAGAATTATGATAGATGACAAGATAAATAACAAATTCAATAATTTTCAACCTGTACTCTCTCTCACACATATATAAATATATTGAGTGCATTATGAATAATTTCAATCCTAGATAATACTCTTGAGAATTGGTAAAGTTTGCCATGGCGGGTAGTCTTCAGGATACTAAAAGGAAGACGATCCTTGTTCTAAGGTTCCCCAGCCAATGGGGAAAGTTCTACGAGTAAATCCAATACCCATCCTTCGTATATAACCACCCTACAAACCCCTTGAACGCGAACTCGTTGACAGAGAATGTTTCGAGCAAAGGACGAAAGACAGTTACCCTTCCGTTTTACGGTTGTATTATAATCGTCCACGGTACAGGATTTCTAAATAATGCAGCTAAAGCGATACAATCGTCAAAGAAAATGAATTATTTCAATTAATCGAATGTAAACAGAAATAAAGACGCTTTAAACTATAAAGAAAATTCAATTATAAAAGGATGATTTATGAGTATATACTTATAAATAATTAAAATATTTGAAGTAATAATTAGATATTTATATATTTTTTATCGTTAAAAAATATTTTTTGTAACATCAGTTGGTTAAATTTATTTTATTTAACGTTTCCGTTTAACATTTAAGAGATTCTAAATTTGAATCTTAAAATCTTATTATTTGATTAATAAAATGTTGTGTCAACATTATGAATAATAAAACTTAAAAATTATTATAAACATGATTTATAAAAGTAAAATAATATCATCTTAAAACACACACACACATATATATATATATGTGTGTATATATATATATATATATATATATATATATATATATATATATATGAACTTAAGCATAATAAAATGAACAAAGAATTTTCCTAGAGATACGTATTTCATTTTTTTTTATTTTTAATGGTTACAAACAGTTGATGGAATTGGGACGAAATAATATTAAAAAAAAGATCGTTCAGCTTTTTCCTTTGACATTTAATAAAAGAAACATTGTACCGTACCACGGGGCCGCAATAATGCAAAACGGAGATTCACTCTTGCGAAAATTTTTAAATCTCATTAAAACGACACAAAGAAAGTATATTCCAGCAAATACGAAATATTTAAAACATAAAATACGAATACTTTTTGAACACATAAAACAGATTCTTATTTTTTTATTGTGTAAAATATGAAACTCTCAAACGTAAGACATACATAAATGAAAACACAAACTGACAGTGGTGAAAAACAGCCTTTAGTTTGTCCGTTTTTCCATTTTCGTCGCATTTTCCTCGGAACCCATCCTTCCTTTTCTGACGGTGTTTCACCGTATTACCTTATCCTCCTTCTATCTTCTTAACGTCCCATCCCATCATATCTGAGTTTTCCTTTGTAGAATTTTCCCTCTATCTATCTCTATTTGCCCTTTTCAGCCTGTGTATTTTTTTCGTGTACCTATTTTTTCTCTCTTTCTCTTTAAAAAGATCTTTAATATAATAACTCTTGTCAACGTTTTCTAACATATTTAAGTTTTTTTTTTTAATTTCATATTTTTAATTTTTAAAACCAAAACTAGCAGTGATATTTTATTGTTATTTAACGATTGCCAAGTTATATAAAAAAATTAAAATATACACCATGCTACTTAAAAATTGATTAATAGTATTATAATTAAGATTTGAAATTCATGTTGTAATATTGAATATTTTACAATATAATTTGAGTTACTAACGAAATAAAAATTTGAAAACATTGAAATGAATATAAAAAAAAAACATTTACGTTATATGAGGAAGGAGAAATGTATCAGCGTTTTCCAAATAAGCAAATCAATTAAAAGTAATCGTATTTTCGTAGAAGAAATTTTGCATACAAATTAACGAATATAATTGATAATTACATTTTTATAAGAATGTAGTGTTTTTAAAAAATAGAGTGATGTTGAAACGAATAAATAGATTATACATACATAAACATGAAGCTTCATCGGTAGTTTATTAACATAAATCTTTACATGTTAGACAACTTTATTATTGATGAATATTTGAAGACGCAGAATAGCTTACCTGAAACAAAAAAAAAATAGTATAATTAAAATATCGAAAAGATACCAACAAAATAGATTATAATATTTGTTTTAAATCAGACGTATAGATGCCGTTTTCGACATGAACAGTATTCTTAATAATATATTACACATTTTGAAATAGATACATTGAAAAATGCATTTGAATCGTAGCCAAATGGGAAAGAATATAAATAGTATTCAATAGATTAGGAGAACAATACGATCATACAAATGTCTTAATAATGAAATATCGTTGTGGAAAAGTTGTGAATGAAAAGTTATAATTATATTAAAATATATTTCTATAAATTTATTATTTTGACTGGAAAATTTCTGAAAAACTATGAAAGATTGTAGAATAAATAATTATAATAAAAATATATAAACAGTTTCATTGAATTATTTCATGCAATTTAACTCAAATTAGATTAGTATTATATTAATAATTCATTGCTTTTAAAATGTTAAAAAAAATTAACATATATTTGCTTATCTTTTAAATTTTATTAGACGTTTAATAAAATATAAATACATAAAATTGTATTTAAATTTTTAATAATCGTTAAATGTCTACTGGATAAATTATTATTTCACATTTTAAAATTTTATCTTCAAAACGCGTAATTATATTTTTGTAGTCACAATATAAAAAAAACGACGTGGAAATAAGTTTATCAATTTTAGACTTTATGATTACATTGTCTTATTTTCTTTTAAATAATAATTTGTTAAATACATTAAAATTATAAAAAAAATATGAGAAGACTGATTGGTATTCGAATAAAAACAAATTTATAATGTGTTTGAAAATGAATATATATATATATATATATATATATATATATATATATATATATATATATATATAAATGACATATAAGATATTCCAAAATGTCAAATGAAAAGTAGTTACAACGTTTACTCATAAATATCTAATATGGACCAAATTAAAAATAACCTATCAGCTGTTATAAGTATGTTTCTATAAAACTCTCTTGTTTTAGATTTATAGGTGTGAAAGAACCTTAGTCAATATAATTATGTTTATAAATTTTAAAGAGATTGTTTTCAAAGTTAATTTATAAATGAATGTTCATTGTAATAAAAAAATACTAAACAGTGTTGGTTAATGAAGACTTATATATATATATATATATATATATATATATATATATATATATATATATATATATATATATATATATATACATATATTTATATATATATATATATATATATATACATATATATATATATATATATATATATATATATATATATATATATATATATATATATAATCTATTATAAACTAGTTCGTCACGTACTCTCGTATAATAATAGTGATATTTTTTAAAAATCATAGGAAAAAAGTCAACAACGGACGCTTCCGATGGTCATCACTGTGTCGTGGCATTTCACATGACGCATATAATTTAATAATATATAAAATGGGCAACGCATCTCTGAGTTAATTTATTGCCGCACACAATGTTGAACACAATCGAGCATCTGCCACCGACGCTGAAAAATCGTCATCTGAACGCATCCGAAACGTCTTCGCGTTTATGTACTATAATATAATATATATGTTACCGTTGAAGTTTAAAAAAAAATTATCGGCCAAAAAACCTAAACAAAGTGAGTGTAAACGACCAAAAGGAGACGATTATTGTATACAAATCGTTTCTTTTTATCTACGAAGTTCATTAATAATGGCGCAAGCATACATACATTTCAAACCATATGGTCACCGTTACAATTAACCCTTTGAACGTGTTAAAGAAAAAAATAAAAGTTGATCTGAAAAGTGCAAATTTTCCATTAAAAAATTAAGTATTATATAAAATTTATTTTAAAATTATTTAATCAATATCTTGATTTAATATACTAAAAAATAGTTGTCAAGTTATATTTGGGGGGGGGAGGGGTGGGCTCAAATAATATAGTCGATTTACGTGTCGAAGAGGAAAAAAACCCGGGCAACTATAATCGATTTCCGAGTTCAAAGAGAATATATTTTGATAAGTTGTTTTAATGAAACAATTTTCAATTTATATAGAATACAAGAGGTCCAAATTAGAATAAAACTTGAAAATTAGTATATAATAAAGAATTCAACCTTTTTATAACAAGTACTGAACATTTACTCACCTTATAAATTGTTTACATACTTGAATCACTTACAACTTTATATGTAACAACGTGTAAGAAGTATTCTTATTAGGTGATTATATTAGCAATTTAAGACCTTTTCAATTCAAAGGATGACATATTTTTATTTAAATTTGATTAGTTATATTAAAAAATATAATTGAATGCTGACTTATATATTTTTTATTATACAACGTGCGATTCGTTTCGTTTAAAAATAGAAACATTTTTTTCAAATTGCGTAATCTTTTTTAAGTATTGAAAACAAAGTAATAGTTCTAAATGTTTTTAATGTTATAGTTAAATTGAAAAAATAGTAAATGAATACGTATACTACAAAATTTACCATAATCTATGAAATATTATACGAACGGGATTTCAACTTGAAAAAAATTGCAGTGATAGTGAAAACTGAGAACTATTTTTCTACCAATATTTGAAATCTTTCAACTGTCTTTCTTATAGAGTGTGATTGTTTTTTTTTTATTATCAAAAAATATATTTTCAAAGTGTGTAGTATATATTTCAATATAACGTTTCAAACAACTAGAACAATAATGAATTTCGGACTTTTAGCTATAACATATATAATATAAATCTAATATATATTCCGATTTATTTTTATATAATAATATATAGCACCATTATTGCTATTATTACATGCCTGCGCTATGTGCGAGAGAAATAAATGTGTCGTCCGTTTGTAATCCGGCAAAAAATTGAATTTTGTGCAGCGTGAAATATGTACAATTTCACGCTGGTGTCGCATGATTTATAACATAGCAATTTTGTTTTAATTATTGTTTTTAACGATTGATACTTTGAAATAATATTTTAACATATTTAGATTGTTTATTCATTTTTTATTAGAATTGAAATTCATTTTATGCGGATATTATATATTATATAATATAAAATATTATGGGATATTTCGTAGTTATATACATAAATGTAAATATTTGTATGATGAATGTAAAGGGAAATAAGTGCAAAAATAATATTTTTAATAATAAATGAAAAACAATCATTAAATACTATTTACAATCAACATATATTATTTTTATTATTAATATGAAGATTTGATAGATCATATTTAAAAGGTTCCATCATTTATATCGTTATCTTTAAAATACAGTTATTAATATTTCGCAACGTCTTTGACTTTTAATTAGTACATATTTAAATTGTAATTCTTTGATATACGACGGAAATCGTCTAATTATCTAATTATCATTAATTAACGTCAACAAGACATAAATACAAAATGAAAGACAAACGCAAATGAAAACTAAAATGAAATGAGCAAAAAAAAAAAATGGAAACTAAATAAAATCTAACTTTACGGTTATGCGTTTGCTGTTTATGAATGAACTGTATAATGGAAGATTCATCGTTCAGATTTGAACCGGGAAAATTTTCATTCACCGCGTATTCTCGTCGTGCGCGACGCGGAATCACCTTTTTTTCCAAGAATCGGTCCGTTAGGAACCTCGATCTGAATTCCTGGTTTTCTTTTTTTTTTGTTGTTTTTTATTTTATTTTGCTCGACCGGCCGATTTTTATTCCTGGACGTTTAATGTTATATCGCATAAAAATGCGATTTATAAAGAGTTCGGATGCCGCATCTACGGTCTCTCTGACAACATAACGGCCGTTATATTATTTAACAAACGTCCCGAATAACAAGAATTTCCGGTCCTGTTATAAAAACCTATTCAGCTGCGGGATATATCAAATCCAGCAGTTATCTGTTTGCGTGCATCCGAGCACATCAATTAATTTAATTCCTGTGTTTTCGTGAACGACGTGACAAATTTTAACCGTTCTATCTTTATATCGTTCTATACATATGTTTGAAACAATATATAAGCTTTTTCATTTATAATTTTCAAAATTTATTGAAAAAAGATATAGTTATCGCTGACAAATTTAGATACTAATTAATTCTAACAGCCAAAATTGTTTTTCACTATTTGGAAATTTATCCATGCGATCATTTGAAATAGTTTTTATTTGAAGGTAATAAGCAAATAATATATATTTTTAAACTTTAAATATGTACATCTATTGTTATATAATATTAGTAATACTTTATTGCAACTAAATAAAAACTCTAAAAAGTATAATTCATTTTTTTAGTGTTCATATTTTAAAATATAAAAAATATTGAGTCACGATATATGACTCATAGTCAGAAATATTGATGTTTACTAAACTTTTTTAAGGAAATATGAAATTATTTCAGAGAACATTTTATTTGTAAATAGCCAATATTGATATAGCATTGAAAAAAATCTATGTTATAAAAATATCCTTTTTCGTGATATGTAATGAAATGTATTAAAAATAACTTATATTTCATATTTCTATTAAAAATTTAATATAACAAATTCTAGTGATAAGGAAAAATAAATTAAAGCATATTTTAAAGTAAAATATGCTTTTATTTACAATTTGAATTCAGTTATCGTCATATATATATATATATATATATATATATATATATATATATATATATATATATATACGTGTAGTATATATAATTTACAATCGATTGTATATTTAATCTATACATAATTTATAAAGGAAATATTCGTCGAACAGGAACGCGATTCGAATGTCACCGTTCGCGTGCCGAGGTCTTTTTAGTTGTGTATTTTGATTCCAGAATAGAAAATTGGAGATGAATGAAGATGGCGAAATGTTCCGTTTTCAATGTGACACATGGACTTATTTTATTCCTATTATTTTGATTACGAGGAATTATATTCGTGTAACGTTTAGTTTCACGCTTCCGTTCCACATTTGCGTCAGTTTCATAATTAAAAAGGTACGAAAACGCGACCGGCGCACTTTTTTTTTTTTAAACAATAAATATTGTCAGTGACCGCACAAGAAATAACACGTTTCGCGTATCGCATATAACAAGATTTTTTCTTCGGACCTCTTTCTTTTTTTCTTTCACATTTAAGATTTATTTTGCAGCTCGAACGGCGGCCGAGTGTTGAAAAATTCGCCATTTTTACCGCCTCCAATCGCAAAATTCAACAATGCATACTCATATATGAATCGTGTTTGTTCGCGCGAAAAAATGTAAAAGTGCATTCGTAAGTTCGTTCGCTTTTGTGTGTTAAAAATACTTGTCAGCGAATCCATCTAGCGGTTTGTCAGACGGTGACCGGGCCAAATGCATTGTTCTTGTTAACTTATTCAGGCGTGGATCGATCTCTTTACATATTAAATATTATAAACCGTAATTTAAAGATTAATAAATGCTAATTGATAGCAGAAACAAACTTTTTGATTAAGTTTTGGTTTTAATGAAAATTCAAATAGTTTATGGATTTGATTAAATTTTCATGTCTATTTTATGTATTGAATATTGATTATTATGACGTTTCTTAAAATAATTTTAATTATTTATTTACAGAAGATTCTCAGAAAAACATCTAATTTTTGTCGAATTTCAACACGAACAAATAGTAAGTATCGCATAAATCATATTTATGAGTCGTTTATTATTTTCAATTTGATACATATGAAGAGTATATATCGGTTTATAATTATCGTTTTACAAAAATTATTGATAAATTTATAATTTTTTTTTTTTTTACTTTAGGAATTCGAATACGTCCCTGTAAAAGAAAAACGTAATGTAAACGTCCATCGGCGCGTTAGACAAATGTTGTTCGCGGATTGTCTTGAGAGGCGGGAGTCATGAACCCGGGCACCTCGCATGAGAAGATTCGAACTCACGTGTCACACACTGGTTCTCAAAATGTTTGTATCAATACATATACTACAGTGTTAGCGATTAAAATAGATAAAAGCATTATTATTATTTATAATATGGAATACTTAATTAAATATTTTAACATTTTATAATAAATATTTATTAATAAAAAATTGTATATTCATATATAACGACATTTATATATGATATTCTATTAATAATATTGTGATAAAGAAAAATCTTATGAGTATAGCATTTAATAATGCGGTATTTCCGCGAGCGCGCTAATGAAAACATAAAACCTTCGGCCATTGAATGGAAATATAAAGATATTTAAGAATAAAAAGCGTAATGCAATAAGACTAAAATATATGTAAAAAAAATGAGAACTTGTCAAGAGTTGGACAAACACAACAGAGCGTTGCTTCTCGGAAGAACAAAACGAACCACTAAAAAAACAAGAGGAAAATAAGAGGAAAAAAAAAACAAAGTGACCGAACAAAGGAGGAGGATTCACATGTGAGATGCTAAAGAAAATGAAAAAAAAAGATATAAAGTATTAAGAGAATCGGTTAAAAGATTTGAGGTGAAACGAGATGGAATTGCATAAAAGGACCACCTATTGAGAATTCGATTGCGAAGTGGTTCCGATGTTGCGTTATTGCAACGAAAGTGCATTGTCTTGTATCGCGTGTGTACTATATATCGAACGTGTTTTATATACACATTTAAAAAGTTTTGTATATATCTGATGAATTTATTTTGTCGATACTAAACAGTTTAATAAAATTAATATTATAGTTTGAAAATAATTATAAATTTTTGTGCGCCGAATCGAAAATGATTTTATTATAATAAAACTACTCATATTTATATGAGCTCGGTTTTAGTAGTTTTAGTAGATGGGCTACTGTTCAAATTATACTATCATATTATTTTATTTTGATCCATATTTTTTTATTTTGTCATAATTTATATTAAAAAAATTCTTCATTTTCATGTCGTATTCGATTGGTGTCACTTATTTTATTATATATTAGTTTGACATATTTTTATGACTAAGTAAAAATCGTTTGTTGCGATCTCGCTATGGTTAAGAATCACTGCTATAAATCATATAAAAATTTGTAACATCTGTTTATTATGCTGATGACGAATTATTCGTAACATTTAAATATAATAATGGGACGGCATATTATTATTCGCGTGCATTTAACAAAATTAAATATTTGAATGAATATTTTAATATCACACATTATTTTCTTGTACAATATTAAAAGAAATGTTTATAAATTCAAATGAAAATGATTGTTTTGTATAAGCGATGTCAAAATTAAGTGCAATTATACGCTTTCTCCTCTCGTTGCTTAAATAGTCGTTTTGTAACCGTTAATCGTACCAAATCCGCAGCCACAATAAGAGCACTTATTGACATGTTTACGAATGTGATTCGAGAACGGAGGTGACAGTGCAAAATTCGCAGACACGGCAAATTATTCGCAGAGACAATAGTCATTGTGGGCCGCAATTGATCGCACAGTTACAGTTTGAGTAGCGACGGGGGTGATGACACCTGTGGTACGCGTGCGAACAATGTTTGCGCAACAATATTGACATGTCTACCGTGAAGGGTGATTGTAAAACAACAACAGACCGCAAACAAATGTTTGCTTTGTGCCCTCTTTCCCCCTTAGTATTTGAAGGGTTGCCGTGAATGCGCTACTTCCACACTTTTTAAATATTAATATATATATATATATATATATATATATATATATATATATATATATATATATATATATGCCTTTCTATGCGATACACAATAGAAAAGTCCGTGGATAAAATATGTATTACTTTTAAGAAATAACGTCATAGTTGAATATTAAATTTCATAAAATAAATTTGAATTTTTCCTTACTTTTGTGATTAAATATTATATGATTCTATACGTCAAATATTACATATTAAAGAATAAATTTATTTTAATCTAAATAAGAATAAAAAAAAATGATAATCGACCCGTATTCCAGACATTAATGTTCGGATAATTGAGCTTGACAGAGAGAGCTAAACCACCTTGATGCTCAAATGCGTGGAGTATAGACAGGCGGATGCCGTTCTAGACCAAAACTATTGTCTATCTGTAGTTCTGGATAGAATGAGAAAGAAAGGAGGTTTTAATGGGTTCATCGGGTAAAAAATGGCCTCTCGAATCTCACACTATTAGCGTCTAACTACTCGGACGATTTTGTTTGGTTGCAAATTTCCTGTTCAGAAAAAAAAACTGACTATATAAGATAGTTCGTGTTTATATTGTTTTATCTTGTAAAGTTTTCATTAGATAAATATTTTTATTTTTGTCTGAGGAATGTTTCATAATATAAAAAGATTTTTCAATGCGTTAAAACATATCGAATAATTTGTAAGAACTCTAAAAAAAAATATCACAGAAGCGTATACAAAAAGTGACCATTATATTTTTAGTGGAATTTAAGAGTTATTGAAATATTTTTCAGAATCCAAATCTGTTCAATGAAATAATATAAAAAGTATAAGTTAAATGCAACGAAGCGATGCATGTTTGGCGCATTGCTGGCAGCGAGTCGTGGCATTGCAAAGCTACATTTTATTGTGTCGATTTTGGCGGGTCATCGGCTACAACAGTGGTTCTTAAATTCTCAAAATACCAGAACCTCTTTTCAATATTTCAAAACGTTTACAACTATCATTAAACTATTCGTACTTTATCATAAAAAAGATCGATTCAAAAAAAATTTTTTTTTAATATATGTAATATGAGATTGCATTTTTTCTTTGTATTACAATATATTATAAAATGTATAGTTGATTCATATTAAATTGTTATTTTTTATAATTCTTAGAGAAACACTAGATCATAACACGTGCCAAGCATGTAATGCCGGTTCTAATTGTTACCGTTATTAGTGCCAACGTTGCTATTTATATCGATATTGCTTATTAATAATAATATTTCTCTATGATTTACATGGCATTTAGAAATAATTCAATCCGTATATTGTATTTTCAAAGATGAGCCAAAAGTATAATCGATTTAATATATTGCATATAGAATTATTTATTCACAATACCAAAGAAATATGCGTTAGAACTAATAATAGTTATGATCAAATCGCCTAGCGATTGTAATTCAATAAAACTGTATTTTTGTTTTTATTAGATAAATTCTAAAAATATGTAAAATAGTTTATATATTTTAAAAGAATGGTGTGGAATTATTATCGAATATGATATTTATAAAAAAAAATTCGACAACTAGTCTGTACTTAGATTGAGAATGAATAAGAAAGAATTTTAATTGTAATTATTTACTCCGAGCAAGTGTGAAACGTCGACGCGTTAACAAAAACGTATCCATCAAACGCGAAATGCTTAAATGGATTTTTTCCTTAGACTTTTCTTTTTTCTCCTTGGAAAACGGAAGCCGATTCATCAAGCGGTCAGTCAGTATTCCAATTTGGCCCCATCAGCTCATTTGTCCCGCAATAAAAGGCGGCTACCGAGAGCAATTAACCCGACACAACAACAAATGTCGAATTTCACACGAGAGATGTTTGCTTTACGTCGTCGAAAGCATACGAACAAACAAAACCGATTTTTTTTTATTTTGTCTTTTTTTTGTATACCACACCACACTCGTTATTATTCCGCTTTTTACCTTTATTTTCCAGGAATTTCGAATTTCTTTTTATATTCTTTTAAAATTAAAGAAAATAGAAGTTCAAATACAAAATTTATCTGTAATGTGTACTAGTATAATTTCAGACATTTATTTTTATATTTTATCCGAAGTTTTTCAATTTTATCTTCTCATTAATATAGTTATTAATTTTAATAACAATTAAAAAAATAATATTATTTTGACATAATGTGAATATATGTTTGGACAAGCATAGATTTTATAATATATGAACAAAACTCATATTGTGTTACAACAGTTTTTTTATATTAAAATTTTACACATTTTTCTGATTTTATTTATTAGTATAGTAAAATGATGATTGTTTTTGTTATAAAAATTATATTATTTTATAAGTGCTTTTAAATTTTAAAGAATATTTATTTGAGATAATTTATTTTTAAATATTTATATTAAAATAGAAAAATCGAATGTAATTAACTACAAGCTAAAAAGTCGAAAAAGGTAGAAATTTAATAAAATAAATCAATCTCATATGGAAAATAAGATTTAACGATTCAGATATTGTCTTTTTATTATATAACTATAATCATTAAAAAACTTTTAGTATTAATTGATCATTTTTCATGAATGATTCAGCAATTGATGCTATTTGTAGTAATATTTTTTGGAAATAATATCGTAAAAATAAACTTTTATTTTTCTCCTAAACAATTGAAACCAAACGTGAATTATATAGCATAAAAATTTTTAATGGATCGTAAATCGCACTAAATGTTTCACAGCAAAACAATAAATACGTTTTCTGAATTTACAGTGCGATCAAAATTTTTATTGAACCGTTGATTTAATAAAGTGGAACAACGTCAACGGAACCGAAAAAAAGAAGAATAAATAAAAAATTAACAGCGTTTCAAAGGCCATCGGGCTTTAAACGATTACATAAACGCGATGACACGTTATTGTTAATTTAACTGATGACACTTGTCATCGAGTGAAAATTGGCAGAGTGGTAGTATTTGTCTTCTTTACAATTGTCGACGGAATAATGTCGAGATTTTCTCCACGTATATTTCCAACTATTCATCTTGTTTTTTTTACAAGCGCGGAAAATCATCAGAAACGATGACCTGGATTGAAATGAAGGAAGACAACAAAAATACTTATATCTACTTTGGAATTTAAATTTTAGAATTTCGATTGAAAGAAAGCTTGAGACCAGAGAATATAAAAATATTACTATTTTTTATAAGATAGTCAAATGAAATGTAATCTTGTATTAAATAATATATAGTATACGTTTTATATAGAATTTCGAATCGATGCTGTGCATTCATTCATACAAAGCTTGTAGGTGCACTTTCACGCAACTGAAAATAACTGCAGTTATAAATTATACACTTGACACGAGAAATGCTGTAATACGCGGACATCTTTGTGGATGCTGAAATATTATTTTACAACATGCATGCCGTACATAAAATAATTTATAAATAATATAACGAATTGTAAATTAATGCCAATCGACAATTAATTATTTTATGTCGATATTTATGGAGAATAGTTATAATTGTAACATAACATAATAATTAATAATAATATTATGTTATGAAAGCATTTATACTACTAATTTGATTAATAGTATATAAGAAAAGTGTAGTATAATACAATAAAAAAATAAAGGTTTGTTTTAAATTAAGACAGTATTTTATAAAAAATAATTTTATAAAATATCATATATTATATAATTAAATTAAAACAGTTTTTTGTAATATTTATTTTTCTCTTTCTCTCCCTCTTTCACACACACACACACATATATATATATATATATATATATATATATATATATATATATATATATATATATATATATATATAATTAACTAAAAAGTTAAAACCAAGTTAAAAATTTAACTAAAATATTTTGTTTAAATATTATAAAAGAATTATTTGAAAAACATTAATAGAAGAATAGTTAGTTAAAAAAAAATATAAATGTGAAATCAAAACTGATACGTTCGTACTTGTTTAAATAAATAAATATAATCATTCAATTATTGTGTTTCATTAAAAAGTTTTTTAAAATAAGTTAAAAATAACAAAAAAATATTTTTATATATTTTTCTTTTTTGGTGAATTATATATTCAGAAGAAACAAATATAAATTTAACAATAAAGTCATGTAAAATATGAATAACAAAATTCGTTGATGAAATTTTATTAGGCAAAGAACAGAAGAAGAAATTAATATGAAGATGAGCGAATCGTATCGACCATAGAGAAATGCAAATGAACGAAATTTCCTTGGCAACCGTCCACCGGAAATGCGAAATGCAGACAACGGGAACCAAAGCTGACTTTTCTTATTGCCGTTGTGATGTTGTTTGTCTTGCGAAGCGTGTGAGCTATTATTATTATACCGAGACTATCCTGTGAATGTGCAGTAGGAACGGGGAGGGTTCTCCCGCATATTTATGAATGAATCGAGTGTATTTTAAACTTCACTAATATATGCATAAAAACTTCGTGGCATTATGATATCTATGATTTTTTTGTGATCTGGGTTCCATTAATAAATTTAAAAGATAAAATTTTTAATGTAAATAATGCATATATAATATACGAAAATTAAAAATTAAAGATAAACTAGCTTATAATATTATATGTTTATAACTTCGTGTTATATTCCATAATTTGTTAAGATCAGATATTGATTGCTGTAATAATGTGAGACATATTGAAAAACTATTATATATAACGCATTTTTTTAAATATAAAACATTAAAAAATATTATTTAATTTTAAAATTAATATTTTAAAAACGCAGAATTTAGGCGCACTAAGAAAAACCTTGTTCCGTATTTCTCCGGACAATGTTAATTCCCCCCGCTATTTTCCGTCATTTTATTTCATCTTATTATTCATTGAGAATTATAGGTGGGCTTTCATCGCCTTTTTTTTTCGACCGATCGTAATGACAGGTTCTTTTCTGCGGATTATTATTCCAATCAAATTTCCCATTGAAGGGAATCCGCATTTTCCATTTTTCTTCTCGTTTCCTTTCTGTTCTACTTTTTTCTTTCCTTTCCATTTTTGTTTCGACCTTCTAGGTTGAGCGGATAATGACGATAATTGAAAAGCGACCGCTGCGTAATTATTTTGCGTCTTATATTCCGATCGCATTTCCTTTATTCTTTTACAAAGTGTACGAATAAAAATATCATGTTCTCAAATAATATTTAAAATTTTGTATATCATCTATATATATATATATATATATATATATATATATATATATATATATATATATATATATATATGTATATTAAATTACATTTATTAATATTACAATATCGATTAAATTTATAATACGTCTCTGAAAGAATGTAATCAAAGTAGTCAATGTAAAATCAATTCAATATATAACAATGCATGTTGCGTCAGATTAGTGTTTCCATAGGATTTAATTTTCTATTTAAATTGTCGGTCTCTATTTTCTTTTTTTTTGCGTCATGGGGATGGAACCCTCTACGATAACGACAAAAACCCTGATTAAAATTTCAATTCGTCGACGCCCTCTAATCCCTTTTGTGGTATCCTATTGAAAGATTTTCAATTGCCTTTTAAAATGTACACCTATGAAATTTTTACACTATGATCGTTTTCAAAATAAAATTTATGTTTTTTTGTTCTTATATATTAAATGTATTTTTTTTTAAATTGCATTATTAATAACTTTAGTGTTTAGTTTGATTATTTATACGAGAGATGAATGGAATTGTCATTTATTTAAAATTTACATGATGTCGTATAAAAATATTGTATATATTATATAGATATTAAATATATAAAATTATAAAATTTAAGTTAATTATTGAATAATATTAATCAATAAAATACTTTATTTATTATATAATTTTAAATTTATTTCATTTGTAAACAAATTGAAATTCCAGGAAATATTATTTTTTCAGTAAGAAGGAATTTATTAAAAAAAATCTGATAATAAATATAAAAAATGTTACATAAAACGTTAAAAAAATCAATGATCGAATTTACTAAATTAAAAAAAATGTATCTAAAAAGAATATTATCAGAAGTTGTCGGCTTTTTGAACTATTGTGCGATGACAAGTCAGTATAAATTTTCATACGTCGAGCTTTGTTATTGGCGACGATGAGCATTTCGCGCCAGTGATTGACGTCACGCGGGAAAAAAGAATGCTTAGATCATTTTCAACATTTTTATATGCGGCAGGTGTTAAGAAAAGAACTTCCAGCGATGAAGACGCGTAAGTGAGTAGCAGTCACCGGTGGCAGAAAGCAAAAAAAAAATAGAATAAAACACTACACAGATAAATAGCGAACGAATACAAGAATATATTTACATTTTTTTTTCAAAAAATGGGGGGGGGAGGAAAAGCGGAGAAGTATCGTAAAAGAAAAATCACAAAAATAGATGTCGTCGTCGTGCGATATTATAGAAAAGATGCGTTCGCTTCTTCTTTCGAACGTATATCCGATCAAAACTCATCTTAGATAACAAGAGACACGCACACGGTTCGGTAATTTACTGCACGAGCTTTTACGAGCTTTCACGTCGCCGAATATAGAGGACACGACGATCGTAAATTATATATATATGTAAATCTGTTCTTTCTGTTTCTTGAGTTCCCTTTCATTTAATCTACCAGTCTTAATAAGGTATATAATAATCCGCCAACAAACACAGCTTGAGAATTGATTTTATTCGTCATTTTAGCACTGTTTTATTTAGATATTAACCAAAAGAAAACCATTTTAATAATAATCAATATTTTCGTGTCTTATATATATATATATATATATATATATATATATATATATATATATATATTCACATGCGTTTGTGTGTATGTACATCAAATTTTTCACGTTCGAGGTGTCCGGTGTCGTATTTTGGAAGAGGTATGAGACGGCAATTAAAACGATACATTTATCGTCCGGTTAATTATATCCGGGAGGTTTATGTGTCTTTTTAACGCGCGTTCAGTTTGACGTTAATGTGATATTGTCAAAATTTACACGAAATTTATTTATTTATATAATGCGCCGTGTAAACCGATATGCAAGTTTAAATTAGAACGTGGATACGCTTCGTAACATTTATATTCCAAATTTGTATTAATATTATTTATTATAGAAAATTATAAAAAAATAATTGTGTGTGCCAAAAGAGAAAAAAATAAGTGCATATATACTTTTATATATTAATTTCTATAAATAATATTACTTTTTGATGAAGTATTAAACTTTAAAGTGATTCGATTCGTTTTATAAAAATTATATATTTTTTTAAAACAATAAAAACTTTTTAAACCCTAAAAGTTCAAAAAATTAAATTATTATTAAATTATATTTTGATATAAAAAGACTCTTATTTATATTCGAGTCGATAAACTCGAGTGGTTATTGTAAGGAAAACTTGAAATATTTTTTCAAAATATTTATGTACTATAGAACACATATAACGTAAACGCACGAAAACATATAAAGGGAAATGAAAATGTAAAAAGAGAAAAAAAATGGTATGAAGTGGTCAGTTATTATGTATAACAAACTCTGGTCCAGCCAACCCACAAACCGTGATTAAACAGTAGACTTACCCCTCATAAATCGGGAGTGCACTTTTTTGGAGTTCAAAAATTAAGTATATGGAGATATCGTGAAAATATAATGGGAAACGTACATGAAAATGTCGGTACAATATAAATTTTAATTTAATTAAATCTGATTTATAAACTTGTTATACACATACAGTATAAATATTGTGCAACTGAGTGATTTATATATTTTGTTTTACAATTCATATATAATAAACTTTAAAATATTAATATCGATTATTAATCGTCTAGGTAAAAAAAAAATGTAATGTATTTTTTGCAAGTGTATTAATAGGATGGCAAGATTGACGTGTAACAACCCCGTGGCAATGGGTGTAGAGGATGAGGGTTGGTGTGAGAACGAGGCATTCGTCTTGTCTATCGAGGCTCACAAAGCCTAATGCCCTCAGCCATTAATCATTCGGTCCGCACAAACGGTCCCGACTTTCCCATTTACGGTGACAACTTCCAATACGATTGTGTTTACACACAGAATATAACCACGGTCACAATATATGTGTAACATTATACGCAGACACAGCCTCGACTTACACATTATATGTGTAACATAATATAAGTAACGTACGCGAGCATTAATACCTCCGTCGCATATCCACCTCAAATCGATACGTAGCACTGGGAAAACAGTGGTTCTTAAACTTTATCATCATCCCTCGTCAAAATATTTAAACTTACAAAAACATAAATCATGATGCAATTTACATTTCATATGATTCAAAAAGATCAATAATTATACTAATGAAATGAAAACGGTTAAGATTTAATTTAATTCATATTCATAGATGTGATGGTATATTAACATAAAAAAAATATGTAAAAGTATCTGAAATTATTTTTATTTCAATACATTATATTGCTTGATATTTGAAATAGTAATTATTTAATACTTATATCGAATATTTTATAATTATTATTTACATATTTTATATAAATGAGTATATTGAGATATAAAATATATTTTAAATATAATTTATAAATACGTATATAATATATGAATATTATATTGCGTTTTTGTCATTAATCGTTGTACGTTTAAAAGGAGCAAAAGGTTAAAAATGACCCGTGCATCTAGTCACGGTGACGAGATAAGAGACGTCACCGGTGTTTGCTAGATAACACCCTGTCACTGGAGGGTTTCAAAATAAAATGGATGAGCTTTAAATTGGAAATTATCCATTACCATCCCAAAAAAGTGAACACCGAGTCCGCAAATTCTATCTTATCCTTACTACAAAGTCAAAAATAATAAAAAGAATAAGATGCATATTATTGGACGCGTATTTAATGTATACGTAATTTTTTATTTAGTTTAATATTTTTTAATGTGAAAGATTAAAATATAATTATATTTTAAGATTATATTGAAGAATAAAATGTTAAATTTGAACTGTATATTTGATGTGCGTAAGATATGGAAGGATATGAAATTTTATAGTGTGGATGCTTTTACATTTACAAAAATAACACCTACATCTAAAGCTTTGGCGCATTTAATTGGAGCCGCTTTTGTTAGATAAAATAAAGATTTCCTCTCAATGTTGCATGCTCAAGCCCCAAAAGAAGGGTGAGAGATAGAGATTACTCACAATGGGTTATACGTGAAAGTGTTGTTAGTGCAACCGGCTTGTTATTCAAACACAATGTGAAAAAATGAGTAGCAGACCTTTTAATTGCAATATTTTACAAAGACAAAAAATACCAAGGTAAAACGAAAATTCAAAAAAATCCAACGAAAAGCAAAAATTAATTAAAGTTAAAAAAATGTATCAAAAACAATACTTTGATGTCGGGAGGAAGGGAGATTTTTTTTTGATGGTTCTGAAAATATATTGCATAAAATATATACATATAAGACTTAACTTCTCACTGCGGGGGTGAAATTTCAATACATTTTTTTACAATAAAGTGTCACGTGTCAAAGTCATTGGTCGAAAATAGGAATAAAAAAAGTGAACGGAGGCATATAAGACGTCCCCTAATTAGAATGATATAATCTGATACTGCAGTTTTTTTTGATATATTGTACCTAACTATAGAAATCATTCCTTTGTAAATCATACCATATATTGTGAGGGGTGAAAATTTTTTATATTTTTTTACGAAGAAATTATTTAAAATATTAATAATAAAATTAAAATTAGAACGTTCCTATATTTAAAAATGAATTAAGAAATCGGAGATTTACAATATGCAAAAATTTTAAGTTTTTTTTTTCAAGTATATAATATATTATTTTAAAGATATTTTTTTATGTGTAATGAGAACAGTTGTGTTAAAGTATGAGTATATTGTGTAAAATATTACGTAGCTTTCGTTTGTTTACAACTTTAAGAATGCGGAAATGAGAAAGAATGGGGCGTCTCGCGGAAAATTTTCGCTCATTAATTTCGCAAAATGAACTTTTCTCATTTTCCGCTTTCACCCTTCGGAGAATAATAACTGGCAGCAGCAAAGAAGCATCAAGAGTTTTGGTATTACGTATACACAAGTATATAAGCACGCGTATTTATGAAGCGGGCAACCCTAGAGATGGATATATAATGGTGATTACAAACAAGAAAATGTCGAAGGGAAGGTTACCTATCCGAGTGGGGTTACAAAAAAAGTCTCTTCAAAATCCGTTGTTTCATATGTTTTACAAATATTTTCAAATAGAGAAATATCGAGCCCTTTTTTATTTGCATTTGTTGGAAAAAAAGCAGACAAATTTTTGATATTTATTTTAATACATATATAATAGAATAACCAACATATTTTTAAATTCCCTTGCTTGCACTTAAAAATATAAAATGTAATATTTTTTATTAATCAAATATTATTGATTGTAGTCCAAATTAAATTAGTTTTATAAAAACTGAACTTTAACATTAATTATATAAAAAATTCACATTTCATATTTTTTTCAATGAAAAGATTTTATTATATTATATTAAATATTTTAAAGATAATTTGAAATATATACATAAACATATTTAAAAATACATTAAACAATCAAATAAATTTTATCAATAAGAATTTTAAATATAATGTAAAACGAGATCTTGAAAATAAAAGTTAACATATTATATATAATCATTGTGTTTTAGTAAAGATCTGGTAGCGAAATCATTTTGTGTAGTGATTAACAAAACGCTTTATATTAAAACTGACATAGAAATATGACTCGCACTATACGGAAAGAAAGTATAAATCTGGTTGAGATCAAGACGTACTATATGTGTCAAAAATATACGCATGGATGAACTTGCGTACTTTTTTTTATAAAAAATATAAAATCTCAATTTTGATACATTAAAAATAAGTTTTATGAATGTATATTTTATTTTTTTTATTCTTTTGAGACATCATCAACCCTCGAAGAATTTTTTCATATGTAGTCACGGATAATTTCTTGAAGAAAAATAATGTACTCGAATATTACCGGTTGATGTGTTCGCGTTCTGTTTATGAATTATGCGCGTGGCGCGTGTCAAAGGAAAAAGACATAAAAATAATTATCCAACGAAGGGTGTTCGTTACTTCACATGTTCTCCTGCACACATATATAATAATAAAAGTAAATATGGACATACAATATGCGCATATGTCGTGTAAAGCAGAGCAAGAAACAAGAAACGTTCGAAACACTTCGCGCCTCTTCAACACCCACCCACACTCTTTAATATCTGTCATAATCCGTTGGATGGAATCTTTGTGGCGTATTTATTGTTATGTGTTCACTACGGTTTAAAAAAAAACCACGTTTTATACATGTTAAGTGTGTGACATAATTCTGATAAACTGGTATTAAATATATATATATATATATATATATATATATATATATATATATATATATAATTCGAAATTAGGAAAAAATCATCAAATCAGTCACATCACCCAACAAAAGAGTTAAAAGTTTGGAAAAATCAATTAATGTGTGAACTTATTTGATATTTTAATCAAAACGGACAATTAATCAACAATATATTTTAATGAAATGTTAACAAAAATTACATTGTTTTTATTACATTAGAACATATATGTTAAATTTAAATAGAACATTTACATAAATAAACATATATGAACGTATGAAGGTTTTTGATTGTCATATTTTTTCCGATTAGAGATTTTCAACATGTTATATTATGTTAATAAAATTCAAATTAAATGTTGTTATTTCAAACGGTTTTGTATTTATTAGTAAGAAATTTTATTTTAATAGTCGTTAAATCTTTGCATATTTGTTCATTCAACATTAAATATAAGTATATATATATATATATATATATATATATATATATATATATATATATATATATATATATATATATATATATATATATATAGTTGTAGTTATATAAATATGTTTTAAAATTAATATTACACTTAATTTGTTTTTTTTTGAGTTATTATTTAAGAGAAATTTAAAAATATCCCAATAAATGTCGGAAATATAACGAGTTAATTGATCGAAATTTAATTTTTTTTATTCGTTTATCGATCACTCGTAATTATCGATATTAATCGATTTATGATGAGAGATTATGTAAATCAAAACATATGTGTTACAAAAATGTTATTGCTAGTATTATTATTATACGTAATACCTATATTCGCTTGTAAAGTTTTTTATTTTTGTTTGAATTCTATCATTTATTACACGTGACATTCATCATAATGAGATTTTTATCGACATTTTATTTATATTCTGTTAAAAATATTGGATATGTACCTTTATGAAAGCGTGTTCCGAATTCTTAGATTTATTCAATGATCTTCCATAAAATATAAATAAATAGGAAACTTGTCAAACTTTAAAATGCGCAGCTTTTTCAATGTTAATATGTTTTTGTATGAATTTAATGGCCAAATTTTTACTTATTAATTAACAAAAATATCTAATAGAACTTGAATAAAATGCTATAATATCAATATAATATGTTAGACATTTCAGATTTTACAATTTGATTTAAAATAAGAAATATCATATTAAAATAAAAATATTACATAGATCAAATTATATTTGCTTTCAATTTTTACTATAAAATGTGAATATTTTCAAATCTCTTATTATATTAACAAAAATATTTTTAATTAAAAGATTCAGTCGAAATCTCATAATTATGATAATGACTACACGACTAACAACTTAACGTTGTCATATAATAATGTTATGTTGACATTTATAATTATCAGCAAACAAATAAATTATCTTTTAGAAATGAATTCTCCTATAATTTTGAAGTTTTTTCTTTTGTTCTCGATTCTTCGTGTATTTTTCTTGTATTCAGAGGCAAGCGGTAATATTTTATTTTCAATAATTAAAATTTATTGTCTTTGTCCGCTTTGCGAAATTAACAGAAATATGAAAGAGAAATTAAAATTATGATTAATTAAACTGTTTATAGAGTTTTCAAAAATATTTTTATATTTTTTTATCGTTCTGAGTAGATTATTCTTTGAAAAAAAATATTTCAATATTTCATTGTGTTTCAGTCATTGTTGTGGATGAAACAACAGTGGACCCGTGCCAATCGAGTTAAAAAAGAATATTTCTTTTTTTTCCTACAAAGAAACGACGATAACAATATAAACCATTGTTTTTTTCTCAATGAAAAAAGTCGTTTTAACAATGAAGAATCGTTCTGAAGAAGACGCAACACACGAACCGAATAGAAAATTGTATCGTGGCGAAACGAGAAAAACAAAGCGGAAAAATCAAAGGGATCATGAGAAGAATAATGTTCACAATTTGCGATTCTTGTTTTAGTATTTTAAAATTTTGAAAACAATTAATTTGTCTCATACTAGAGGGATACTTTTAAAATATTAAACTAATTTATTTCAGCGGCGAACGCGACAATTTTAAAATTAAATCGAAAATGGAGAACTGCATTTATATTTTTTCTTAAAATTACTAAATAATATATTTATAATCCAAGTCATTGAGGTCAAACGGTTCAAAGTTATATACAATATATTGAAATGTATTCTCTAATGACTTGGATTTTGACCTTGGATTTAATATCTTATATATTATGTAGTGATATACTAATTGTTTTCTTACAAATCGCTATTGTCGAACATAATTAATTCTATTATTTGAAAAAGATTTTTCCGCATATTTATTAATTGCTATAAACGCAAGAAATAACTTGTCAATTAAAAAAATATTTGTATTATTTATAGAAAACGTATTTATATATTGTTTATATACGTATTTGTGTATGTGTAATATTTATTTCGATTTTTTTTACATAAAGAATAATAATTTATTCAGAATTCATAACAAATAAAATGTATTTTCTTCAATATTTTGCATATTTAACATTAAAGTGCTTATAATATCAAAAGCCTTAATATTTTATTGAGTTTTAAAATGTATTAAAATTATGATTATTATTATAAAATTGTTTTGCATGGAAAGGAAAGTGCATATTTAGTAAATGATTACTGAAAACCTTTGCAATATAAAATAACTTATTTAATATCATTTTTTTGAAGATTTTAAACAGAATTATGTTGTTAATATTTATGAAACTATTAAAAAAAACGGTAAGTTTTTGAGATTCAAGAGTGAAATAAAGAAAATAGTATGTTGTTTCATGTTGGAAAATTTGTGTTTGGTTCAAATTTGTATATTTTTTCCACGAAATGCCATAAGAAGAAAAAAAAGAAGTGTCTAAGAAAACCAAAAAAAAATGACATGAGACGAAATAAGTTAACGGGAAACAATAACAACCTGGCCGCATCCCACACTTCCCCGGTTTTCCCGGTTTTGTTGTTCGCGTATTAGCAGCCGATGATGTATGTGCAGGCGGGTCCGTGTCGACTCCGACCCGACATATCTCATTCTTGACAATTAATTAAGTTCTTTCTGTCATTTCGTGTCATAAGCTCTCCCGAATGTTAATTAAAGGAAACGTATTAGACATGAAAAATTGATATCTCGACAATGCGGAGACGATTAGATCGCTCGTCTTTACGGATTAACGCTGACAAAGCAACTAAACAGGTGATATTGTCCGTTGACCGAATATTGTTATTTATTCCCCTTCCGCTTTGATTTTTTTTCAATTTAATCTAAACTATACTAATCTTATATTAACTATTTTGCATTTCATGCGATATTTCAAAAGAAACATTTCAATTTGTCTAGAAAATTTTAACCGTTTCTATTAAAAAAAAATCTTGACATGTATTTATTCTCTTAAATTTAACTTTTATATATTTATAGTTTTTAATATTTTTTAAAAGTTTAACATGAACAATAAATTTATAACATATTAATATTTGATTACTGTTATTTTTCACACATTGACATTTAAATCTTATGACGTTTTATTGATATCACACATATTGTTCTTGGCAATAGAATAGTTATTTTCTATCGTTTTTCTATGAATTAAAATTTGCTTAGATATATAATTCAAATATGAATTATATCAGTAAATGCATATTTAATGATTATTAAATAAAAGAAAACACATTTATATAATTTTATGACCAAGAAGATTAAGATAATTGAAATTTTATTAGAGGTGAAAAATATCAGATATTAAGACTTAATATCAAAAAAAAAAACGAAATTTTTGCAGCCTTTGCAATAATGCAATAAAGAAAAATCTGTTATTTCATACTTATAACATGTATTGAGCACAATAAATGTACAATTATAGTTAGATAATTACTAAATGTTTCAAATTAAATTTAATTATCAAATTGCGCAGGTCTTCTTAACCCTATTTCATTGTACTTATATAGTATTATATTATAGTATGTTTTTTCTTACTCGATAAAAAAGCTAATATCATATTTAAATTTCAAAATAAACAATGGTAAACTCGTGGTATATAATTAAAGACAAGAGGCATAGAATAAATGTTTAATTTTGACTAAATTTGTAAAGGAAGCAACTTGAAAAAATACTTTTGTTAAAAAAATAGATAAAACGAATAAGAAATATTTATAAAATTGAAATCAATCAAAATTTTCGTGCAAATAATAAGAATGCTTAAAACCATTATATTTTAAACATGAATAAATATTTTTTGGGAGATTGATGATTTTTAAAATTCCATCATATAAATTAAAGTTCTCTTTTTGAATCATACATTTTTATATGATATTAGAATTTTGAAGATGCATAAGGTATGGTGATAAATGTTAAAAATTCGATTTTATAATTAAATTACATATATAACTAAATTTTTAGAAACTCAAAAGAAGAGCAAAAAAAGATCTTTAAAATTTAATACCTGCATCAAGAAACATCTTATGAGCTTCATATGTTAATGCTTCATATGTGATTTGTAAATACAATTTCACCAAATTTGTTAATGAAAATTTTAATTCAAATATAGGCCATCACGAATCACATTCAAAGCAAAACAATTTAAATATAGGACACCAGTTGAGTATCGCTGTTATTTGGGAATGATACCGAGCGTGTTATTTTGGTCGATGCGCGTCACACAGTTTGAACAACGGCGGTTTTTGTGCGTCAAACTGGCGCTATTGTGTTTTATTTTCGATTTTCGAAAATTATGATCTAACGAATTCTTAACGTGACATAACAATGTCTAATATTTTTCTATGCGAGCGCGACCGATACGTATTATCGTAATTAAAATTTCGTTAGCTCGTATTAAGAGCTCGTAAATCAACCCGATGCGATGTTATAAAAGAAACACTATATACACACCCACATATAAATATATTAAATATACATATAGTTTATATACAGAAATTCATTTTTTTTTCAGTGAAATTTTATTTTCTACACAATTGTTATATTTTATTTGAAATTGACATTTATTTATTAAATTTTAATAAAACATTACCGATAATAATCATTTCAATTAACATTACATTAAGAAATTTTAAAATATTTTTCAAAAATTTGATACAGATTGAGTAAATTGATTATAATTATAATAAAAAAGTTATGCACTAAAATATCGTTCAATATCTTAAAAGTTAGTTAAAATATATCGTATTCTTTTTAACTGTTTATTAAATTATTTATTTTAAAATAACATAAAAATCCATTTTATAGAAAATGTAATTAAATAAATGAATTCGATTTTCATTATTTTTTCAATTTCATTAAGTTCTCTTAATTAGCAAGTGTAAAATATAAGCAAAATAATATTTAAAATAATTTTATTGAAATATTTTTTTTATATTTCAATGAATATTTTGTGCAAAATTTAATTTGAAAGAAAAATTAAAATACATGTTAATAGTTATTTAATAAAACATATACTTTACATTATGAACAAAAATTAGAAGCTGCCTACATATACCACAAAAAAAAACAATTTGAGTATACATTCATTAATAAATGTGAAATAAAAAAAAAACCGCTTGAGTAAACATATTAAAGTGATGTGATGTGGCATGGAAAAAATTAGTATTCGAATTTGTCATTCGAGTGACTGAAAGGCTTGACAGTCCACTAACAATTTCTCGACGAACAATGAAAATAAATCAGTTTTGTTTTCCCTCGGTCGGACAACAAAGCGGTTTTTATCTTGTCGATCCATAACATTCATCGGACGTGTTGAATTCGCCAGAGATATTCTAATTATTTTTTTTTTTTGAGAGCTTTATTTGACTTTTATTTCATTTCTTTTTTTTTTTCATATTCTTTGTCTCAAAAGTGACACGATCATAATTCATCGGAACGAAGTTTCATGTTCGTGCTAATTGGCGTTAATTCTTCGGACGTTTCGATGGAAATTCCACAAAGTCGAAGAAAAAAAATTCGCTATTGTTATGAGCCGTTGATTTTTTCAACAGTTCTGTACATCTAATAAATGTCGTCGTTCGTTTTATATAGCAATAAAATGATTTTAGAAGTATATAATATATAAATTTCATTTAAATTATGTCCTATTTAAAAATATATTTAATAAATTTATTATTATTAAATATTTTACAAAATATATTTATTTTGTTTAAAAGAAGGATAAAATATGGAAATGTTTTTTACACGATCAATAGCTTTTATAAATGTAATTCACGAAAAAAAGAATTTAATATTGCAAATTTGATCTAAAATCTAAATATAAAATGAAATAAAAAACAAATTCTATGAAAAAGTTTATAACTTTTTAACTGCGATACTCAAAAAGGTAAATTTAAAAATGAACCGCTCTTATATATACATGCACACATGCATCAAATATATATATATATATATATATATATATATATATATATTCGATAAATAAATTTTTATATATAGCATATTATTATTTTGAATCAGTGTTCTATTTTTATTTTTTTTCTTTATCCGAAATTAAAATTTTTGATTAATTATAATTGGATATTAATTGTTATAGTTTAGTTAAAAAATATGATTTCTAAATCGATCAAGTGAACATTATATAATATAATAGGGATAATAAAAATAACTAATAATTCAAGTAGCCCCACAATCACTATCACATATGCGCGTATATAAAAACGACAAATTGATTAATGTGTTACGTATATATTTTAGTCAAATACCTAATTGTAATATTTGGCATCCATTATGACAATAAATTTTAAAAAATATTAAATATCCCCTTTCTTCTTGGCGAACATTAATCGACATTCTCTTATTCCGAACGTCGACAGATTAAAAGAGAAAGATCGTCGTAACACGTAAAGAGGCGGTTAAAACAATGACATAGACTGCATGAAGAAGAAAAAAAGAAAAAAAATAAGAAAAATAGAAGCGTTATTTACGTCGGCGATGACACGAAAAAAAAATATCAAAGCGGACTAATTTTCTTTGACGTTTCTCACGCGTGCCCAAGGAAATTGTTACGATTTTTAACGGCTCCGGTTATCCCGGTTCGAGTGTGCGTCGCGGTCTCGAATCGTGCTTAGTGTGACGCTAGCCTGGCTCGATATCGAGCCAAAGACAATAACTCCAAGAACAAAGTGCTTCTCTCTTCGGCGGTCTCACTATAAAGATTCAAATTAATTGCCGCTCCTCTGAAAACAGATGAGCCATGCCAAAAACCAGTTATTTCTCCGTTAACGGTTGCTTTTGAATCTTATATTTATATAAGCATACACTCTAATATGTATATTCGTGTGCGTGCGTTCGTGTTTGTTTTGCGACAATAACGCAAGATATAACTGAGCTGTTAAAATTCATCAAGTTCTTATCGGTAACGATCTTACTTCGGTTTAAGAGCAACGCGTTTGATTTCCACACTGGAACACGTCTCATTTGATTCTTACGAGTTTAATAAACTTTAATCTACACAATCTGAGTCAGCGGTAATTGTTATAAAAGCTTTCATAATAATGGGTTGCGTATAAACATGTTTTTAAATTGTTCTCTTTGATTCATTAATTCTTGTCTTTTTAATTTAACTAAGAAAAAACTTATATATAATCGATAACAATTTTAAAGAATTTAAACTAAAAACATGTTATGTGTACAATATTTTATCAAATTGATTAAATTAGATGGCATACAGAATGTCAGTCTGTTATTGATGAAACATTTAATCTATTGGCTTTAAAACCGCATTGCTAACATTTTTTAATCAACATATATTTATAAAAGACGCCTAAACTAATGCGCACAAAATGTTATTCTATTTATTTTATATAATATATGATTAAAAAATAATATATATTTTGTTGGATAACTATCGGTTTGTTTCAAATTAGAATATTCGGAATTTAAATTAACACGTTAGTTTTGTATATAAAAAAATTAAAAATATATAATTATTGTGAGAACAACTATACAACTTTTAAAAGTTGTGAGGTCTTGGCAAAATTAATTTTCGCTCGATTTAACAATGCTATGTGTTATTAGGATGTACATAATAAAACAAGCGTTGCCTTATTGTATAAAATATATTTTATGTGAGTATAGAAATAGTATCCGAAGCAGTGACGTTAAAGGAGGCCCGTAAACGTGTCACTTCGAAGACGGACGTTGACAATGGATAAGGCGACGTCTACTAAACGAGCTTTCGTTAATTAACCGACATTTTTCTGAGACGTTTACAGTTTTCTTAAATCTCTCGTAACTGCCGAAACGACAAAGGCCCTCCCACGCATTTGTGCCAGCTTTCATAATAACAACAACAACAGTGGCGGCATCAGAAACCAGTAACATCACTAAAAACTCTTACGATTCTATACCGGGGAAAGTTCGGTGAAAATTTACGATCCAGCATCAGACAAACGAACCTAATAATTGGGGAATGCTTTCCCGATATACGAGCGACGTGTACACTTAATTTATTTTATATAAGAAGGGAACGGTTAATGTTCTTGGTTTTTTTTTATGAGAGTTTGAATCTTACAAAAATCCAATTTCGTCGGTTTGTAATAGAGACGTCGAAGAAAAGATTAAATGATGCTAAAAGTAAGTTTTATTAAAAATATAAAATAGATTTTAGATTCGTATTTAAATATAAACTTTCCACAAATTTTTCGGCACAGTAGTTGTTAAATATCATTGAAAATATTACGTAGAAATAAATACGCTGTGAGTGTAAACTTTTAATCTTCCCATTTGTGTAATATAAATATGTATGGTGAAGTTGGGAATCGTTCCCTTCGACAGTGTACTATTATTACAAAATATCAAATAGGGAGTTACGTTGAGGGTGTCTTTCAAATCACTATATACTATACTGTCAATGTATAAAGCCTTGTGAATATGGTTAATGTCAATTTCATGTCACAACATAAAAAAGTCAAAAATGTGATAAGAAAAAAAAATATTCAAGTCGTCAAAGCGATACCTTAAAAGTTTAAATTTTATATTGGTAACGATTTGAGATGAAATTTATTTATTTATATGAATAAATATAAAATGTAAAATCAATTTGTAATTTTATGCACTGATTTTGTAATTTAACCCGATTTTATAAATATCGGTTATAATTTTTTATGACTTTTTATAAAGTTTGTTATCTGTAGATATATCTTGTAGTCGACGTTTATATTTGTATGCTTTTATAATGACGAAGACACATATCACTTTTTGTGTTGAAAGCAATGTCAATGTAAGAAAAAAGGAATAGCTTTGACTAACTGACATACGAGAAAAATGGATAATAAGATTTTTCGTCATAAAAAAATAATTTCCTGTCTGCTGTCAATGAAGCGAAACGACGAATTATTATTTGGAATCTTAAAAAAATACACATACATTCATGCATGAAAAAAATACCAATTTTCAATTTTTAGCATGATTATGTATGTGTATATATCTAATATGTGTATTTATTTTGATAAATGATTGATACTGACATCGCTTTATGTTAAAATTTATTTATAACTTTCTATATCCGATAAATTTATTTTAATGATTAAATTTTTGATGAAAATGAAATATAATTAATAAATATTATTATGATATATATATATATATATATATATATATATATATATATATTTGTACGGTTTCCCATATTAAAGCTTTTATAAGTTGAGGGGTTATATGCTATTTAATAACTGCAGCTAAAACCCTCGAATACAATACAAGGAAAAAGCCATTGAATCTGTATCCGCTTTTCTCCGACACCTTTCTTCGTGGAATAATGGGGAAATATATTGTATCGACGTGGAAAATTCCGAACCTGTACAAATATTGAAAGTGTGATAGAGATTACGGGGACATTCAATATATTTTGCTGCATATAGAAGTATATCTGTGCAGGCACACACGTACACACGTTTACATACCTATACATACACACTTTTCATATTAAAGACGTTATATTTGTAAATATTTTAATATGATTGCAAAAATCGTTTACAATTTTACCCTAGGTTGTCTTTACAAATTTCAAATAAAAATGAATCTATATGTATATCGATAAAAAACGATTGAACAAATATTAATAATTATAATAAGTGTTAAGAATCTATTATCGATTTTGTTTAAAAAAAGTAGCAGCATATTATAAAAGCTCTTATAAGCGCACAAATGACAAATAAGGGGGTTCCGACAGCCAGGGATATTGATGTGGGGGTGTTCAGAATGACGTAATGCTTCATAAAATCGACGATAGATGTCGTTACAATACGGATTAGTGCCAATATTAGCCCGACGGTGCCTTTTGTGGTTTTTGTCACCATTATGATTGAATACCGAAACCGTAATATCACCGCGAGTGTTCCGATAGGATTTTTCGGGGTTTGAGGGGAACCAACCTTTTTTGTGGCGGGTGGTTTCTCAAATTCGAGGGTGCGTGTCGATCTGTCAAATTTTTGTTCACAAAGCTTATATAATCTCTTATATGTAGACTTGAAAATATTAGACATTTATCTTTAACTTACAACATGGTATCGATTTAAAACACACATATTTGAAAATCTATATTAGGAATATAATGAAAATTAACGACGTTCTATTTATTATCTTATAATCTTATTATAATTATGTTATATGAATAAAACTAAAAATTGGCGTTATGCTATATATGTTTTCATACAAGTTCGTATAATGTCTCGCTCGTGTATGAGAAGATATAAAGTCTTCCCTCATCATACAGGAATAATCTTTGCACGGTGGATTACATGTCACTATGTGTGATAATCATAGTTTCTTTAACGTTAATAATACCGACAAAGAAATAAAGGGTGATTCAAAACTATTTTATTATATGTTTTAATTTCTATCCAAGTTTTCATATACATAAAAATTTATCTAAATGAACTTTAATTAATCAAAATCAACATCATATATCATTTGGTTGATATTTTAATACAATATTTATAAAAGGGAATTTTATTGCTAACATAAGTAAAGCATAATTGTACTATCGATTTATTTATATTAATTATTTTAATAATCATTGTTTTAAATTGATATTAAAGAAGAAAATCACTTATATTTATGTGAAATTCGCTGTCTAATATATATATATATATATATATATATATATATATATATATATATATATATATATATATATGTATATATATTTGAATAGTGTACGATATTCGGATCTAGGTGTAGTTTATTAGTGCAGACGATAATCGCGGTGGTTGGTATGTATAAGTAGCCTTTGGGTTATAATGGCTCTTCGGGCAAGTCCCGAATGACGAGGGTATAACTGAATGGGTCATTACGTTTGTTATGACCCGGCTTCGGGGATGAATCATCGGCTTTACCGGTTCAAAGGCAATCACCGTCAACACTTGACGAACGCGACCGTTTCTTCTTACACTCCGATAATTGGGGAAAATATCGACGACATTAACCCCTACAAACCTTAATACGCAAAACCATCTCCCATTGCGACATAAAACAATAGAATAAATCTTTTTTTTCATATTATCGCCAATAATTTATAAAGATCAACTGTTACTAATGAGATGTTCAAAACATTAAATAATTATAATATATAATTTATATACAACATATTCAATATACTATTGAAGTATATATATATATATATATATATATATATGTGTGTGTGTGTGTGTGCGTGCGCGCGTGTGTGTGTGTATGTATAATGATGGCGAAATTAAATTAGAACATCTCGGCAATGAATAAATTGACTTTAATTGATTCTTACTTTCACTAGCAGTCAGCGAAGGATTGCGGGCGTGATTTAATCACGCTAGTAGGTCATATTTGACACTGACGCAATTGACAAATACTTTTTCAACTGTAATAATACATTTTTGATAAAAAAATTTGTGTAAAATATGCAAACTTAATATATTTATGGAATGTTTCTTTCATTTTACATCATTATTATAATTTCATCATATTAATATATGTTAATAAAGATTTAATTTTCATGAAAATAGTATTATTTGAAAGACATGGATGCGTAATACGCAATCTCACATAAAATGGCAGTAGTTTTTTCGTGCTAACGGTCAAATTGTGTAACATAAGCGTTAACGATTGTGTAATATTTTTTATAATCCATTACACACAATCGACAATCGATTATAGCATTATACAGTTCATTAGTTAATTTGCATGAATCACGATTTCACGTGTGAAATCATAAATTACGGCAATTAATCGACGTTTGCGTTTTTCAGTTTATTTATTTATCGCATATAACCGTATAATTTTAGTCGGTGTATTTTGGAATTCGAGTAAGACGATAGCGAGCAATTTTATAATCCGAAAAAATGAATTGTAATATACATATATTTTTTATTATTTATTAAAGGCGGTATGAAGAGCGTTAACGTGCTAGTGGCTCTATTTTCTACGGGCGTTCGGGGAATGTTGAGCCGACCCCCTTAATAGAAACGCCATTTGTAAAGCTTTTCACATAAAGCATTCGTTTAAAATGTTGGACTTTAAAGATGTATAAATCCTAATGTTATAATGCCACAAATCGACTCTCACTAAAAGCCGCCGAAAGACATAATAATGCTCAAAAATGACTCCACGTCGGTGTCATCCAGTGGTAGAGTATTATGGATAAAATAAAGAAAACAATATATATATACTAAACATTGAACACAGATTATAATTTTGAAAATTGTGTGATAAAAGTAATTTATAACTAATTAATTAAACATTTAAAATGTAAAAGCATTTTGTATTATATATAGAGATTACAATATAAATTATTATGACATTTGAAATATATAAACACTTCCATATGTATACGTAAATTAAAAAAAAATATACACTTTACTAAGTTTGTTGAAAATTAAAAATTAAAAAAAAAATAATTATAGGGAATAAATGTAATTATCTAATAATATATAAGTAATTATAATGTAGTTACAAAATCAGGTATAGATTTAAAATAAAAAGGATCATGATATTTATTATTGTATAATAAATTTTAAAAGGTGTGAAATAAATTCACAATTTTTATCAATTGCTCACGATCTGCCACTGACGGCGAATGGGCGTTCTGCAATAAAAAAGCGCTTGTTTTAAAATAATTATTTTTGATTTAGTACGCGCCCGTTGTTCGCCAGTAGAGTGCGGTTATGACAGCTCTATTTCGGACCATAGCCGATTAAATGATGTTTATTTTGGATGGCGGGGGCGTCGCATCGTCTTTGTACGCCACTGGAAAAAAAGAACTTAGTTTCTTTCGGAGCGTAATGCAGACACTTTGCAAAAATAACGTTCTCAAGCGCCAACACCGTGAATATTTGCAATCAATTAAATCGAATAACACTCGTTAATCATATTTAAAAATGATACCGTTTGATAAATTCATAAAAATAGTAATTTATGTATAATATCGAAAATAACAGAAAAAAATAATTTTACATATTTTTTTGTAATTTGACAATTTCACGAATTTACTGTCAAATAATTTTATAATATATTGTTATTGCAAAATATTACGAGTGTGCCTTATACCTATATATATATATATATATATATATATATATATATATATATATATATATATATATATATATATATATATATATATATATATATATATATATATATATATAACAATGATATAAATAGGAAACTGTGTCTGAAAATACAAGCAAAACTACTTCCCACACAAATTGACTTTTCCTCGTAGGATTTTCTATGACGCATTTTCCACAAAGCTGTCAACGTATCGTCAGTATTTTTTCATATGAATATCTTTTTTTTTATTTTCATGTTTTCTTTGGCTCAATTTTAGAACAAAATTTCATATTATTTAATCTATTATTGCTAATACAATGACGTAAAGTAATCAACTTCGTGGCTGCACAATTAAGATTTTCTATATATAAAATGCGCAAACACATATGTTGACCAAATGTAAAAGGTAAAAAAGTGGAATTTAAAACTGAAGGGTTCAAAATCTGCATTTGGTAAAAAAAATCTGGAGATATTTTTGAACAAATACTTTGCCGTGAAATTCTCGAGTTTGTAATCGACTCCTTTTTTACAATATCGTGCGAGATCATCTGTGTTTCAGTGTGTTTATCGTCTTAAAACTACTACAAATTGCTTAACGCCACCTTAATTTAGTATACAGGGGACGTAGCCGCGCTAAAAAATAGACCAACCCTTTTTTGAGGGTGAAAGCTTAGAAGGGTAATCCACACACGGATGTTTGCCTATAAATCGTCCGAAGGGAGTTTGCTCCGAGTATGGCTTTGGATAAAATTTCTGCACGCATACACGCACTGTATTTGGCTAAGTATATTGTGAAAATAAAATAAATATTTAACAATCACTCGCCGACATAAATTTGCACGGCCTCCCTTTGATATTTCAATAAGTGAAGAGTAAAATAAAAATCATAAGATCATATCATAAGCGAGAGCGTACATAAAATTAAAAATTCATGGAAAAAATGTTTTGGGTCTTAAAAAACTCGATGTAACTCATAAAGAGTCGCTTATGGTTATTTTGCATTCGCAAAGAGTATTGTCGATTTTTTGCTTATTTTCAATTAGTATTTTATATGAATTTATTACTTACAGAAAGAGAAAATTTTTTTTCAATGTCTTTACATATTTATAACCGATTTCTATCTTAATCAAATCAATACAACGATTGTTCATTTTAGAGTTTTTATTTTTGTTTTTCATTACTGAATCATATATTTTATGTCTTATTTTTAATTATTGTTATTTACTGAAGAATTTTATGCTAGTGTAAATTTAATACATTTTTATTAAATTTACACGAATTCTACTACACGACCAATAATAATTTCGAATAAAATGAACAAATAAAAAATAATTTATAACTTAACATAATAGATATTTTAAACAAATTACTCTTATATACAATTTGAAATACAACTCGCCAAGTATAATTATAGTATTTTGTACTAAATTTATAGAGTGCTTCATTACAATTTACGTGCATTGTCGTACGGAAATATAAAAAGCAACAACGGTAAAAATAGTCTGTTTAAAAAAAGTAAACTTGAGCACACCAACCCTTTATGAGAATGGGCAAAATAAATTTTAATATAACACTGCACATGTTTAAAAAAACTGGTTAAAAATAACGCGCGTCCGTACAAACTCTACATATTGTTTAATGAATTTTGAACTTTGAAAAAGGGCGCTTTGCTTCATTTAATGGTTTACTAAAAATATATTATATTTTAAATTTAACATTTTTTTAATAACTAGAATTACTATAGAATATGGAATTAATATTTTACTGTGTGTATATATTTAGTTATATTTTATATTGCAGCGAATTAGACGGCTTAATGTCTACACAAGAATAATATGAAGAGCTTCGATATGTGTTTAGATGGTATATAAGCTTGATGTAAGTAACGCATAAAAGAAAAGTCGGAAAAGTCATAGAAAAGTACAAGAAAGAAAATATACTACACGGGCAAATGTTGCGTCATGCGGTATAATATGAAAGCTTAGCGTCCCGTGGAACACGAAAGATTAACGGTCGCATAAAAGCTTTGCCTTCTCGAGCTTTATCCTACGGGTTATGTGATAAATATGAGCAGACGTATAAAAAACTGTATATTTTTCGCATTACGCCATATTATAAGATGATTGCTGCCATCTAGTGACGACCGTCAATATTATATTTAAAATAGTTGTAAATATTTCTTATATACGTTCGATATTATGTATTTGATTTACTACGATTTCAGATCGATAATAAAGTAATTTATTTATTTTAAATAATTAGCACAGATATTATTAATTATTACTGTCAAATAATAATGTTTATTTTGACAGTGTGTGAAGTTCATAATTTTTAGCAAAATCTAGAAGAAATCTTTAGTTAAAAATGTTATTTATCGAAATGGACATAATACGATAAAAACGATATTTTGATTAAATTTAACTCGAATAATAAAAGCGTAAACGAATAAATACGAAGACGACTCGATCAGTATTTAATATTAAGCGGCTCGTATGAGGCATCAAACGATATAACGATTTTCGATATTCTCAGTGCTAAAATATATTGCGATATGCATTTTTACGAAGATTAGTATCGCGACCGAAAAAAATTACGCGCCTCTTGAAAATTTTACGACTGCAACGGTAGAATGAAAAAAAGAAGAAAAGATTCTCAAGGATCACATTATGGGGAGCATCCATAAACATCGATAATTTATTCATTGAAAAATAAAACGTTATATTTATGGTGGAATTGCGCGTCGTTTGACTTTTACGCGCCGAAGAAGTGAAGATGAAAGGAACCAAGTGGAAAAAAAAGCGCAATACCGACCATAATAATAATAATAAGTGAAGAACGCGTTGACAATAAAAAACGATGCGATCGCATTAAGATTATCTCTTGCAATTTGTTCACATTGTACGAAGAGTAGGTGATTTTTATATACAGGCCGGTCTAAATATTTGCGAATCGATACATTATTTAATAAATAGAATTTCAAAACGAATGTCTCCTAATTTATATTTTATTACGTTATGATTTAATGCAAATATTTCAATTTAGTTGATATCAAATTTTTAATTAATTATACATTTTCACTGCACAACTAATTAAAAATTGTGATATTTAGTAATTTAAAAATAAATTCAACTTTTTCAATAGTGTTAACTCTAATATGGCTAAGAAATAATTCAAATATTTTATATATATATATATATATATATATATATATATATATATATATATATTATGATAGTGTGCATGTTTTGTGCAGCCAATGTTGTATAATACACGTCGGCTAGTATAAAAGAGAAGTTTTGTCATAAAAGCGCCGAAAGAGTGGATGGATTTTCTTCGACGACGTGTCGCCGTTGGAAAGGTTTCCGAGGCTCATCCTTTTACAAAGTCACTACTTGCAACATGGCCTTAAAGAGCGGAACTTTTATTAATACAGGCCGCGACAGTAATTTGTCCTAAGACACGAAAGAGACGTTCCCGACAAAATGACCGAAGATGTCCCACTCCGTTTTTCCTCCAACTTATATATATTACGTACTATATAAAAAGAAAAATTTTCTCTCCAGTATATCTATATAAGAAAGTCTTACTGTTTTTTTAAATTAATTTAGAAGTATTAATAACAATTGAAATTATTCGCGTAATTGCTGCGGTTGCGGTTTATAATTAATTTTATACGTTGAGCGTTTTTTTTGCTCAATTTAATTAATGGACGCAATTATGTTTAAACGGAGCCTGGGAACACTGCAATTATGTATTTAATTTACATACATATAGCGTACTCTTTTGTTGATTAATATTTTAAAAAGCAATTTGTAGCAAAGTGATAATAACATATAAATACATTTATTTTATTAATGGAATATATTATAATTTAAATTAAAATTTAGAATAATATTTATATTAAATGTAATTATATATTATATTGTAGAATAATTTTAATATTGATAATGATTATAAAATGAAAAGTAGGATTCCTCGCAACTCTTATTTAAAAAGTTTCCTTGATTTTATTCTACAAGGATATGTTAAGAAAATAATATATTTTGATTTTATATTGTTAGTATTAAATATTGATATTTTTTTATCGCATAAATATAAATATATTTATTAATTAAAACAAAATCAATATTATTTATATATACATCGCATTATGAAAAACTTATGTTTCAATTGTGGAAGTCAGTTTTTCGTTTTCGATTTCAGTCTTGATTAATTTATTTTATAGATTCTTTCTTTTTACCTCTTATCGGTTGAAAATAAAAGAAGGGAACCCGGAAAATGAATAAAAAATCCTATTGAGCTTAAGTGGTCAAACAAATCGAAGATCGACCAAAACTAAACAAGGGGAGAGCGTGCACAACAAGGGCCTTTATGTGATATCAATATATATATTATTCATAGGGTTTTCTGCTTCTTTGGCTTTTCTTTTAACCGACTGCCATTCTCTTTGGTTTACTTAAAAAATCTGTATTATATGTATACATAACAAAATACGAATTTTAATAAGATTTTCATTCATGTGTTATTTTTTTTCCATATTTTAATAATATATTTTCATTAATATTCGTATCTTTTCAAATTTTATAAACAAATTAAAAAATACTGCACTAAAATATGAAAACGAATTTTAAAAGGCGAAACCATCAATTTAATGCAAACTTTTAAAAGTAACGTGCAATAATATATAAAGTCTTAGTATTTTTACTATTATATATTTTCAAGGGAATCCGCAAAAGTTAGAGAAACACAAAGTCATATTTCTATAAAATAGCTCTGTATATATAAAAGGTTATATATTTATAAATGTGTATGTATGCAGTTATAAATATCTAATCATAATATCTATATCAACGAAGTTTTGTTTAAATATAGCACTATTTTTATTTAATTATCTTATCAACTAATGTCGAACATGACATTATAAGGAAAATAATATACATTTCCTCGTATATATTTTATTTTTTATATATTATTCTTAATAAATAATACAGTATTTTATTTTAATGTTTATACAATTAAATATATAATACGGTGTATATTTGAATAAAATACACATATATAGTACAATATTACAAATAATATTTATTTACATTTTATCAATATTATTACCTTAAATAAATGTAAGAAAACGTTTTACACGATTATTTTTTATCAGAGATAATAGAAATAATTAAATAAATATAATTATTTAATTATTTCCAAAAAAAAAAAAAATACTAAAATTTTAGTATGTTATTAAAATTTCTGATATATTTTAATCATTGAAAAGTAATCCAAAAAAATATATTTCGTACAAATATAGTGATGAATAATTTTATATTATTTTCTTTATATAAATTCCATTAAAGGAAAAATATGTATTGTTAATATTTTAATGATAATATTTTTTAGGAAAAAAATATTGTAATATTAAAAAAATAATTTACTTACAAAATGGTTAAAAAATAAAAATGGTTCATTTAAATGACTGAAGTTAGAATAAGTGACATCTGTTGATTTAAGGACTCATAGGTTCGCGTATTTCGCTACTAGGATACATCACTATCGAATGAGAAATGGAAAAAACTCAATAATTCAGAATAATATATATAAAAAACAATAATTTCAGAAAATTTATAGAGTAAAATAATACAAAATTGAAATAAATAATAAAAAAAAAACTAAAAGGGATAGCAACGACTCTGTCGGGGCAGGAAGAAGTTGCGATCCAAAGACGATTCCCAGAGGAACGATAAAAAACCGATTCACATATTGTAGCGGCGAATTTATGCTACCCGAGCAAACAGAGTGAAGATACACGGCCAACTTCGATTGGGTATTGAACCGGGAGAACTTCCAACGGTGGGCGGCGCGACTCTTTCGCCGACAAAAAAAAAAAACATCAAACTGTGGTGCGCGATCTCTTCACTATTTGTTGTATCATTATTTAAGTGCATTTTAAATTTATTATACATCAATCATTTCTATTTTTAATCAAATTATTTCATTATTATTCTACATTTTTATCATTTGTTAAATATTGATTAAATCAAATTCTTTGATAACATGGTTTATATTATATATGCGTATATAGATTTTGGAAATTTAAGACTTGTTATTATTTTTTTATTTTATTTTTATTTTTTTGTAAAATTTTACAAAGTTTGAGATGCATTATCGCTTGGGAATCGATTCAGTTCTGTGTAGTGTATCGTTGCTACTAAGAGAAGTATGAGATGTATAGGTGGCAGAGGGAACTGGCCATTGTGGCCTTTTGCCCGTGTTTTATGTCGCAGATCAAACTGGAAATTTAGAATTTATGACGGATAATATGATTTTTATAGGCCACTCTGAACGCATTGTGGTCCACTTGGCCATTTATGAAATTGAAACCGCGCGAATGGTACATTACTATATACATATTTATTATCTGGTGTTCTCTTTTATTTACACATCGGGGCAACAAAGCGCAAAAGAAATTTCAGCTTAAAAAAACGATTCGACCCCTAGTACTTACGATAATATCTTTATTATTATTAATCAATAATTAAATACGTCTGTGACCACACAAAAATATTTATAAATAAAAAAAAGAAAAAATGAGCTTTTTCACATGTCAAAAACGCAGCATAAAAAGCTTTCTCCCTTTACCGACTGAGGGAAAGGAAAAAAAAGGAAAAATATGAAAAAGGCCGTCGTTGACCAATCCTGTAATTGCGAACATCTCTTTGATGAATTCGTAGGAATTATTCGAGCCGACATATTATGTTTATACATGTTCATACAAAAAATGTACATAAACATTCGTGTACGTGCCCGCGCAATTCTTTGTGAACGTGAACTGTAAGCGGTAGAGGGGTCTTATGTTTTTTTTTGCGGGATATTACAATTTTAGGAAAATAGAAAAAAAACATTTTTATTTTTCCGAGAAAGCTTTCCGATTGTTGCTTTGATCATTGTGAACGATCTTTTTGTATTTATTTTACCTTTGATACTAATATCTCGTTTTGAATAAGTAAACTCTCATATAAATGATCGGTTTTTAAACATATATATATATATATATATATATATATATATATATATATATATATATATATATATATATATATAAATATATATATATATATATATATATATATATATATATATATATATATTCGTAAATAATTATTATCCTTTATCATTCCGGATATAAATTTTTATTTAGTTTTATTGTTAGAATTATTAAATAGTGAAAATATTTTCATTGCTTTAAATAATAACAATATTATTTTTTAACAACAGTCTTATATATATATATATATATATATATATATATATATATATATATATATATATATATATATATATATATTATATATCGACTATAAACTATCGGTATATATAAATAATTTATAATATGTATACATTTAAGATAGCGTTTCGCTTAAAGTCAAAGGTTCTATTTCATATTTTACGTTATTCGAGTTCACTTCACGGTATACATTTGTTCAACAAGCTAAAAAGGCTTTCGTTTCAAACTGCAATGGTACATCTTGCGGAATGAAAGCTCTCGCAACACAAAGCTCTCAAGTGCAACACCTAAACTTTACTTCAAAAAACAATTTCCTATCGAATTTCATCTCGAAATACTTTAACTTCAACATCATTATTCTTTCTTTTCGTATTTTGTCGAATGATATTGATTTTCAACAAGTCTATTTCATTTCCAGAAAACATACAAGTTTTCGAAGTATTTTTGAACCTTAACTAAGAAAAATTTAATACAATTCAATAAAAAGAATGTATTATCGATAGAAAGTTAAAATTTGAAATGCGAGTAAAAAAGCCGCTTTAATAGTTCCGGAATTTCTTATCGTATACAACAACTAACTAGACTTTTTTTTATAAATTGTCATTAAACGAACGAAAGAACAAATAGAAAAAAAAGACAAAAAGTAGTTTTGAAAATAAAACACGTAGAAAAATAACTATCAATTTTTTAACATCTATATTGTGTGATGTCATTATACAAATAGCCCTGGCCGGTACGGTAGTAGAAACAAAGAGTACACGTTTTTTGTGGTTCTTATCTGACAATCGATTTATTCAGCACCTACCAGCGGACGAAACATTGCCTTGCCACCACAAATATACGTATTTATACATATATAAATGAGGAGCTCAAAAGCCATTATATATAAATACATACAATATTTATTTTTTTTATTAAAAATTATCAAGATTTTTTGAGAGAATTGTATTATTTAATTTGGAATTGGTTTTAAATACTGTATTATTATAATATAAAAATCAATATTTTTTTGGTGGATACTTGTCTTTTGCTAAAGTATGACTGGAATAATAGGAGTAAATCAATTATAGACAAGAGCGATACAAATAAATTTAATTAATGTCAATTGTCATTTATATTCACAGGTTTGTAAGCGCCTTATACTAAGATATATACGGATATATGTTTTTTATAGCATCATCATTCCAACCGTGCGAGTTATCGCAATGCTTCGTCATTGTCAGCACGTCTGCGTATATAAAAAAGAGGCACATCACGCTTTGAACGGTGGTACATACGGACCATCATCGTCGTCGTCGTCGTCATGGACCATCATCATGATCGTCGCCGTTTCTTTGGTTGTCGTCGTGTGAATGTGAAAGATGAAAATTGAACGGGGTCTTGGCATTCTCACACCCTATCCTCACCCTTGCCCGTTCGATAGAGCCGTGTTGCGAAATTCTTTAGAAAGCACGCTCTCGTTGAAGCCTTAAACCGCGGTTTAAACGTCGATTTGATTGATTACAATGAAACACGACGATGAAATGTTTTTTTTTCTTTCTATATACGAATGCGTAAGAAAAAAGAAAACCCGCGTCAATAATATTAAATAATACATTATCATTATTGCGTTTGGTGCATGTACACAAAATTGCTATAGGTACATTCAAACTTGACACGTTTCAAATAATCGTGTTTTTCAAATATGTTATATAAAAAATATTAAATTAATTCATTAATTATTGTGGTTGAAAATAGTGAATATTCAATACTTTTTAAATTTGTACAAAAGCAAATAATAATTCATTAGATTACATTTTTCATACAAAAATCGTTTTCGGAATAATTAATGACGTTATGTGAATTTCGATACGGCTTATTTTTCTCTATATATTTTGAATAAATTTAAAAATCTGTGATTCTTTTATCGTAATTTAAAATAAAAAAAACACTAAAATATATCGAGAAGAACAATTGTTGTGATATAATTTTTAATTAAAAGGAATAAAAATTAAAATAGGATTCAACGAGCATACAATCAGCTCTCTAAAATATCAATCGTTAGAAGAAAACTAATTTTAATTAAAGCCATTGCACACTGTAAGTGTAAATGATAAATCAATTATATTATAATTAATGAAATTATAGCGTTTCGATACCGAGAAGACCCCGTTCCGTTGGATAATTATAATTTTCGTCGAATTACAAAATTTGTAGCCATAATAATATCATCGTAATATGTAATAGTATAATTTCCATGTGAGCCAAATAACATTGAACAGATGAGACAGAGAATTCGCAACCGGCGACTTAAATATACGCACCACTAGTCGATAGTAATTAATTATTCTAGAGCGTAATAACCGCTTTCTAAATAGCATAAAGGCTCTAATATATAGATATATATATGTAATACGTATACGAATACGTAGGCCGCGTTGCCAGTCGTAATTTGGTAACGCTCATTATTATCTTTGTGTTAAAAATTTATCATTGCTGCGGCCTGTCATTAACGACGGTGAAATCAACGTCTGATGCTTATTGCGCAACAAGAGTCGCCTAATCAAGCAAATTAATAATTCAGACTGGTCGTTGTTGTTCAATTACTTGTTCAATATCATTATTATAATGTATTACACACACATACACACACACACACACACACACACACACACACACACATATATATATATATATATATATATATATATCTTTTTCTATCTATTTTATTATAAAAAAACAACATTTAGATTTAATTCGTATTTTTTTTTCATAAAAAAAATATATTTTAATTTGTTTTGCCGTATTAAACACTGATATTTCGTTTTTTGTTAAAATATATTAAATTTTGTTTGACGGTATAGATATAAAAAAAATTGTCAAATAAAACGTTTCATATAAAATTGACTGAATAATTACTAAAATATTTTGCTATTAGAGACGAATTTTTAAGCGGAAAAATCGAATCAACTGTTAATTTTAATATTTACAAAAAATATTTCTATATGTTCGTAGACATGAAATAAATTTAAATTCTACAAATGTTTAAAATAAAAATAAAAAATGATATTATTTATCAAATTTTCGCAGTTATTAAAAATGTTTTACAGTTTTTTCATGGAAATGTTACGCCAAAATATTTAATTAAAAAAAATGAAATAAAATCATTGGTAAAAAATCAATATATAACATATGTATGTTTCAATAAGATTATATTTCATATATCAGTTTTTTAAATTAATCGATATTTTTTTTATAATATCAGCCGATTGTTATATGATAAACGTATACATAAACAAAACATTCTGCATTAATAAAATGAACGTGGGAATCGGTCCATTACACATATCTCGAATGCAATTCGTAACGGAGTTCAACTCACCTGTTAGCGATGACTTAACTTGTCTGACAGGTGATCATTCTCTCTTTTACTCGATCTATTTTTCTCTTTCTAACACGCACGTACATATGTGTGTGTGTGTGTGTATGTATGCGTTTAAAAACAACTTTTCAATATAACTTGATGAATATTTATTTTATTAAGTTACTTCTAATGCTATTGTTTTAATTTAATTTAAAACAAAATGAAATATCGATTTGCTTAATCTAATTTTATATTACATACAATATATTAAAAAAAATTACAAGATAATTAAATAAACGATTACAAAGTTATATTTTTAAAAATCGTATCAAAATTTATATTCAGTAATAAACGGTCAAATTAAAAGCGATTTTATTTTCGATTGTTCATTTTTAATGAATAGAGAAAAATATGAATTTATTAAGTTAAAATTATCATAATTATAAAGTTAAGACTCTGAATTTCATTATTTTTTTTTATGTTAAATGATGAAAAACGAGTTTTATTTTATGTTTACATGGCAAAGGATTCAAATCGTGCGTATCATTATGCCTTTTTGCCACTATTACATTACAATGAAAACCTTGATTGTATAACGATTCTTCTAAAGGAATAATTTAAATATATATTTCATAAAATATATTCAAATACAGCATTGGATATAATGTGTTTATCGTAAACAAATATCAACGTTCTACCGTTTCTATTACATATTTCATTTATTGATTTATAAAAACGTTTATAAAAAAAGTATAAAATATATTGGAATAATTAGCGAAACAAACGAATACGAAATAAATATTAAAAATATTGTTTTTTTCAAAGTTGGAGTCGAATTTTTAAGTGGTGGACCGCGATCGCTCGTAACGGAGGCTTTATTCATTTCAGTTTACGGTTATATTGAAACGCGCCCAAATGTTTTCGAATCCATTTGAGACGATTGAAAGATGAGCTACAGGCCAAGATTCCTCGGGAGCTTTGGCCGGGAATAATTCAGGACACGTTCACGAAGTCTACTACAAATATTTATACTTTATTTTAAGGCACTTCTTCTGCCGCCAAACACCTTCGCTTCAACCCGCGTATGTGTAAGTATCGTTCAACATTACATACATCCACGTTGTTTTATCTATTCTGCGCGAACGAAACGATAACGTGGTGGTAAAATAAAAATCCCATTTCCACTTAAACCCCCATCTGTGAAAAAACTCATCCGAGACTATTACTATTACCTTACTTTTCGTGCACCTATTTTTTTTACTTTTATTTTCCATAACGTTAAATTGAAATTTTTCAATATCATTTTAGTCAATCTTTAACTAGTTAAATAATTGCTTATTAAAAAAACGATTCTCCATCTTGACAGGATTAGACATTTTTTAACAAAAAAAATTTTTGTGAACAAGAAAAAATTAATTAATTAATTGAAAAGTACCTGTAAGAATGCAAGATTTTTTTTTTAAACTATTTAATAAAATAAAATAAATATGCAAATACAAAAACACCTTTTTAATGTTAAATATTAACAATACGATGAAGATTTTTCTCCTATTTATTATTATTTAATGTTTTATTTAACAGAAATAATTATATTATAAATTGACATGAAAATTATTTGTAGCTTACAAAAATTTACTATATTACAATTGTAAATTTTTGTACTCCGTGAGTAAACAACTCCCACTATATGAAATCTCATTAAAGTAATAAATATGTTTGAAATATATAAATTAATGAACATAAAGTCCGTCATCATTAGAAAAATTTACATATGTATAAATGCTAAATAAAAAATAACAAGTCAATACTATAATAGATAAACATGAACGCCAATATGTTGTTATAGATAAACACAAATTCGGGGAACTCCAGATAAGAAAAAAGAACAAAATTCGAATTCTCATAGATATATTTCAACGTTTGCGTGGTTGTATGGAAGCGGTCGCTAAACAGTAACATAACTTATGTGCGTTCCAAAATTCCAATAATACAAAGTGCTTTCGGAAAAAAAAATTCTTCTCTTCTCGTCTGTAAAGTTTCCTCGATTATCGCCTGTATGAAGGGCGCATACAGGAGTAGAAAAAAAAATTTCAACCCCATTCCGTCCTATATATATTCGATCGTATTTAAATAAGTATATTTATTTATATGAAAACAGTCTTAAAGGTATGTACACAAAATCCCTTAGACTTTCACGTTCATTATTATATAACGTTCGGCAATAAAACACAAATACTTTTTTTTTCACGAAAATATAGCAAAAATGAACGAGTAGCGAATAAATGTGAGCAGTATGTGCGATGAAACTCTCGCGTGTGCTGTTTTTGACCATTGGTTAACTAAATCGTCCAACCCGTCGTAAATCGGAGAAAAATACCAATGAAAAGCGGGTGCAGATCTCAAAAAATAAAAATCGAATAAAAACCCACCCGCTCTACTGCATATCCTCTTTCCGCCCGTTCGGTTGAACTTAAGGGTTATTTTATCGCGATTGCGGCCCTGTCGAATGCGGCTTCGTCGAATGCGGTGCACGTTTGGCTGTTAAATGCGAATAATGTCCGCAAAGCTTGGAAATATTTCTACCGAGCATTTTAAACGTATATTGACTTGGATGACTAAAAAGGAAATTATTAAACATTTCATTCGATTACAATATTTAACAGTAAATTTGTCGAATTCATATTAAAATTGGATTTAAAATCAATTATCAAAGCATTTGGTGTTAATATTTTACATATACTATTTCACTATAAAATTGTATATATATATATATTTTTTTAATATATAATAAAGATTAATAATCTTACCTTAATAAACATTCCGTAAATAGTTTGGAGCACCGAACAATAACTTCATGTTAGGTCTGGCTCGTCATCATATTCTGTACATCTGAAAAAAAGTGTTCGATAAAATGCACGAAAATCTATAATTTGACATAAACGAAAGGGACTCTAAATCACATAACATTTTTATTGTCAATAATTTATAATAAGCAATGTGTTGATAATTTCAAAAGATGGAAATTTATTAATATTTAAATCTGTAGATCTCTTAAAATAAATTTAGAATTATTAAAAATTAAAGTTATTATGGTTAATATATATCAAATAATTTATTAAAATGAAATTCGTGGCTGATATAAAAAATTTGAAACCCTGATTTTGATAAGCGTTACAATAGTATTTACTATAAATGCACGTTGTTTAAATTGATAAGCAATTTCTTGAAGTATTTCGCACAAATAAATTTATTTTAAAGTACCTGTTTGTTTGCATAGTAGCTAACAATATCTATTGTATTATATACACAGCTACATGAAGCGCGTGTGCATATGATATATCAGTGGTTCTTAACGTTTTGAAAATCATAAAACTATTATAATTTTAATTGACAGGAAATATACCGTATAATGAATAAAAAGCTTATATTTTCACCGATTTACAAAATTATATAGAGTTTTTTTAATATGCACGTGTATTTTATGTAAAATTACAAAAAAACAAACACAACGTTTATATTATAATTAATAAAGTAGTTTTTAATATATATTTGAAATTGATTAATATTGAAAATTAGTTTTTTTTTATAAATTGTTAGACTGAGTCTATGATAATATATTGTGACATTCATTCAAATTGTTTTTTTTTCAATGTGCAATTAATTTCGTTTATTTATATAAAAAAAATCATAATATTATATAAATCAAAATTTTGTTTAATCAATTATATAAACATACCTTTAAAAATAATTATTCTTTAGACTAGATTTCAAAAAAAATCTTAATGATTGGGTATCTATTGAGTGCGAAAGTAATATAAAACTTTGTCTGTTTACATTGCATATCGATGATCATGCTTTATCAAATTTTGATAACAATAATTTAATATCGTAATTCAACAATACAAACGTACGATTCAATTTGAATTCAAACAGTTTTTTACAAATATATAGTAGTCGAGTTAAAATTTATTTTATTGCCTGTTTGCACGGTTCCACAAAAATATAAGTAACATCTATATTTTAAAACGGATATGATACATTGAAATTGTTTTTTTTTTAATAGAAAATAAAAATAAAACAGTTGTATATATGTACAGATATAATAATATATAGACATCCATTTAGTGAAATTGGATAAAAAATTGGCAATGGGGTTGGAACGTGCAAAGGGGTTGTAAATATGCAGGGGGCAAAAAATGTTCCATGGACAACGAAAATTGATAATAATACGAAAATGGAAAAACGGATACAGGAAACGACAGGATCGGACAGGATGTCGACCATTTAGAACCAGGATATTAATTGTTGATTTTTCGATTACGCATCGACGACTATTACCATTCCAGACAAATTTAATTACGATTTAAAAAAATGATTTTGGAAAACTATGAAGTATTCTACAATATACTTCAATTCAATATGCGTTATAGTTCTTTAAAATTACAAAAAAAATAATTTTTAAATTTCAGTATGTATTTTTATTACATACCAAATAACAATATAAAATATTAATTGTTAGTCTGACACTGGACTGAATTTTTTGATAAACAAATCTATAGGAATATTTTTTTGTATTTTCACAACAAAGCAATAGGAATATGTTTTGTCTCTACGGCAATTCATTCTTTTGTGAATTGAACGGGAATTTATCTTAATTATCGTCACATATTTCGAAGCGTTCATTCTCATCCTGGTGTGGATTAAGTATCGAAAGCATTTTAACCATCCATGTAATAAAAAAAAAGATGCTCGATTCCATTGTGCCCAAGGTATTTTATAACTGGAAATAAAACCAGTTGTCGATTCATATATATTCGTATGGACGCATGTGCACAGGTTATTCTCATATTCGAATTAATGAATAGTTTTCGGACATGATCGCTTAACGAATAATTTGAATGAGTTGAAATTAAATGTTTTAAAATAACGTAACTATAGAATATTAAATAATGGTAGTTATATTGAAAAAAATAATGGCGTCTTTTTATAATATCTGTGATTGATGTTAAAAAAATATTTAAAACTTATTATATTTTTTCAGTGAATTTTTATTATCTTTTATATTATATATTAATTATCTGTTGATCACTATTATTACAAAATATCATCCCATATTCAACTTTTGTATTCGTGAATCAAATTAATTATATCATATTGATTATATCGTATACTATTTATAAATTTTAAATAAGAAACAGAGGGTTTTTGTGAGATTTTAACAAGATATAATTAAATCGTTATTAGTAATGCCATCAAATATGTGATCATAAATGACTATCAAATATTCGTTCTCTATAAAAAGATGAATATTAAAAAAATACAAACTCTTATAAGTCGACATTTTTTATTTTATTTAAAAATATTTATTTGATATTTAATATGAGAAAAAACAAAGCGTATTTTACGATTTAAGAAGACGATATCCCGATTGAGAAATTACACATGGCGACATTTTCACAATCACTGGATCGTTTCGTTATATTTTTAAATGTAAATGATAAAATTTAACATTTTACAATCTTCACCATTCACTCGTTCGTTTGTTTGTATATTATGTGGCCTTTGGTGGTTTCATGTGCAAAGCTTAATTTAATCAAGTGGTCAATTACAAGCACGCTCTTTTTAGTATATCGTGAATATACACAAGGGAAAGCAAAACTGCTATAATTGAAAGAGATCCTGTTTCAAGGAACCGTATTAAATACAAGAGGTCAATAAAATAATATAAAATTGTTTTTTTTTTTTAATTAAAAAGTTTTCGTATTCGTAAATATACTCAAATTATAGCGTACACATTTTTATGGGTCAACGATGGACGTATGTTTGGATATTCGAGAAAAATTAAATTTACTACTGAATGGTGATGATGTTGATTTTTATTTGTATTGTAAAAAATTTAAGTGCCAGATTAATATGTGTCCGCGTTGTATTTATTTAATTTAATCAGAGATGATATTAATAAAAAAAACGGATACGTTGTCGACGGAAATTAAAAATCGTGTATAATAAAATATTGAAACGATAAAAACATTTTTATAATAAACTGTGAATGTTATAGGTTTCCTTGTTTAATTTTACTCGAATATCTGAAAACAGTGAATATTGAAATGTAAATAGTATTATTTATTTTATATAAATTTTAGAAAATTGAATTTATGAGAAAATTTTATATATATCATCGGTTTATCATTGTTTAATTGTATATATATATATATATATATATATGTGTGTGTGTGTGTGTGTGTGTGTGTGTGTGTGTGTGTGTGTGTAACATATTTTTAGCGATTTTATTGAAAAAAATAGATGTTTGAGAATCTCTGTAAAGTGTGCTACAAAATGAAGCCGTGCATATTTCAAAAGCAATTTTCATTCCCTGCTTCTTCGCATGTACACAATAAACATTAGCATGCTTTGCTCAAAAATGAAACCACAATATCGCTATATTTATATATATATTCATATATTTATTTACTATAAATTAAATTTCATTTTTTCCGCGTTTTTCACAGTACGGAAATGTTAACAATTTGCAAGCGAAAAAACGAAACGAAACGAGAATCGTTTAAAGTAAATCAATCAAGTGCAAATGTGCGATTCAATTTATTAGTTAAAACTTTGCATTTTTGTGAGAAAATTGAAAATATATAAACAAATAATTCTTTACGAAAATTAGTGAATTTGTGATTCCGTGACATTTGTTTCGATACAATATTGCCATGCCAAAAATGGAAATCGAAGAATATATGTAACGTAATATTATACGGCGGTCGTTTGCGGAAAAATATCTATTCTCGCATTTATAATACATATGTATAAATCAAGCCCAAATAATTTTTATAATATTCAATGTGGAAATGTTATTAATCGTTTTAGCATTAAAATCATCACTATTATAAATTTTAAATAAAAAAAATAAACACGTTTGATATTCAATATTTACTACAGTTATTGATATGGTCCCTCGAATAACAAAATGAGTAATTTTATAACGTAACGTTTACATTTTCTTAAATAACGATGTTTTTCAGAATGTTGCTATAGGAAGGATTTTTCTGTAATTTTTCAACAATGACTTTTAACAATTCATTTTATAAGTATTTTTGCTGAAATATTTCTCTTATATTTATAGAAATATTTGTTGAAAATATTACTCCAAAGCATTGTACTATAAAAATAACTTTTCATTTAATTAATATGTAAGTTGCCTAATTTGAACGATTAGAGGTTAAATTAATATAAATAAAATCACATTCTACGTAGTTGATTTACTTTTTTGTTATTCAAAACAATGTATCGTTATTCAGTTCTAATATTTAAGTATAGTCAAAAATGACTTAAAACGGATGTAAATTAAATACAAGAAACAAATAGAACATAATAATTCACAAGTATGTATTAAAAAAATACATCTTATATGTCAGGGATCGCAAACTTTTGTGTACGTAAGATCGACTTTTTATTTGAAAAATCTGTCACGATCGACTTGTTATCACATGCGTAGTCTAATTCTAAAAACTCATATCCAGGGGAATTAAAATAACATGAATAACAATATTTATTAATTCAAATTATACGGTCATAAGTCAAGATATCGCACGCGATCGACCAAAATTGGCTTCGCGATCGGCCGGTTGGCTACCCCTGTTATATGTAATAATACAATAAGAAAATATCGATAAATAGAACGTAAATGAAAAATATCAACAAATGCACAACAGTGTTTTTAGGTATGTTGACTTATTTTTTACTATACCCATCTCTTAGATGATATGTTTTTAAATTGATAATTTAATTTCACAGTAGTCAGATGTTAAGATGCCTTTCTAATAATGTTTTCATATAATATTAGATAACGGCTATCGCTAGTTAAACAAGCCGAAATCATATCGATTCGAAACGGAAAGATCTTCTAAATACAGATATCGCTAATATCAATAAAACGACATACGATAGTCCCATGAATCAAATCTGCAATCTAAGATTGGCTTATTATATTCGCATATTGCATATCAAAATGAATACGAGGCCGATCAAATTTTCACACGAGGACAGTATAAACGAATCGCAAAAAAAAAAAAAATAATAAATAAACATATATCGATCGTCAGATTATGAACCTTTCGGTACATTTCTGTGAAGGCTCTTTTGTGCTATGTCGGCAGCCATTGTCGTGTGAGGCAGACAACGACCCGACGACAATCAGACGACCCATTGTTACGACAATGAGCTATTAGGCTCTCCGCAACACGGCTGCTCGCCAACTGATTGCCATGACGATGGAACTTTTTCAAAACCGTTTCCGATTCTTTTTATTTTTTCGGTTCGCTTTTTGTCCTCGAACTCCGCTTCTTCTTTTTTTTTTTTTTGTTTTTGCACCTCATTTTGTAGTTAGCGTATGTACCGGCCGTTTCCATTGTCTGCGAAATTGAAATATGTCAACAAACATCATTTTTCTACTCGTATGCACATATCTAATATATAAATAATATAGTCCCCTTCGTAGTGATGTAATATAATAAATTAAAAAATAATAATTACGCAAAAGCATATATCAGTTACATATATATATATATATATATATATATGTGTGTGTGTGTGTGTGTGTGTGTGTGTGTGTGTGTATGTATGTATGTATGTATTTTTCATTCAAAACATTTCTCAAAAAATAATTATTACAATCGTAATAATTAAACATTCTTTAAAAAAGTAATATTCAATATAAATGTAATAATTAAAATGATTTTAAAATACGATACGTTCTCACTAATGAAATATAATATATTTTACTATCAAAAATTTTCTGTCATGTTTTACAATTAAACTACGGTTTAATAACTTAGCTTAGAATGATAATTGTTAAGCTTCAATTCAACGATTAGTTAACTTTCACTCGCTAATTGGAGTCAAACAATTCTTAGCAAAATATATTTTTATTTCTGAACTTATTTTTGAAATATGTTTTTTTTTGTTATGCAGATGATATTAATTAGTTTAACGGTTTATTTTATACAAAATTATCAATTGATAAAACTAGTACCTATTCATGTTGGCGTCAATTATTTTTAACTGACATTTCTAATAATCGTACAAGTGTGTTGTTAAATCGAAATAAATTCATCTTTTGTTATAAATGAAAATTCGTCATTTATGTCAGGGTTTTGATTTTACAATACGCAATACTTTCACTCGGCACGATTCAGGGCTAGTTAAATGTAGACGTCGATTGATTATTAGTTTTTTTTATGAATTTTGAATATTTTATATAATAAAAATGAGAATTTAAAATTAAAAATAAAATAATAAGATGTTACTAATTTAAAATATTTTTTCTAGTATTGTAACATTTCTATTGTTTATGAGTTAAAATCCTTCATATATTAAATGAAAAACAATTTAAAAAGTTATTTTTATAACAAAAGTGAATAATATAATAAAATTCATAATTCGTTATTAAAATTTTACTATCTCAGTTATCTTTACGAATAAAATAATATAACTAGGTTTATTGCAATAAGTTCAACTTATTATTTTATAACAGTATTTTTTTAATATGAAAATATCAAAACTGGTCAATCAACTTGCGACATTTAAGTAGTGCATAAAAAATCCAGATATATTTTTTCTAATTAATTAAAATATTATCTATTTTTGAATATGAATTTATTGTTTACGATCAGAGTGCTAAACAGTGGCAACTATATTAAAATTAAATTATGTCAGTTATTATTGACTATTACAACACTTTAACTGATATAAGTAGAATTTATACTAAATAAATTCTAGACATATTTGTTATTGACCACAATTGATGTTTTTAATATAAAATTAATAAATTCAATATAAAATTAATAAAAAAATCTCTGGTAGACTTTTATATGTGCGAAATTGTGTTTGTAATTTACATTCAAAATTTATTTATAACATAGAAACATAAGAAAAAAGCATATTTTATTATTTGTTAAAAGAATATTATTTTAAATAAGAAAAGCGCACATTTTGTTTTTAATTAACGAAAACCTCCTTTCTCCCCATATAAATAGAAAAATCAATAATTATAAATTATCATTAGATATTTAAGTAATATTGAACGAAAATGTTATTTTAAAATATTTTTCAACATATTATTTTATTTAAATTAAAAATGATTTCGACACTAAATCTTTTACTCGAATTCGTCATACTTCAACTTTTTTGTTAAATTAAATAATATATTTTGTAAATGTAAAAAAATTGATAAACATAAAACTTACAAATATGAATAGATTACATATTTTTTGAACGAAATCCTATATTAATTTTATGTCGCAGAAAATAATAAATTGTGATAAAGAAAAAACGCGTCCGAATGAAAAATATTTATATAACGTCAATTTAAATGCTGTCTTTCATAGTCAAAGATTTAAATCCGGCGTACGTTTATTAAATATCAGTTTACAAGTCAAAGAGAGATAATTTCGACACATTATAAATTTCGTAACACGGTGAGTTTATTAGTGCTATCAATCGTGTAAATCGACTATTTTCTATTTTTCATTTGCATTATGCTATTATTTATTAGATTCGAAATGTCAAAGCACGTTACTTCGTCGACACATTGTATAATATAATATAACACGATAACAATATTTTTTCGATATATATATATATATATATATATATATATATATATATGCGTCTTTTATAGCGCATCCATTTGTATAATTTGCGCGTTACGCTGATATATGATCAGCGTAGAAAATGTCGATATTATTCGGGAGAATTTTCCGTCGTAACATCGGACAATCAAACGATAAAAATGTGAAAAAATTCGAAAAAAAAAATAGTTAATGTATTCAAATGTCATTCTATTTGGTTCAAAATAAAAAAAAAACTGGTTCGTATGACAAGTGATGCAACATTCAACCGCTGCCAGATAACAGATCCATAGGTGTGTGTGCTTAACTTGTCGGATTAAATTATTGACTGATGGACAGCATTTCGTTGCTAAAGTATTTTTTATTTTTTGATGTCGTAATCGACGAATTTATTTATTTGTTGACAATAGATCAGTCGAATTCTAGAATTTGAAAAGTGCAAATCCTTTAATATTAAAAATGTCGTGGGTTGTTATCATCTTCCACATGTTAAATATAATATTGTTTTATATATAAATGTAAGCGTATAGTTTACATAATAAATGAAATATAAATATCAGAAAGCAAGTTTTTTTTGTAAAATAAACATTGATATTAATATAATCTAATATTAAACCTTTTTCAAGTTAACCTATTTCATCTCAGCTATGGAAATAAATTTAATCCATAATTTATGAACATTAATAATTAAATCTGCGATGTATTAATTTTAAATATTTCTTTCCTAATTTTAGAGCTTTTTAAAAAATATTTATTCAAATTACGTTTTTCAAAAAAAAGAACCCAAAATAATATCAGTACTAACAACAAATTGTAAAACGGCTATTTAAATGAAAATTTATCAAAAATAATTTACATTTATTATAATTTAAAGTATTTTGATATGAGAAATAAAACATATATTAAATTCCAATAAGTAAAAAAATTTGATTGATTTTTGTAAGTGTTGATGAAGATTTAATTTTTACGAAATATATTTGGTTTATTAACAATATTAAATACATTTTCAAATAATTCAAATAGTTTTTGCATTAATTATACAAATATTCTGATACTAATGTAAAAATATTACTATTTAAGCAAATTTAATTATATATATATATATATATATATATATATATATATATATATATATATATATATATATATATATATATATATACATATAACGTTTTGAAATAACACGTTATTTCAAAACGTTATATTATACCAATTGAATATTGTTAGTAATATATGGAATTTTTTGTGTCAAATTACCGTTTAAAAATTGTGTTATATTTCACGGATGACCGTTTTTCATTGTTAGTATTGTTTTTTTTAAATATTCACTTTTTTATTTTCTATATATATTATTTTCAAATACGGTACAATATATTTTTTTGTTGTCATTAATCGAAGACGACGATTTCGAAAACGAGTTATCGAAAAGATATAAATATAAAATTTCTTTCTCACGGACGAAATGGACATTTATGTATTATAATAATAAAAGCGTCAAAAATATCGTAAAACGAGAAGAAACGCGCTCTTTGAGAATCACTAAAAACAAGAATTGTGAAATTATATGAGAATGAATAGAGCGACTTGATTTTCAAATAAAAAAGAGTAAAAAAACAACAAATTTCAAAGATCGATCGGAAATATCCCATAAATTTCAAAAAAACCGTAAGTTATTAAATTGTTTTATTTTATTTTTATTCAAGATTTGACTTCTATTTTTTTGGCAAATTGAAGACTAACAAACTTAATTAACATAAAATAACAATAACATTAAAATAGTGGCGCGAATTCGTTCAACCTGTACGTGGGATAAAATCGATTATAAATTTGTTTAATTAATTATTCTTTTTCATATATATATATATATATATATATATATATATATATATATATATATATATATATACATATATTAAAGAATATTATATTATGTTTATTGACGAAAAAAATATTTATTTGACAGATGTAGAGAGTAAAATTTCGATTTTCGTCGTTACGTACGAAAATATAATTATTTTCTTTTAACACGATGTATAAATGAACTTTTTATTAACAGAAATTGATATCAACATAAAAAAAAGAAATCTTAGCGTCAATTCAAGACAGTATATATATATATATATATATATATATATATATATATATATATATATATATATATATATATATATATATATACTTTAATGTATATCTTTAACACTGGTTCGACGGCTTGTCGCATATATTTAGTATCAAATTAAAATCAATGCCCCTTAATCGCTTAATCTTGTTCCACGAAAAAGTTTGAAAATAAAAAAAAGTAAAATAAACAAACAAACATGCATTAAATCGACGATAAATTAAAAGACGAGTCATATTTTAATTTTATACATATGTATATACATGTGTGCAGTTAAGAAGAGAATGAGCATAAAATTTAGCGGCACTTTAAATGCGTCCGATGCATTTTATTGCGTTCGTTCCTTTTGTGTTTTACGAATGACGTAAAACAAGAAAAGCTTCTTTCTTCCTACGGCAAGTTAGCCTTATATGTTAAAAATGTAGAACCCGTTAAGACCGGATCTCTATGTTGGCTATATCGCGGCTTTTTATTTAAAGTATACACTCATCTTCTTGTCTCGTCAATCTTCAAACCTTTCGTTTCTCTACTCTTCAGTCATGTGTGTATTTTTCAATTTTATTTAATGCAAAATTAAGCAATATTTTTTTTTTGAAGATCAAATAATGAAATCAAACTATCAATTATATGTATTTTCTTAAAGTTTCAATTCGCATAATATAACGATATATATTCAATTATGTATGTGTTGTCCAAAATACTTGTGTTCGAATTTAAAAATAAAGCTCTTGTATAATAATATTACACGTATGAGAGTAATCTTCATTGTGAAGTCTCTCGTTCAACGATCTCATAATTTTGGATAAACGTCAACATTTTAAATTCTCAACACATAATAAACTCTCATATATGCGTTTTCGCTTCTAAGAATTCTACATATGATTTCGTATGAAATTTTGAATTACTAAATTATACACCAGACTTTCGATAAAGGAATGATGAGTTTAAAAATATATATTGTATTTTTGCCATATTATATGAATTGAATTTAAAACGAGAATTTATTAAAAAAAATATACATATTTAATTAGATACCTATTTGTATCTATTATCGGACTCTTAAAAATCGATTACTTAATTATTTATTTAATAAAAACATTTCATTAGACTATTCTCGAAAACAGTTGCTTTCATTAAATATGTAAATATCGTTTTAATTATTCAAATGGGTTCTAATGATTTATTTCACGAACATTGTTTAAATCGCACAAGGTTGTTCGAACGAATATACATTTCTTGCGAGCTTCAGAAAAAAAAGGAATTAATATTTTTTAATACTGTTATGTGTTAAAAACACACTTTGAAACATATCAATCGGAATAGTTGATACATATATGTATATACAATATATGTAAATATAAAAAAAAATACAGGCATATTAACAGAACACACGCCGTTTCATTTACATATTAATCGACGCAAATAGAAAATAAAAAGCGGGCTCTCTTACGTACACGTTAATGTCGCAATTTTTACTAGTTCAATCTGGCAATGTAAAGAAAAAATAATATATATATATATATATATATATATATATATATATATATATATATATATATATATATAAATTAATTAAACGCAAACTTTCAACAGGTGTCGATCTCGCACGCACCACAGTTTGAGAAACGGCGTGAAACGGGCAGGTGGAATGCTTTATTGTGAACGCCCAGACACAGCCACCGGCCAAAGAAAGAAAGCGACCGGTAATTGTCCGACGGCGGCATACAACGGTAGCTCTCTTGTTTTGCGGACGCTTTTCTGCTTTATTTTATTTATTTATATATATATTTATGCTGAAATTTACATGTTCGTCAAATTTTTGATATGGTGTTTTTGTGTATATAAATCTTTTTATTTTATTTTTTTTTTTTGAGAAAAAATACCTCATCGATGTATCATTTTATTTCGGAGAATTCTGTTGAAATTTGTCATTCTTCTATAATATAATATTCGTTAATATAGTTTTTTTTTCACGTGCGATTTAATCAAATCAATCGTAATAGCTCATTGACGTAACGGTATGATTTTATTTTTTTTAGTAATGTAAAAACGATAATTATACTTTTCAAATTGGTTAGCAGTATAATATTAAAAGTCGTCATGTAAGAATAAAATAACTATTACCAATACGAGAATATATTGCGACATTTTCTTATACTGTTTTCAGCTAATTAAATGTCAACTAATTAGTAAGTTAGTATCCATACAATTTTACTAAAAACTCAAGTGAAATGTAAAATATTCGGAAAATTAGAATTTGAAATCTATCACAAATATTGACAACAGCACAAGAAAAAAAAAACATTTTTTTTCGTCACGAACTCGTTTATACAATTTGTCGGTTCGCTCGTAAATTGAACGCGGGCGTCACATTAAAAATGTTGTATCGTACCGATTTCGCGCCAACGGCGAACCGCCGTTTAATGCGATCATATCGCGAGATAACACGGTAAACACATAAACACAATCAAAAGTGATTTACATAAATCATAACAAAAAGTCGTAATCGTAAAGAAACGAATACGACAATACGCAAGAGCTGCGGCTACCGTATTTGCGTAAATCTGCTTTCTCTCGTGGACTGGTCATAACATCGCAAGAAATAAAACATATATTGCTACTTCTACGTTTTTTTTATATTTAATTTTAACGTTGTTATAAATATGTAATCTAAATATTAATATATATATATATATATATATATATATATATATATATATATATATATATATATATATATATATATATATATATATAAAAGACGAAAAACGGCCTGTTTAGTGAAAAGAGCTTTCTGATCCAAAATGCAAACCGGTTAGTTCATTCTAAAATTAACCTGCAGCCTATATAGTACTTGCTGTATAAATTAATGAATATACATTACGCATTTTAGTAGTATATATGTAAATTTGTTAACTTTATCGTTTTTACTTCTAGTATTTAAAGGACATAATATATGATTGAATGCTTCTGTTATCATAGTTATATTTATTATAGTGTTTGTTGTATAGTATACCATATATATATATATATATATATATATATATATATATATATATATATATATATATATATATATATATATATATATCATAATTCAGTAAAACGAAAATAAAGCACGGGTTTAGGAAATTATATATAATAATAACTATAAGATTTATTAAGAATAATTAATATTTTAATTTTTGTTATTTTCATTATTTGTAAAAATATTATTTTCAACTGTTATAATGTTAATTTATAATTATAAAGTATTAATTATGAATCATATTAGATATTAATGGAAAATTTAACAGATTTAGCACTACAAGTCTCACAGTATCAGTAAAAGAAAATCTAATCTAATTTAGACATGGTTAGAGGATACAAAATCGTTATATAATATTTTATATTCTTTAATGTATTTACTTGTGTTCAATCGATAGAATATCATTAAATTTAAGTATGCAATTGTACATAATAAAATAAAAGTTATTTTAAAAGGTAAATTTATGTGTGTGTGTGTGTGTATGTGTATGTAGAATAGTTTTAGTCTTTTGTTATTTCAAGCTGCCTCTTTTATTTACAGCTAGTGTGCGTGAACATGTGCGTAATTACGCAAATCGATGCGTAATTGAAATCGATTCAATAAATTGTGGTTTGTGTAATAGGCGCAATTAAAAGGCGTTTCGAAAAATGTACATAAATCGTGTTACATTTATTTATAAAACGATTTCGGAAAATTCGAAATATAAACTGTGTATTTTTTATATATACCGTGATGACGATATTTCATTACGAATATAAAATAGAAAATATATTTTTCTATCATATATTAAAATATTCGTAATATAATGCGCAACGTTAAAATCGTACTCAACAATTATCCAATAAGATATCGTAGACGGTTAATAGCGCCTTTTAATTTATTAAAAAAAAAATATTTTCCTTGCAAATCCAATAAAATTTTATAACCCCGTTGTACATCGTTCATGAAGAAATAATATTACGTTTCTCCTATCTAATAATATTCGTTTGTAGTGAAATGTAATAAATTACCTCTAGTTTTATATTGTAAGTGTAAAACGAGATTATAGAAGTAAACTCGTAAATGACGATCGAATGGAAGCTCATCATTGATAGGCTTTTATTGGTATTTTATCCGATGTATTTACTTTTTATCCACTTTCCATTTATTGCCGACTTATCTGCTGAATATTTACATTTATTTAATGTAAAAAAGCGTCCTATAATGTATGAGAAAATCTTTTTATTGAAGTGAATCGGACAACTTTTATTATACAATGTATAAATTAATTCGAAAACGTGAAATTTATGTTTATAATTATTAGCATTCATAAGAATAATAGCTCATATAAATTAGCGATAAATTTATTTTAAAATATAGAAAAATATTTTTTTTATTACATAAAAAGGGCGCTTAGCCAATTAAATTACATTTATATTATTTTCAAAATTAGTAGAATCGTTTTATTCGATAAATAGTAACTGTTTTAATAAAAATATAATGCATTCACTTATAAATATTATATTATTTCATAAAATTTTGCAATTACAATATTAATCTAATCGAAATGTCAATAATATGTTTTTTAATTTAAAATATAACAAAATGCGTTGATGTGCAAATCTATTAAATAGGAATAATTTGTTTCTAGAGCTAGTGCCTCGACCCCGTAAAATATTAAATTGACAATTAAAAAAACTTTCTTATGAATATGTGGAAATTTATTGAAATGTCAAATGGACGTTTTCTAAAATTCCAATATGTAAAAATATGATTCACTAATATTTTCCAACGAATCAAATAAATTTTATTTCCGATTGAGATTTTACCTTTTTCTTATAATTTAAATTTTGTTTATGACTACTACAATTTACAATTTATTGTCAAAAAAAGTACAACGCTATATTGGACAATAAAGTTGTAATGAATTGTATGATTTTAATAAATTAATTTTGATAATTATTTTAAAAATGCCAAGATTAATATCTTGTCTTAAAATAAAACAGCATAAATAAGAGTTCATTGTAAAAACGGCATTATGTCAAGACTCAAGTAAAGGGCGTTTCGGGATATTCCCGACTTCCTTATCACCACAGAGATGTGTCCCCGTTTCCCGGGCAACTCGTATAAAAAGATATTAATTGACCTGTCCGTATCTAAATTGGTCATTACAAAGATACCGATACGGACTTACACTGAATGTATCTTAAAGGCTTAAGGCGCCGCGGTAGTTGCCGACGTTACGACGTTAAGATAAGGAGTTTCGAGTCGAAATTGAGGCGTCGTAACTCGAAGAACGAAGAGGAACACTCTTCAATTCACTTATTTTTTATCGTTTCATTTCTTACTTTCTTTTTTTTTAAAGGACGAAACAGTGTGTCGTCTTCTTCATTGTGATTTGAATGCATTTTCTTTTTTGTAAGTAAATTTTGCGAGTAAATAAATTGATCGATTACATTTTTAACGTTTAAGAGGTGTTATATAAAAAAAAATATATTATATAAAATTAATATTTTATTAAATAGTGAATTTTCATTTCACCAAAATTAAATAAAATATTTATTTCAAATATTTTATTACATTTTAGTAATATATATATATATATATATATATATATATATATATATATATATATATATATATATATATATATATATATATATATATATATATACCTATATCAAATTTTAAAAATTTTATTATAAGGATGCAAAAAAGGAAAAAATCGATATAATAATAAAGCGGCGTAAAAAATAAGAGAAAAAAATAAATTCGCAATAAAATCTTACGACGTGACGACGTATCGTGGTCAATGTGTGAAAGTGATACGTCAGTTATATTCGTTTTCTTTTATAATAACCAGTTTTCTTTCTAAGTCGTTTTTTCTTTGCTACTTTTTTTTTCACCGTGCGATGATACAAATTCAAATTTTGCAATCGTGTGAATAAATTGACGGACAATAAATCGACAGATTTTTTTGCTTGTATAACGTTCAGAAAATAAAAAGACGTGGATAGACATACCGCACACGAAGAAATTGAAATTCGTGCATGTACTTATTAATAAAAATTTTAAGAACACTTTTTTAAATCTCTATTAAAAGCTTTTGATTCTACAATACTACTTTTATTTTCAAAATTTTCTAATTTTGCAACTTTTAAATTGACTATAAATAAATATTATATACTTATAAAAGTGATATCAATAAAATTTAAATATATGACCGAATATCCTCAAATAAACGAATGACGCACGTTACTTATAGTAAACAAGGAAACAATACGTTATAATAATATTGTATTAATATGTTTAAAAAACTTAAAAAAAAAACAATTGAAATAACAAAAAAACTGATAACAGGTAGCAAATGACAGAAAAATAATAAATTAATATATTATAATTTAAAAAATAACTTTATTATTTTAAACGTTAAAGATTTCTTTATTTAAAAAAAATAAAATATATAAATATATGAAAAAAATACAATTGTTTTAAAACACTAAAATGTTCTAAATAAGTTTCCTGGTTTCTAGTTTTGAGATAAATAATAATAATAATTAAAAATATACGTAATAAAATATTCAATTATTTATATTAAGTTTTGTAATGGAAATTAATTTTATAATAATGCAGAAAAAATGCATAAAGAAAAATATATATGAATATGTAATAATCATATGTATTAATAATTTTCTTAAATATATTTTTACCCAATTTAAGCTATATATATATATATATATATATATATATATATATATATATATATATATATATATATATATGAATATATAGTAGATGTAAACGAAAGTCATGTGTGAAACATAAAAATGAACATCGAACTCACGTATTATTTTTCATATCGATACTCGAACACTTATTATAATACAAACACACACACACACACACATACGGACGCGTATTATTAATATATAACGTATTTTTCACGTCCTGGCTATTTAACATGTGTGTCTATTTGCGAGTTAAGTCTGTTATTAAAGGTGGCCGCTGCGAGAAACGGGTGATCTTTTCATCACGATTTTGGACGTTAATACGATTTTACCCGATTGTTTGAAATCGACTTATATTATTCCACAATTAAATTATCCATTTTCTACAATATATTGTGTGAAAAAAAGTAATATCGAAATAATTCCTAATCGATATCAAATTATATATACATAAATAAAAATATGATATTAACGATAACCAATAACTAATAAACGACATTAGTTTTTGGTTATTAATAGTTAATTAAATATTGAATAAAAAAAATATAGTTCTTATCAAAATTAGTCACCATAAAAACAATCTAATTACAAAGATGATATATAATATGTAATTTGACTATATGTATATATATATATATATATATATATATATATATATATATATATATATATATATATATATATATATAGTAATATTTAGGCTTTTCGTGTGAACAATATCTGGTTTCTTGAACCAATATGACCTTTAGTGCGTAATGGAAAAGCTCAGTTTCACGCTCGAGCGATTATTTTCGATTTTATTGTAATTTATATGCGAATATAATAATAATATTAAATTTTGACGCGAGATAACAATTGCGAGATCAATATGAATAATAATTATAAAAGTCTCATATGGAGTTTCAATTATGGACGCCATGCGACCGCCGCTAATGAATCACAACCGGTATGGAATTTCAATAAAATATAAATTACATTGTTTATCCTTAGTATATCCGTATATTATTATATTTATATTCGTAGCTATGTGTGCCTAATTAAATTATTTGTGAAATTAAATCATAATACATCTATTTACAAATACATTCCGTATAATTTTCTATAGCTATATAATATTATCATATGAATTAATAAAATGAAACATAATATCGTGCGTTTTAATGAAAACCTTGAAAAATCAAAAACAATTTATTTTTAATTATTTTTTATCATTAATTTATGATAATAAACAAAGAAAGATATTCAATTGAGATTTATTTGCAATTGCGAAACTAATTTTTGGAATTTTTTAATATTATTAAAAAAACAACTTTGTTGATCGGTGTGAGGAATACACAAAAAACGATTTTAAATATATATATATATATATATATATATATATATATATATATATGATTTTTTATGTAATTAGAATTCCAATTTAACTACAGGTGCAACGCATTAAACGTGAACAGTTATCATTATTAGTGTTTATATGCATAAATGATTTTTTTATATAATGTTGAAAAAATACATCGAGCTTTCGCCTGTGAATGATGATCGTAATCATTTCGGCGGCAATTGCCACTAATTTTAATATTGCGGTCAGGTCAGACAAATTCAACCTTTTTTCGCCATTAAAATCTACCGTCGTCGAAAGCTTTGCCGTGACGTTAAATACTGCTATAAATTTAATAGTTATATGAAGAAATTACAGGTCAATGGTGTTTCCGGTGAATATTTTCGTTTAAATATTATCATGCATTATGTTTAAAAATATTAATTTATAAATTTCTATAAAAAAAACTTTCGATTTATTTATATTCAGCAATGTTACTTTATTTTTTATCATATTTTTTAAATATAGATTTTTAAGACTTTTATATAATTGTGGGGGAAAAAAATTCAGTTTATTTTTGAATTTAAAATTGTAATGAAGAATTTTACTGAAAGATAAAATAAATATATATTTTTAAAGTTATAGTGATTTAAATCTATAAACAAAGAAAGTTTTATACTACTGCAATATTTATTATTTTTTTGAAAACAAAATAAATTTTGTGAACGTTACCATTTAACATTTTTGTAATAATATCGCAAAAAAAAATATTTAGATCAGGAAATAAATATTTATTCCATTAGGTCGTATTTCCACAAGTTTCATCACTTTTTTTTCCTTTTATTTTTTTTTCAACCGGTATAGCTCACTAGGAAACTTCCGTATAATTAGGGCTGGCCCGATGATGACGACGCTGGTTTTAGTGATAAACACACACACACACACACTCATATATATATATATATATATATATATATATATATATATATATATATATATATGTACTTATAAATTTAGTATATTAGTATTCAATATATGTTTCCCATGACGGTCCCATGCTATTTGACTAACGAGGTTTACACACTGAGGCCAGCCCGCTGAGACAACATGTAGACTTGACCCCGGCATCTCTTAATAATTGATTAATTCTGTACGCGGGTTAAGCTAAGAACAATCCATTCTTATAAGCGAGAAGAAGAACTTTTAAATTTTTGAATTGTCTATCGCACCGTAAGCGATAGATATTACTTACTACACCAATGCGATAGGTGCTTTCAAAAAATTATGGGCATCTAGTCGATAAAATATTTTTAAATTAATCGTATTTTAAAATTGATAACAACTTTTTCAACTTGATTTAAATATAGCTTTTTGGCAAATTTTGACAATTAATATTTCAAATTTTCATTTTCTACATTATTATACAAAAATATAAATTTTGATTAAATTTTAAAATTGTACATTCTAGAAATCTCAAAATGCTGAATAAAATTTAATTAACAGATTGCCATTGTTTTATAGGAAAAGAAAGATTTTATAGAAATAGAAGAGATAAACTGAGAATTTTTATGAGCTAACGGTAACTTTTTGACCGCACTGCACATATGAATTTTGTATGTGTTTGTATGTATGTATTCTTCGTTCATTAATTTTTGTATTATAAATCGGACGCGCGTTATTTATGACCGAATCGCCGCTTGCCGCTTAAATCGTGTATTAATCATGGTTCAATTATTGTTAAGTTATTCAACCGCGAACAAAGCGTTACCCACGTACAGGTTGAAAAACCTCACACGCTAAATTCCCTGCACGAAACGAAATATAGCAAAAAAAATAAATAAAAGAAACATACACACACATTTATATATATATATATGTGTGTATTTATATAATATCATTACTATCGGTAATGATAAATAAAAAGACGAAGACACGAGACGTTGACGAATCGACAAGACCAAATTATGCATTTTTATAAATAAATTTCCTTGAAAAAATTCATAAAGAAATTGTTTTTCATGACAATAAAATAACAATGTAAAGCAAATTTACCGATTTATAAATTAAGAATAATTTTATATTTATAATTAAACGAATATTTTATATTTAAAATAATCAGACGTGATGTGAAAATTCAATTAAAAATACACAATTATTAATTTGTTTGTCAGTCACTTAAAAAAAGTTATATATATATATATATATATATATATATATATATATATATATATATATCGCATGATAAGAACAAGATTTTTCAGATAAAATACATGAATATATAAAAATATTAATAAAAACTTAACTCGGTTACAAACAAATAATGCATATGATTTATAGCATCGTTCTTAACTTGCGACCTTACGCAAAATAAATTTATTTATTAAAAAAGACTAACGACAGTTCACGCAATAAAACGTCCAGTTACTTCTTTTTAATGATAAATACGTTTTTCTTTGGTAATATTTTTGTTCGCTACACACATACAAAAAAGCATTCGACAATAATATATATATATATATATATATATATATATATATATGTGTGTGTGTGTGTGTGTGTAAATTACAAATAAAATTGGTTAAACCATCTACTATTATATTTTACTTATAATTTTTTTAGAGAATTTGTAAATTTAATGTTAGATGATTTTTGATATGATAAATAAAAAAATTCTTTAATAATAAAAATCTTTGATAATAAAACTGCAATAAAAAATAATTACTACTATATATATATATATATATATATATATATATATATATATATATATATATATATATATATATATATATATATATATATATATATATATATATATAGTAATTTATAGTCATCAATGAAAAATTTAAACCACGAAAATTGAAATTTTAATCCGTATCACTAAATTAAATTTCCCGTAATAATTTTATTCACTTAAATGAATTATATAATTTAAAAAAAATCATGAATTAAAATATGATTTGTTGTATTAACTTTTATCGCATGTTAAAAAATTAAAATTGCAATCGATTGCATAAGTCACGTTGATGTATAAGAAAGGCGATTAAGATGAGCGCCGTTATGAGAAACGAAAAAAGATTATTTTGTTCCGTATATTCGCATATGCACGAAAGGGAAAAAAATATTGATGAAATAGAGCCTTCGATCGGGCGTGGAAATTAATATGCAAACCAATATATTAGATTAGAAGCTTTTATTATTATTATTTTTATTATTATTTCGCTTCGAATTAAAGACGGAGCTTTCGAAAGTCAACGAACTCGTTGGACACAACAGGTAACAGAAGTGCTTAAAAACAACAACAAAGACGAAAAAAAGCGCAGGTTTTACATATGGAAAAAGGATGCTCGAGGTCGTTTAGTGCGACATTCTATACATAATAAAATCCTTTCGTCTATTTTTTTATTTTTTAAGAGAACATTGTTTTTTTATTAATTCATTTTTAATTTTCAATATACAATCTATTTAATATTCTATTATAAATTACATAAAAGAAAAAAAAACTGTAGAAATTAATTAAACCATAGTGTGAATTTATGTATAATTTTATATTATAAAATATATTTTTTAATGGATTTTTTTATGGGAAGATATATAATATATATATTTTATTAAAAAGTTGATATCAAATATGGTATTTTAAACATTGACAATTGCTATAAAATAAAAGATAATAGTTTTAAAACTCTTCATATAAGGTTTTGGAATTATTGTTATTTCTGCATTCCAAAGCGACTTTTCACTTTACTATATTGGAAAAAAAATTAACAAATTTTTCATTGTTTCTATTCATATTGATTTTTTTTACATATTATACAAATAAAATTAATTTTAAAATAGTAGGAACTATAATGAAAATATAATAGAAATAATTAAAGAAAAATTAAAATAAATTTAATTCACAATTTCCAATTAGATCAGTCGTTACATTTGGATTTTTTTTAATTTCCAATAAACATGATAAAAGAGCTTTATTAAGATTGAAAACATAACTTTTAATCGTATAAAATATTTAATTCGTAATTTTTGTAATAAATATAAAAAACAAGTTATATATATATATATATATATATATATATATATATATATATATATATATATATATATGGTATATATATATATATATATATATATATATATATATATATATAACACAAAACACAAGACAATATATCGGTAACGCGTTTCGGTAATCATAGTTCATCACTATAGCCACCTCTCTAATGACTGCTCAGCAACCGTGCTTGAACCCACCCAATCACAATGGCTTTTAATTTTTTTTTATATATTTTTAAAAGCACACACTGTTTCTTAATGCAGTTGTTAAAATTTGTAAAATATATTTTCTAAACACAAGCGAAAAAAATTGCTTGAGCTTAAAATCACGTTTACATCATATGATGAAAAACCGATATGTATTACATTTACGCTGTAGTCGAATATTTATTATATTAATATTGATTAATATAAATTTTAGTAGGGATATTTTTGTGCGTTAACTTTGTAAATTTCCTATAGATGTGAAAGAGAACAGCGAAGCATATAGAATCTTCTATATTTTACCAAATTAGAGAGATCGATTATAAAAGTGTGTGGTGTGTAATTGCGGTTTACGAATCCAAAGTAATAGCTTATTGCATGAACTATTATTTTCAATATAATTGGTTTTTTTCGAGAGCTCGACGGGCTACAAAAGAGGCGAAGCACATATTTTTATTATATGGAACCTCTTTCTCTACAGTCATCATTATAACGAAATCGCTGCCGATGCAACCGACAAATTATCATTATGAAATTTTGTATACCTTTTTTTCCTTGCGCATTTTACGCTTTGTATATTATTTACATAATTTTCTATACTGTAAATGTAATTTAACTAATTTCAAGATTTTCCTCTTGCCACTTTAGTAAATATTTATTTTAATGTATAAAAATTACAAAAAATCTTTCAGCATTTCAAAAACTATTGTAAAATTCATTAAAAAAGCTTTATTTTTCCATTTTCCTTTTGCCTCCTTTTGAGGAGATTGGTGACAAACAGTTGTTTTTATTTTAAATACTACAGCTCAAAAATTCCTATGAATGAGCAATTTTAAAAATAATTTTATAGTAAAAAGTTTTACATCGTTTGTCATAAAGGAATTTAATTTAAGTGAGTGCTCCCCTGAAAAATGTTACTGATTGATTTCTGTCGGATTTTTTTCTCCGCATAATTTTGCCTAATCATATTCGTTTTTGCTCCGTTTGATCTACAATGCCGACCGATTGCATACTTTCTAAGGCAATCTAGAGATAACGTTTGATTTGTAACCGGCGTATGTGCCTCTAAGAAGTGATGATCAATGAACAATCTGACCCCAGCTCGTGCAGGGTCAAAACTTTTAAAGTGTTGTAAAAACGTGAACGAAAATAATTTACGAATAATCCGGGGCTCCGGTTGCCTATCATTTGGACCGGAGGCAACTTTCCTAACAGCCAATACGTGAAATTATGTGATTTCAATTTCACAAACAGTACCTGTTTCTCTCGTGCGTCCGAATAAAATATGTTTATAAAGTAGAATATGCGAACTAAACGAAAAAATAAAATATAAAACAGATAACGTATAGATATAAATTTCAGTGGAAAAATTCTATACAATTTATAGCATACATTAACTCATAAATTAGTGACGTTCTATTATATAAATTCGAATTTCCATAAGTGGCTTTCAATAAGATTTAACGATTGAAGATTACTATAAATATTTTTTGTTGGTATGTAATCATTATTAACGTAATAAATAAATTAAATCAAAGCTAAACGCGGTGATATTTCTGAAACGCAATTTTATAATGGAAGGCAATCGCCTAAGGAAAGAGTACGATAAACTTGTTATTGACTCGATTGCATTGAATAACATTCATAATTTATTTTATTAATGCGAGTTTGTAAACATTTTTACAGCATTAACGGAATGAAAAATATACTTACATTATTTTGTACGTATTACACGTTGAATTCTCGTATTTATGGTATATATGCTCATTCGTTGAAATTTCTTTTTTTTTTTTTCACTTATCAAATTAAAGTGAAGTTTACTCGAGGATTTTTCTTTTATAAATGATTCTGTTATTGAACTTTAAGGTATATTTAAATCAAATTTAATAAATGTGTAGAAATATTTAGAAAAAAATGTAAATTTAAAATAAAATTTGATTATGTATAAATGTGAATTATAATAAAAAATAAAGAAACAATCGTCGGATAATATAATATTTATGGAGCTGTGAATATAATATAGGTGAAAGCAGCGCGATATGTTAGACAGCGTAAACAACAGCCACGTTGGCGTAAGGTGTTATTAGAGGACGTTACATTGGTTGATCAGAGACGTAATTGCGATCGGCAATTTTGGTTTTCGGTGATTTATATTGACATCTTTTATTAAAGATTGCTCACTGTGTGATTATCACACCACGGCGGTGATCTTCAAAATGCTTCTATAGACCGCATTCTATTATTACAAGAGAAAAAAATATATTTATATATATATATATATATATATATATATATATATATATATCGATTCTAGAAAACGAATCGAAATGCGTACTAACAATCGATTTATATCAATAATAATAGTACAAAATAGAAAAAGAGCCGTATATTGTATAAAGTATTGGTAATTGTTCATATTTACGACTGTTTATGAGTTACGATTTAACTTTATTGAAAGCGTCAATGTGTATGGTAGATAAATTTTGCCAGTCGTGCTTTTTAAGATATTAAATTGAAAAATTAACGGATTTTAGGAGTCTATTTTGTTATTCAAATAATAGTTTAAATAATATATATATATATATATATATATATATATATATATATATATATATATATATACTTAAAATAATATTACAAGGTATAATACGCTTTGAGTAGTTTATCAATTAAGTAAGTCATGAAATAACCGCGAGCTTTATAAATGTTAATATTTACCAATATTGATCGGTATCACCTTTAGAATTAACTATGACGATTTAGTGAAATATTAAATTAGTGTTGTTTACAGGTGTCGCCATGTCAAATTTTAGAACTTATGACTTAATTACTTTTTACGATATAATATTAAATAATCATAGAGCAGTTATTGTGACATTATTTATTGTAATTTGCATTGTTTTTTTTTTAATTTAAAAAAATGAAACAATCGCATCTTTGAGGGTTGTTAGTTTAATTGTGGATGTCGAATGCGGTTCATAATAATTAAATTTCTTTCTGTTAAGCGTGGCGGACCCCTCACGGCGAATCGAATAATGAATTATTTTGCACGAACAAGTGAACGTTCGTTTCCCAAGAGATGCCTGGTTCTTTTCATTATATATATATATATATATATATATATATATATATATATATTTATATATGTATGTGTGTGTGTAATTTTTCCATAAATCGGCTTTTATAAATACTGTAATCGAAATATTGCGTATGCAATCATCAATACTATATATAATATACGACAATGTAAATTTTGGCGTTTTTAATTTATTCATAGTAATTTTAACGCATTTTTTACGCATTATAACAGTCGAACATAATCGATTTAGTAATCAATTTTATTGTTTCATAATTTTTGTTTGCGCTTTAATCGTATAAAGGTTTTTTAATAACAGCTTTCGTATTCATAGTGAAAAAGGAATATAAATTTTGTGTTATTTCGTATACTTTAACAAAATATGTGAATATTTCTGTTTTCATAACGCTGATTTTAATCTTAACAACGATAATTTTATGCGTGAACATTTTATTATGTAATTAACTATATAATTTAATACGATTTAATGTATATTTAGATAAGTCATAAATATGACTAATATTCGTAAATATATACATATATTTTTTTACTTTATTAGAAAAATAATATACTGTTCTGATAAAATACATTTTTTTCTTATTCAAAAAACATCATTTTGGATCAATAAAAATTTATCATTAAATATCTTACTGTCTGTATTAATTAACTATTTACAATATTATGATTTTTAAATGTATGTATTTATTATTCAATGGCGTATCATAAAAAATAAAACATATAAACAAATCAGAATAATTAATTAATTTGTCATTCAATACGAATCAATTTTACCAAGTTCGTTATAACTATACTAATATATAATGGATATGATAAAATCTTTTTGCTTCCGTGATTGACAGAATGACTGAGCGAAATACTATCCCTATCTCACGAGTAACGAATCTATTATGATATGTAACTGTTTTTTTTTCATTATATTACGAACTCTCTTTAGAGATTATCTCTTGAAAACTCGAGATAATCTCTAAAATTTGATTCCTTTATTATTTACATTTTATATTAAGTTTTCTAAAAGTACTCTTTTAAAGAGAAATATGATTTATTTTCATAAAAATTTATTTCATTAAGAAACCACACAAAAATATTCATTATCTATTATAAATGTTCAAAAACATAAATTTTGATAATATAATATTTTTATGCAATATAATACAAACATTAGAAATAAAATAAAAAAGACATCTAGCATATTTTTCAAATTATTTTACTTAAATTTATGTTTTATATATATTATATGTAGTGTTTAAGAACTTATATATATATATATATATATATATATATATATATATATATATATATATATATATATATATATATATAAATATAAAATAGATTAATAAAGTCGCTTTGCAAAGAGGTAATTTAAATTAATCAAAAAATAATAATAATATTTCGATGAAAAGAATGAATTTTTAATTTTTACAAGGAGCAAGCAGATAATGGCGGACGCGCTATTACAAATAAAATAAAAAAAAAATGGCCACGGATGATTTATTTAGAATATGTTAATAAAATAATAATAGCTTCGCCGATGACCCCGAACCGATACGAAAACAACAGGTGTACAGCGAGTCATTGTATTTTCGATTTTAATTAGTTTCTTTCGAAGATCTTGATGACCTCATGGAGGTTACCGCGAAATCAATAGGCAATTCGAATATTCGTTCCGTTTTAACATACATATTTGGTTTCAAAACGATAAAAGTCCGAATGAAAATTTTACCATGTTCAGTGTTTTTTTTTTAATATTATATTATAATAAGTAATAATATTATATTATTACGAAAACAAAATTTAAGCGTTCAAAAAATAGGAACAGCGGTTTCTAATTTCACGCATCATGTGAGTTCATATAGTAGTTTGTGCGTAATCTGGTTTTTCATCTAAATACTACCGAATTACGCTTAATAATAAATAATACCCTCAGGGACACAATGGAAAAACGTGTGACTGTTAACAAGTTTGAATCACGAAACGGTCATTATGATATTTTTATATAAATTATTATTATTATCAATGTATGTATGGCTGGCTACGTGTATACGATGAAATCTCATTAATTCGACGTTTAAGTTCTAAGTGAATCGTTTAACGAATGTAAGTAAGGTTTGAAATATAAAAGTTGAAAATGTGATACCATTAATCATTGTCAAAATTACAAAATATATCTGCTATTGAGATATTTTGTAAACTAAATAGTTGATTGTTTGAATCATATATATTTAAAAAAAAATATTTTTAATATCGATAATGCCTATAGTTTGTTTATAATATTTAAAATTATTATTTTAACCAATCTACAATTGCAACTAAAATACTTGATATATAACATATATAAATATTGAAAAAATATTTTAAAAAATTAACGGTTAATATGCTTAAATTTAACCAAATAAAAATTTTTGCCTTTAAAAATTATAAGAAAGTGCATGAATATAATTTAGAATATAGAAATCGATCTTATGAAATAGAAGTGATAGTGTAGGTTACATTTTTTAGAGACGAAATTTCATTTTTCAAATATAATTAAAATGCAAATGTATAACATTTATAAAAAAATAATTTTAATAACCGAAGATTATTTTTTTTAAATTATTAGACTCCTTTTTAAATTTCCTGCCTAAAAAGAGCTATAATATTTTAAAAGTAGTTTATGGAGTATGAAAAGAAAAAAAATAACACTATTAATTTTGAAAAGGGATTTTCATCGCGTTGACATTTTTCAAGCTGATTAATAGTATTATGTTGATATTAAAAGAATACATGAATTACATATTATCATATATGTATGAATAAAAGTAAAATATCACTTTTCACAGAAAACGAAAATATTAAGTAGCCTTTATCGTCGGACAGATACGAATTTTCCAAACAGTCTCCGAGACCTTTGAAGTAATCAATCAATTTCTCCATAATGTCTCTCGTTCCATATGCAAGATCATAGAAAAAAAAGAATATTTTCTTTTATAGTTTTCCCCAGCTATGCTTCATTTAGTTTCGTTTTTCCTTTTCTTAATATGTATACGTCTCCTTTGTTGTCGTTTGCAAATTTGTCACATGTCAAATATGGCTTTTGTGTCATCGCACATAAGCGGCATTATATAGAAACGCTCTTAACTCGCTTTGTTAAATTCGCATTTCGAAATCTTGTTCGTACTTTGAAATGTATTATATTATGTAAGTATTGTATATTAGGATTAATTTTATAATGTCTGTATTACATTTTTATGCGAATTAAAATGTAATAAAAACAATTGTAATATTCCGCTATTATATGTTACGTTGACGATAAACACAATATATTTAATATATTTTGTAGTTTCCATAATTTTAATAACAATAGCATTCAATTGTTTGTATGTACGAAGTATATTCCAGTCATTATTTTGCTTTATAATATTATATTATACGATTAAATATAATCAAGCGTGAACGCACAATAGTAAATTAATGCCTCTATTGTGGTGCGAAGTCGTTGCCACCACTTACGTTCGATTTTTTTTTATTGTTATTACTGATTTCTTTTTATTTTGAATCTTTTTTTTTCCACTTCTAGTCTTCTTTTATGATAGAAGAGTGTCTTGTGTACATTAATTGGATACGAATAATCAAACGTCCGTTGCAAAAGCAAACAAAAATTCTATAACTAACGGTCTACAGACATATAAATTGAGCACAATGATTTTTATTTCTGGCGGTTACTATAATTCGCAACAATGAACATTTTTTGCTATTTTCTAAGCTTGGCTACTTTTTTAACGTATAGATTTTTTTATCTTTATAATTAAATCGTGTTTCTTTTTCTTTGGCGAAGGTTACGAAATTCGCACATTATTCAAAATTTCCATATGAAAATCGATAAATCTCTTTCGAAGAAGGCACTACTTAAACTAATTTATATACATTTCCATCACTCGTAAAATACTCGTGAAAGTTTCATCTAGGTGTATAATTAAATAAATGATTCTATGCGATTTTTCTACTTATTTTTTCAAAAGCCATGACATCATAATCGCCATTTGGTCAGATATAACATTTTTATTACCATGCCTTTTTTTATTCCTCATTTTATAAGTAGAAAGCTTTTTAATACAGGAAAAAATCTGTATTTATTATATTAAATTGAAGTGTGTAAAAAAATAAATATTAATATCAAGAATTACAATTTATCATCACGCATTTTCGTAAAATATCGTTCAATATTTTTTATGTATAATTTATGTATAATTTTTTTATTTTAGATAACATTTGAATATAACATTTATTATATTTTTTTCAATTACTAAAATTTAAAATACAATTCTTAATTCAGTCAGAATATTTTATTTTAATAGATATGACAATTATTATACAATAAACAATTGTATTATATAAAATACTGTGTATAAAAAAAATCAATTATGACAAGGCGTCTCAATGTCGCCGTAAAAGCCTTTCGATGCAAAAAGGGCGTCTTGAACATACGAAAATAAAATCCGAAACTATTTTTGTGATTCATATATCAACGTCGAGCGAAAAGCGCGCGCGTACTCAAAATGAAAATATATAGTAGAGAAAAAAAATAAATAAAAAAGGGGGAGCAACACGAAGATAAATAAGATGAGAAAAAAAGACGAAAAAGTGCGTGAAGATAGCGCTCTCGCATAAATAAACAAATAAATTGATAATAATTTGTTTCTGTCTCGTCGTACGTGAATCAATCAGCGGTTAGAAAGTGCGGGCGTTTCGGTTTTTACTCTGAAGATAAACGGTCGATCGTCGGGTGTGAGTTATTACGGTTGCTACGAAGAGTTCCATGCCGAGGTGGATACCGGTCACGATCCCCTTATATAATCCCTCCCCCCTATTCTCATACACCCGCTCAGGTTTTATTTTGCGCATTTCGTGGCGCATCGGGGGGTGCACGCCTCTGAAATGGCGGAAAATCTGCGGAAAATCGTGTTAGAACACATTGTTTATGTTTCAGTGTATAACGTGAGACTCAAGTTCTATAATTTTTCGATTCATATTTTATTACAAAATTAAAAACAATAAACTTTATATCCCATCATATATTTATATATACGTACAACAAAACAGTTTAATTATTATTATTGATAATCGATATTCTTCAGAAATTTATATTCATAAAAAAATGATAATTACATGACTAATATAAATCATTATAAATATGAATTAAAATAAAACAAATAGGACAAAACAACACAGAGTATGACCATGGATTAAATCCGATGAATTACCCAGTTCGAAAAAAAATATATAACATGAAAAACAAAATTTACGTGTTATTAAAATATTTGAGAACTTTTAAACGTATATAAATTAAAAACAAAAATCGATAGTAAAGAAGTGCATAAAAATGAATAAACGTCGGCGCTCTCCGTGAAAGTTACCCACGATTATTGTGGAAATGTTAAATGATTTATTGATTAATGTGAATTCGGAATCAAAACGAAAATGAAACGTCATGAAAATATGTTATAATTGATAGATTTAATTATGATTTTTAAATTAGAATTCTGCTTACATAACGTGTTTTGCATTAAATTTTCTATTTAATCGTGACGTATTTTTTCGTGATATGAATATAATGTTATGTTGTGACCCTTCGAGTGCGACAATAAGTTAAATTAATAATTTTTCTTAAATAATATTATTTCACAGAAATATATTCTTTAATATATATATATATATATATATATATATATATATATATATGTATATATATATATATATATATATATATATATATATATTTAAAACGACATAAGCTTTAATTTGGCAAGACTGCTCACTAATTGCTTTTTGAACACAATGTTTATCTAAATATTGTATTTATATACTATATTATATTTGTTTAAAAAAAATAACAATAATAAATATTCTCTACAAAAGTGTTTTTCAAAAGAAAAGGAAAAATATTTTTTTGAAGTGGTGTCTCTTGTTTCTTTATGAATAATAACAAAAGGAGTTTGCTTTTGTTAATATAATAATGAAAATACGTTAATATAAGCAAAAAATATAATGAATTTTACAACAAAATAATTGAGAAAATTCAATTTTAATGAAATATTTGTATATTGCATAGAAAATGTTGTTGATTTTACAATTGAATATTATTACTAGATCTCTATTTTTATAGTCATTATTAATATAATTTACTGCAATATACGCTTCAATACGAAAACGATACAAAAATGATTATTTACTAGTAGTTTGAAAAAAGAAACAATTGTTCGGCAATCATCAACTTAATGTCATTTTCATTTTTAATATATATATATATATATATATATATATATATATATATATATATATATATATAAATGTAAATGTAAATTATAAATTATTAAATAAGAAAATAAATCGAAACAATATTTAAAATTTGTATATTCTTACGAAAAGTCTGTTGAGAATAGCTGCACGCAATGAACGCTCCTTTCTCTCCATAATAAATATTATAAAATCTTAAAGCGTTAACAAATCTATCGTATGCAAGTTTTATTAGTTAAAAGCGAGCCTAATGAGGAACACTTTTATAGTGATGTTATATATCATGATCCAATAGCGTCGTTCTCTCGAATAACAATTACAAACTGAATAATTTCAGTTGGTCCGCTTCAATAAAGCGCACCATTTATGGATCTCTCACGGTGGAAAACTGGTCGCGCTCGCTCCAATTAAACATATTTAATTATGATTATTTATATTATATGGAAAAGTCGTAGCGTTTGATTGCGACAACAAACGTAAACAATTCGCTCAATATTACTGACTTTAATCGTTTCGACAATGATTGATATTTATTAATAAGACGTCTTTATCGATTTTTTATATCTTAAAAAAAAGAATCGCTATTTAGGATACCTAAGTGTAATATATTTGAAATTTTGGTATTGTATTAAATATTTCATATATTTTTCTGTATGACTTAATAAATTAAAACATTTTTATGTATTTTGATCTAAAATAGAATGAAATGAAATGCATACAAACCCGTTATAAATAACTATTGAAACTGAATACATATAAATATTTTATAATAATAGTATATAATGCTACATTGCGAAAGTAATAAAAGAGAGAAAGGACGTTGATTACAACGCGTCGGTACAATCAATTGTTTGCAGGATGTGTTCATTCTGTCATAATTTATGACGGTTCGTTGTACCTAACTAAATTATTACGATATGTGATTATTGTTATTTGCATCAAATATTCTATTATATATGGAGCACTAATAACAATATATTTTATACCGTAAAATGAATATATGTATATGATATTATATAAATATAAAACTTGTGTAATCGATTTATTATTACATCTTAAAGTTAAATTTCGATTTTGTTGAACTTGATAAATTGTCATTGAGAATGAACTTGAACGGTCGTTCAACATCCTTGACACAATTTAAACAGATGATAGGCGATAAATCATAAAAACGACACATATCAATGTTTGTATGCACAGGTGAATTTAATATAGACGACAATAGTTTGATATTCTATGGATTCAAAGACAAAAGGAAAATTTTGAAATATATATTCGATATGTATTAATATATGTATATAATATGTGTTAATAACCATTTATATTATTCTTTTTTAAATGTTTTATAAATAAATTTAACGTTAATACGTTTTATTATTTACGGTTTTATTGCCATAATATATTATTGCAAATTAAAATATAAACTATTTATTACAAAATAAATGAAATGCTATGAAATTAAAGAGTATTAAAAAAGTCGAAATAGAAGCTTTTTATAAATGTATAGTATATATTTTTCAATAAACAATATTGCGATACAACATCGCCCTCGTTTATCCGACGTGAATAAAATGTACTAAACAATAGTTAAGACAAGTGTTTCGAAATAAAATATATAACTCGTTCGATATTGTTATAAACAAATGATAAAATGTACCAATGACAGCTTTTCGAGTTTTATAGTATCATTCTCACATTTTCATAAAAATTAAAAGTTACGAATTTAACTCATATTAGATGATAATTTCTAAAATATCGTTTTAAAAGCTGGAAATACGTAGAAAACTTCACAGTTTTTATTTGAGTAAATAAGCTTATTGATTTTTTTTCTGATTAAGTGCAATGGTATTAATACACTAGTGGTTAAATACGAAAATCATATAAGATATTCATACTTACTACTTGTTTCGGTTACATATATTTACTTAAAATTTTCTACTTGAATATAAATGTAAAATATGTGTAAATATGCGAAACACACAGAGCGGTTTTTAATAATTGCAAATAAGCTCTTACCATTTTTCGTGTACAATTGCGTTTAAAGCATTGTTTCTCAATGAAGCCAATAAGAATGAGTCTATTTCAAAATTCCGACTAATAATATCCATAATATTTAATTAAATGTATCATAAATTTATATTTAAATAAGAAATACCTTAGAGCAAATTCGTATACACACCGATTATAGCTATTACAATTCATAAGTTTTTATTTTCAGATAATTTTAAAATAAACATTTTTTGTTTGAATAGTTATTTAATTATTTAAAAAAAAAAAATTTAATAATGTTTGAATAAATAAAATTTAGGTATTTTTTCAAATAAATAAAAGCGTATATCACTAAATTTTACCCGATATGAAATTTTAATCATTAGTACAATATTTATATTTAAAAATTAGTATAATTCTAATTCTATTTAAACAAATCCACCAATTCTTTAAAATAATAAAAATGTTTAAATAACTTAATCAATAAAAATAATTCGGATTAAATATAAATCCATTTTCAAGACAATAAAATACCAGCTTTCACTATTATTATAGACAAGTTTTTTTCATTAATTTATGTAAATTAGAGTACACAAATTTATATCAGATAAAAACAAATTTGAATTGATATGTTTATTAATTTAGCAATATATACATACATGATATATTATAATTTCAACAATATAAAATGACTACGTACATGAATTTGTAATAAAACGATAAACCGTCAATGAATTAAAATTTCTTCATAATGCACGACTACTTAGAAATAGTCGAATTTTAATGTAATAGATGTCGGATTAATTAAATTTAACTGTACATATCGAATTTTGCGCAATGACAATTTTGTCGTTTCGAAAAATGCGCTTTACTATCATAATATATTGACGTTAATTATTTTCACCTGCTTTTCCTAATAAATAACGTTGTAATGATGAAATAGCGTGTTGATTTGATTCTTTTCCCTTATTTGTGCACAATTTTATCGTGAAAAAAAATATCCATAAAAAAAGAACGGAGATGAAACCGATTTCTTTCTTTCATTTCGATACCGGTACGCGAAATCAATATCATTTCCCGTAACGATCAATCATGATTACCACTAGTAATTACTTTTACAATTAATCTTTTTTCCTTTTTAATATTATCGTTAATTATAATCGATAAGATTAAAATTATGTATTTTTTTTTTGAAATTCTTATAAAATATATAATGCATCAGTACAACGATTTTTTTTTTTTTGGTTTGAAACTTTTATAATTATTAAAATTTATTTTGTTTAATAAAAAGTAAAATTTATAAAATACAAATTAGCGGTTAGTTTAAACAAAGCATACTTTAATTTTTCGTGACATATTTGCATATATATTACATAGTGAGAAAATTTTCTTTGTTTTTTAATGCTTAAAAAATATTGTAAGCGATATTAATCGATAAATTATACGTTAAAATTTGAAATTGAAGATGAAATTACATGAAAAAAAAATTAACGATGCTAATTATATTTCTTATAGCAAACCATAAAGTAAATATACATATTTAATTAAGATCATTATGAAATTTACGATTTTTATCATTCAGATGAGGAAAAATGACATGAATTTAATTTAAATTGTAAGCGATATGGCAACAAGTGAGTTTTAATTATTATTTACAGTAAATTTGAAAATATGATGTATTACTCGAAAATAATATTAATTAAAATCAAAATCAAATCGCAAATATGTAGTAAATAAGATATGAAGCAATATATTATTGGAAGTTTTTAGCAATAGAAACGGAAGCCGGATTGATCAGATGACAAGTGAAAACGGGATTCGAACAGGAAACTCTCTTGTTATAAACGACAATAACAAAGCAGCAACCGGTCTGTTATCCGAACATCTATTTTCCACTTGTCAATTGAAAGAAAATTTTTAATTTGTTCACTAACAAGCACATGCATACACATACGCACATTGTATTTATTATAAAGCAATAATAAGGCGGTAAAATTATAAAGGATATAATGTTGATCTCTATACGATACGACTAATATCGCAAATCACATTATAGTAATTCGTGCAAGAGCTTGATAATAATTTCAGTTTTAACAAGCTAGAAAAAATGTCAAAACAAAATTGCACAATATCTTTAAACGAAATTCGTGTACTAAATTAGTTTAAAAATATATAAAAGTAAATATTCGAACGCCCGATTGAAAAAAAAAGCACAAAATGTAATTATATATGCTTCATAATATCCGATGTTTGGTAATAATATTTTCACGGTGAGAAATAACGCGTTCTTATTAAATAATATTATAAATATATGTTTTATAAAATATTACTCACCTATTTCCCCTGTTGTTATATTATAACACATAACACTATTTTTGATCGATTATTTCACAACACCAAATGTTATCATAGCATGTGTATTTTTTTAATTTAATAAAAAAGTTGTATTGTAATTTAAAAACTAAAAAAAAAATACTTAAAAATAAACCACTATTATGAAAACTTTACACATACAACTAATTACAGCAAATTATTTTATATATGTTAATAAAAACACGCACATTTGCACTGTTCTAAGCGATGTCACCCTGTGAAAATGAAAAGTAATACATTTATTAAAATATTCACACTTTTTTTATATTAATTGTAAATAATTTATTTAAATACATATTATATTTCACACTGCTTCAATATTTTTCGGGATAATTGTGTTTTAAAAGTGATTTTATAAGAATACCTATATAACTAAAGAACATTACGATAATGAAAAATATTTGAAAATTCAAAATCTAACCATACATTTATAAACTAATGTATTAAAAATTATGTTTGATTTATTCTATAATATACTAATTGTATTAATATACTAATAATGGTAATAAAATTTGTTTTTTGAATGAAATAGTAAATAAATATTTTTTTCCATTAATAATTACATAATTATACTGAACCATATATATATATTAATTGAACAATCGAACATTTATATCGAATATTTTAAAATTCTTGTTAGAAATAAATATATATTATTGCATATATATTTGTCGTTGATAAGTTGCGTTCAATGCTTACATATAATACATATTAAAAATATGTAGAATATATGCGATGTAGTAACTTGAAAATTGTGCAACGTTCAATAATGAACGAATGGTACGATTTTTTTTTTAAATTTTATACTTGGAAATCGCGGCATAAAAGGCACTCTTTTACGAATTACAACTGTTAATTGACATCGTACCGTTAAACTGGATTTATGTACGCATCTGTGGTCTCAGTGTCCGAAGTTGTCCAACGCGTTAGATTGTTGTCGTAACTCGATCTTCGATCGTTATATGTTTTTTTTTTATAAATTTTATTTTTGTTATTTAGCTGCAAAAATTCCATTATATCGATCGATTCATTATAAAATATATATACTACGCTTACGCAAAAAAAAAATCTAGTTACAAAAAATATATGACCAATTATTATAATTTTATAAACGGATGTATTGATATTTAAATTTAAATGCATGTATGACAATTTTTTTCTTTTTTTTAAAAAAAAAGATGACAGTATTTTAACCTTTTTATATGTATTTTTAAGTATGATATGTTATTTAAATCATCCAATTTATTGAATAAGCTTTATATAATTTTCATTTTTAAATTATTTTACGTATTTTAGAAAAAATAAAATTCTAGTATAAATCATTGTTTAAATACTGAAAATATGTAGTTAGTTTTGACTATTGTTTAAAATGATAATTTATTTTATAGTTGGTTCAATAATTCAAAATATTAAATTTCCAATTTATTTAATTTAAAAGATATATAAATAGTTTTGAATATTAAAACAATGTCGGTTTTAAATAAATTGAAATAATTTTGATATTTAAATACAAAGTTAAAATTTTAATATTAGGAAAATTGCATAGATATCTTTTGCGTGCAATATTGCGATTAGAAATTTACAGTTTTTGTAAAGCATATAGTATATGCAAATATTTGTCATTGTTTCATACATACATGTTACGACTTCACATTATTTCCATTATCAATTAACGCTGGACATGAGCAGACAGTATTTTAAGTAGAAAATAAACGAATATATCTATATATATATATATGTGAAATAAATAAAAAGACACAACGTATTATAATTTTTGTACGGAATATTTAAGTATAGCGCGAATAATAATATACAATGGTATTCTACAATTTAAAAGGTCAAACATTAATTTTTGAAAAGATCAACGCATTTTAATAGATTAACGGCTTCCGAAACCTCGAGGATAAATGTCATATAAATTGAGAATAAATCAACTTTGATGTATCATCATAGGTACAAATCTGACCAAAATATACGATATATTTGAATTTAGGTAAAAAAACATAAAACATTGTTAAATATGGAAATTAAATAAATTATTATCAGACATAAAATGATTTATTTATAATATATTATTCGATTTCATAAAATATTGAATTATGTTATTAAAAAAACATATTTTTAATATTAAATAATAGTTACTATAATTTTCAATTTACCCTTTTCGACAAGAGATCGACATATTAACATGTAAAATTTAAATATGTTATGTATTGTTGAAAATTATCCCTATTAACACTTAACAAATTTAACTGTCTAATCATATTGAAAAAAAAATTATAATACTAAGGTATTAAAAAATATCCATCTGCCGTTTTCGAAAAACAAAACGAACGACCTTGCACAATTTTTTAACACAACTTTTAAATTGATCAATGACGACAAAAATGTAAAACAAATATTCTAATCGTAATACTGAACAGTTGTATGTATATTATATATGGATAACCTCTATATTTTTTATATTAATTAAAATATACAAATTTTAAAATGTTGCTTAATAATAAAAATAGTTTCAAATATTGAATCTATATTAATTATATATTATTATTAGTTTATTATAACAATAATTCATATTTTATATTCAAATATAGTAGATTAAAATAAATACATTATTTTAAAAGCAATATTAGTTTATTATTATTATATATTAGGTGGAATATTGAAAATTTTTAAAATTGAAACAAGAATTCATAAAATTAAAGGGTAATTTTTAAAATTTTAAAAAAAATTATTAATGAACAAAAATAAATCAAAAACATTACGTCACTTTTGGGTAACAACTCTTGTTCAAATTTCATTGTATTGATTTATTTTTTTGCACTAACTTTTTGTGTAATCTTTAAAAAAATATATTTAATCAATATTTAACTAAACGAATACAATTATAGATATAATATTTTATTTCAAAAACATTAAATTTATACGTACAATTTTTTTTTAACAATATAACATACCATATATATATAATATAACGTTCGAACATTACACGATTAACGAAAAAGTTAAATCTTGTCTAATTTTTAAATTCACTATCAAATATCTCGTTAAATCGTGGCCTTACTGTATATCAAATATATGAATATTAACGTGTGTATGTGTATGGCTAACCCAAAAAATACTTGGCGTTTTCTCGAGAGAGTGAACGGTCGGTCGTCTATACGTAACATTTCATAATAATTCAGAGCGGCGGGTCCGATACACCTGTTGGCGTTAAAATAAACGCAACAAGTGTCGAGAAAATGAGGGGAATTCGGAAGAACAGGTTGTTGCTGTTGTTGTTGTTGTTGTGTTGTTGTTGTTTGTTACCATCATGTGTATAATAAAGAGTACACGTATTTATTGTGCGGTGGTTGAAGAGGGTACGGACCCGATTTTTGAATATTATATGCACGGTGACGTTATTCGTACACCGATGGTGGATTTGTGGGACCGCTCATTATGTGTACACTCGGACGATTCTTTCGTCCACGGTTTACTTGTATTAAAAAATGTTTAATTTTTTATCAGTACGTGTGATTATGTGCGTAAATAAATAAGCAAATCGTAATTCGATTCTCGATAGGAAAATATGAAAAATATTATATATTGTAATTGAAAGGATTGCGACGCAAATATATATTTCATAATTAGTTTAATTTTGAATCGAAAACGAGCCGTTATGAGTTTTAATATGTAAATATGTTATGGAGATTTTTATATTTTTTCGAATAAAAAAATATAATTAATTTAAATCAAGATTTATTTGATTTCTATTAACATATGAATATTACTGGTATATACAATATGAAATAAAATTTTCAGTAACCAAAATTTCCTTTTTTTCTGTAAGAAATTAAAAAAAATATATTTACATATAAAATTGCTTTTTAACGATAAATATATTTTTTATAAAAAAATTCAAGGAACTATCAAAAGTTCCATAATGCGTCAGATAAAATTATGCGCAATTCTTGGGACGCAATGATTCATAAAATATTAGAACTGATGCATTCTTTTAATTTTATATAATATAGTGATAACGAGGAAAATATTTGTTTGCTTTCAAATGAATCATACACACAAAAAAATGACGAAATTTTAACCATGTTCACATTTTGAAAAAAAATATGAAGAAAACTTTTGATCACAGCTATTATTATATGAGAAGTGTTTAATTTTATCGAGCAGAATGAGCGACGGAATATTTAGTTTAACACATTTGTATTGTTAATTATCATACATTTTTGACCATTTTCTACAAATTTAGAAATTTATATGATGTGGTAAATAAAAACAAATTTAAATTTATCGATGATGATCATGATAATGATAATGATTCGATTTTTTGGCGTAACGGACACCTGTTAAAAATGCTCGTAATTGTTGTTCGACAATAACGCGATACGAACACTAATGTGTTTCTTTTGTTATATACGCGAAAATTTATGTTATCAAACTAAATATTGGCACGTTTATATTGAAGAACATAAATTTTTACCATTTTGACACACAATAGACTCGCGTATGATAAATAAGATGCGGCGTTTAAATTGCGAACGCGGCAATCGTCAATGTTTGTCCTATTGCGTGTAACGCACTTGTGCACCTAAAACCGTATTGTTATTTTTTAAGCGCCATCAAATTGAAGTGTGATTATTAATCGGCGCTAAATTTTATATATACAACAAAATATGAATATCTTTTAATAAAACGTCGGAATATTGAATAATTCTGAAATTTGCCGGTAACTTTTAGCATTTGAAAAATTAAATAATAAAATAATATACATATATTTTAAAATTTATATTTTCATTGAAAAAATGAATATTATATACGATAAAATTTATTTTAAATACTTATTATTAAATTAAAATGATATAATTTAAAAATTGTTATTTAGATTTTTCCGTTATTAATTATTTTCAATAAGAAATACAACTTTTACAAATGATAATTTCATTTATATTCGTAAATATTATAACGATAACGATTTCTTCACATTTGAAATTAAATTAACGTTTCAAATGATCTCCATAATATAATAATATGAAAAATAAATTCAATATCACGCGTTTCGGTCCTGAAGATTCCGTTTTGAGTTCTGTCAAATCGAACGTTGATTAAATTATACATTAGATATTTTTAGTGGGGGGTGCGTTTGTATTTAAAACATCAAAGAATATTTTTATGATAGATTTAATAATTTGAACACATCACAATGCGATTTCCAATCAAAACACAATCAACGATGACCGTTTCTGTATCGTCGAAAACGTCGGTTACACTGTCAAAAAGTTGCCGGATAAAGAAAATAAACAAACAAATAAATAAATATTATATATATATATGTAAAAAGATAGATGACGAACGATGCGTATAATGTCGAATAAACGGCACTGATGTCGATAATAAAGTGAATGATAATGATGATAATGCGTGTGATAATGGTGTGCGCATGCGCGTGCGCAGCGTAGCATGACCGTCGCGGTCCGGTCCTCACCGACCGGCCTCACTTGTTAAACTGAGATCACCTTGCAAGGCCCGGTCTCAGAGTCCGGACCGCTTTCTCTACTACCATATATCTGCGCTATGCCATATACTATGCCACACCATGCCATACGATGCCATACGATGCCATGCGATGCCATACCATGCTCGCTCTGGACACTTCGACACGCGGACGTCGTCTGTCCGTCGGTTGCGAGGTGTCAACGCATCTTCGCCATTGCCATTTTTGAGCAAAGGGTCAATTCGATAAAAATGTGGACTTTAAATTACTATTAAAAAAAAAAAGCAGATTCATGAAAACTTAGGCAGAAACTTTCAGTTTCTAAGCGTGAACTTAAGGTTGAACGCAAAAGTATAATCATATATATAAAACTAAAAATATATAATGAAGTTATAAAACAAATATATGCACCTAAGATTTGTAGAAATTTTTTATCTACATTTAAATAAATTTGAATGATTTTTAATATGTAAAACATTAATTGATTTCATACTGGAGTATTAGAATATTACACATACACATTTTTAAAATAAACGAATGTTGAATGATTTTACTTTTGTGAAATGATTTAATATTTTTTTTTTGAAAAATGAAAAAAGTCATATATGCGTTATAGGTAGAAGTGAATAATTTCTATAAATGTATGCATAGTTATTCGAGTCCTTAGAGAAGAGCAAACAGTTGATTTTTGCCATACATAGAGAACAAGCGACGAATTCTATTCGCTCAAGGAACATCTTTAATGGATACAATACGGAATGGAAAATGATTCACATATATTTCAAGGGTCCAAGTGCACATCCCACACACAACGTGTCCTTAGTACGTCGACATCTCGTTCTAGAGAACAGGTTACGCTAATTTCTCGACTAATTTAAAATACGAGACTCGAATCGGAATCTAAAAACGGAAAATGCGCCGTTTTTCCATGAGATGTTCGTATTTGCAAACGACAGTCGAAATTTAAGTGTTACATAATACGTTATTCAATAACTATTAATTCGTTGATTTTTAAATAAAAGCTTGTTTAATGTCACAAAACATACGTCGAAACGCAAGCAGTAATAATAATAAAATAAAAGGAAACGGCTTCTTACGCTAGTATTATAGAGTGAAATCATCTTAATAATACATAATTATTATAGTGGTCAATACCTAATTCATCGCAACAAACACAAACATCGGTCAAAATGACTGAACACTTTTTTTGTGTAATTACACATTGTATATGTCAAAATGTTTGTTGGATCGTTCAATGTATGTTAATAATTTCTTATATTTCATGCAATGAAAACAAAGAATAAATGCAGGCCTTGGAAAAAAATACTTAATTAAATTTAAATTTTATTATATTTTTATATAAGAATATTTTCAATCAAAAATTGACACCACAAAAAATGCGCGATAGTTTTAAATTGTTATCAAATCTAAATTTAAAATTTTTTATCAAAAAAAAAATTTAATATTAGGTGGTATTTTTAAATTTTTACTATTATATAATGGCTTGCTAGAATACCAAAATTAATCTAGAATTATTTACAACACCCTCGAAACGAACAAATAAATTTTTAAATAAAAATATTATAATAGCCAAGAATATATATATATATATATATATATATATATATATATATATATATATATATATATATAAACGTACACACACGCGTTTGTTTAATCGTCAGACCGTTAAATAGACAACTTAATTATAATACGAACAAAATGCGTACAAAGTGGTGGTAAATAAATTGCCGCTAACCGACCATACAATCGACAAAAGTTCACATAATTTAATTATGAAACCGAAATTACTAACAATTTTTACAAGGCATAATCAACGCCGCTATAAACTCATGATTGATTACTTATACGCCGAGTATTATTAATGTTGCTATTTTTTTTCTATTAATTAAATCTAATTTGATATACTATTGTGTGTAAATTTTTCATTTATATTGTAATAGCGAATAAAAATTATTTAAATAAAAATACATTGCATTTATTTTATTTGATTAAATGTCGGATAAACGAAATTATAACTTTAAATCATATAAATTATGATTTTAATACATTTATTGATTAAACGTAAGGATGTATGTAACTTTTACAGAGTTATAGAAAAATTACATTTTTTATATTGCTTAATAAATAAAAATCGTATATAATATATTTTAACGCTATTTAAAAACCATTATATAACGATACCACGTAAAAATATTTTTAAATTTAAAATTAATTTGATTACTTTTAAAATATTTCAATTTGAATTTTGAAATTATGAACAAAACGCAATTTGACGCTTTTTAGTAAAAATGGAAATTAGAATTAAAAATCCTTCAATAAATATTTTATTAATATATGCGTTTGTTAGAGAATTTTACGAAAAAAATATTTTAATTTTCCGTAAAAATTGAAAAAAAATATCCTTTTATTTAGATAAAATAGACAACCTGTTCTAGCAATACGGAGAATTTTTCGTGACGAATACTAATTTCAATTGGGTATATCTAGTTTTGAAATTACACCTGGTCAGGTGTAATGAAGGTATTTTTAATACATTTTTTTGCATATCATTGAATGAATCACCGAGGTTGAATTTTGACAATCGAGGTCGTTTTTAATTCACTAAATCCTCGATAAAGCTCGAATCTTGCCATTGAATCGATATGCATGAAAACGATTATTTTAAGCGTACAGGTATAGCGCGGAAAAAAATGAAAAAGAAGAGTATTCTCAGAATTTTCGAATGTCAACTTCATTAGATGATAACGGTGCATATATAATGTATTAAAATATAAAAGTTGATCGTTGAACCTAACCGTATTTTTCTCGGTAAAATGACGAAACATGTTACGTTCGCAATTATCGATCGACAATTAAACGATTCATGAATAATACATTTAATTTAGAATTAGTGATGTTTTTTTTTTGAAAAATAATTTGAATAAATATTTTACAAAAATTAGCAAGCTAATTCTCATTTAATATATATATAATTGTATAAAAGTGTTAAATTTCAGAATATGTAATATATATTTTTTAATATATAAAAAAAATGATTTATTAATATGTAGATATTTGAAATATAATATAAACAGTTTTAATTTAAAGAAATATTTTAATTTAAAAATTTTTAGTGTATCTAAAATAAACATAGTTGTATAATATTTTTGGTTTTCATGAAGAAAAAGTGTCGATTGGTATAATGATAAACGAAAATAGCAAAACAAATAGGAAATCGAAAAAGAAGCAAACATAGCCAATGGGACCGTTATCATCCCTGCGTTTCTACCAGATTTACCATTAATCAAATAAATATATATATATATATATATATATATATATATATATAAATATGTAACTGTATGTGTGTGTGTGTGTGTGTATGCGAAAGGCAGACGGTGAATGATTTGCGTTAATATGTGTTGGTGCGGTTCGCGTAGCGGCATGTCGCGGACCGCATATCGCAGGTGCCCGCAACAGGTTCATTTGTTCTCACCGCACCGCGGGATACACCTACATTGGTGGGGGCATTAGTCCATTTCTAAAGCCGGCATCACACGGTTTGGATATATAATAATTAGTTATTTAAATATATTTATTTAATATAATAAAACTAAAATTTGAATCTTTAATATATATTTTTTATTTTTTTTAATTTAATAAGGTTCTATTAGAAAATGAAATACAGGGCTAATTCAATATGGAATGCGAAAATTTAAATGATCAACAATTGAATGTGAGATCTGAGTCCCACTTAAACTTACTGTTTAAGCACACGGTGCGTTCAATGTACACATGTGTACATTTAACCAGTATCCATTCTCTGCGGTGTGATTAAGCCTACACTGGTGGACACACGCACACACACACACACACACACATATATATATATATATATATATATATATATATATATATATATATATATATATATATATATACAGGAATATGTACACACATACGCATGTAATCGCTACACATTCTTCTCAAATGTTTAACTGAATTGCAAGTGTGGGTGTTGTATCTGTTTATATATTACACGTCTTGCGATATAACAGTTGACCAACAAATATTTTTATATACTGACTATGATACTAGCGAACAACAGAAAGTGAACGTGCGTTCCATTCGATTCTCATTGTTAAGAACATACAATAAATATATGTATATCGGTTAAATTAAAAAAAACAATAAAATAAAAAATTAAAATTATCGACGAACGCACAGAATATTACAGGAAAGTCTAAATTATAAAAAAACAGTTATTATTTAAGATTTCACTATAATCCGTTTAAATTTTTTTAGAGAAACATATTACTATATAAGTATGTAATCTTTTTTTTATTATTCAAATATCTATAAATTAAAGAGAAACATGTGAAAAAATTCGGTGCAATCTCCCATAATTCAGATAAAAATGTTTATTTTTTTAAAATTTTAGTTCAAGGCTGCCCACTTAATGTAAAGATCTCTTTTGAATTTAGCGATGTTGTATTATTAGCCCGAAGCGTCTTACGATTAATAATTTAACCAATGTGTGTATATAAATTATGTTAACGGTTGTCGATCAACAGTTGAAAACAATAGGGTCCGAGTTCAAAGAAAATCGACTGGAATTCAAAAACGTATCCGGAATAAATTTAACTGGTTTTTGTCGACCCACTTATAAATTGGGCACTTATATTTTTTTTTATTTTTATAAATATATCGCGTGTAAATATTTGATTTGATGGGCACGTGTTACATATCATGTAATACATATTTATGTCCAAAAAGGGATAATATTATATTTAATTAAATAAATTCTTAATGTAATTTAACATTAAGAATTTATTGATTTTAAGGGATAATATATATTTAATTAAATTTTAAGTAATTTTTGAATAGGATTTCGAAAATGAAACAATTATAACAATTTTATATGAATTTGGTTAGAAGGATAATAATATACTATAAATGTAATTTTATTATAAAATATATAATTATATGTTAAAGGTTTATGAATAACTTTAAATGATTTTATTTATCGCAAAAAACATTTATTTTTATTTGACAAATTAAATTTTAATGTCTATATTAATCCGATATTTTATTACAAAAAAATATATTTAAATATAAAATTATTATTGAGATTTTAATCGATTTTTTTTTATTAAAAAAATAATTTTTCATCTCTTTTACAATTCGATTTCAGCAATATATACCTGATAAATATGCCAATTATCGATCGTAATCCCAATATCTGATTTCAATCTTTAAAATGTAATAGATTCTCCGAACAACAATAGTTATTATTGAGAAAATAGAAAATTAGTGGCTTTTGTTTGCCGAATATTATTATAATTTTGTGGTGAGACAGACCCGTTATTAACAATAAAAAAATATAATAAATGCAAAACCATTCTGTTTACGAGTATAGGTATTACTACTATTACATGTATTAGTGTTGGAAATAATACAATATGTCAATTTTATATATGTAATATATATATTTATATAATAAATATATGCGATTGTTATTTGAAAAAACTTTCTCGGTTACCTAACATTTTACTATAAATATTTCTATTCAATGATTTTAGATGGATATAATTATGTCAAAGTCATTTATATCAAGGATGAACTTGATATGAAAGTAAAACTATAATTTAATTATTATAGTGATAAATTTTAATTAACGAGCAATTAATTAAATGATATTGACATTTTAGACTCATAAAATCATCACAAAAAATATATATTATGCACTTCTTACATTTGAAATATTTTAATTAATAATTTATTTTCAAATTTCGCAATACAAAATATGAATTGTGATTACGTTATAGAGCATTTAATTCGTTTTAAATGTGGATTTTTTTATATTAAAATAAAAAAAAATACACATGCACTCACATACATGAACATAAAGGCTGAGAAAAGTTTTACAATCAACACCTTTCAATATGTACGATGATAAATAGTCGACGTACAATGAATCAACATCAAGATTTGATAAATTTATCCAGTGTTGTCGAGTATAAAAGCTCATGCCGTTGATTATACACGGTATATTTAATTACTTATAAACGATGTATGCTATTGTGAACGTGCACGTTTAATACAAAATCTATAGTGTCACGTTTATATATATATATATATATATATATATATATATATATATATATATATATATATATATATATATATTAAATATACATAGATTTAATAAATAATATTATAAAGCACTTCGAAATATGATGTCTCTTCAAGTAAAAATGAAATACTATTTGAACTGGACATGGTTGTTACGAATGTAGATTTCTTTTTTACAATACCTATATATTATTTTTTTATATGATCTATTATTATTTACATCTGCGATACATTGTCCAGACGTTGGTTTGATTATCCGGTGTGGAGTACAATTACAAGTACGAATATTATTTTTTTCATTTGAAAAATTTAACAAACTTTTTTGAAATATTATTCGTGATTGTTCATAATTATGTAAATTAACATAATCTAGTTGATTTTTGAATATCAGCGTAAGTTGATATTCAAAAATCAACTAGATTTTAATTATTATTTGAGATTAATTGATTTTAAATGAAGCGTCTGCAAACATATTAATTTTAAAGCTCATGAAATTATTATGCTTCAATATTTATATCACGTTAATTTTTATATAATATAATTTTATCAAATAGTAAAATTTCTTATATAATTGGTAAATATTGATAAATGTTAACATTTATCGAGATGATTCATTAAAAAAATCTCAAATCAAAAGTGTTAAGAAAAGTTTTACTGACTTTTACATGTAAGGGATTATATAGTGAGAATTTATCAGTGAAAATTATACATACACAGATATGTATAATTTAAAGTAGTTTTTTTTGTAGTAATAGGCGCCTGAAAAATTACATTTTGATATTCGATAACACCGAGTTAAAATCATTGTTGAAATCCATGTCTAATTCATACAGACATAACCGGTCATGTTTCGTTCTCAGAAATAAAATCATCCATCAAATTTTTAATTTTGAACGATAGGAGTTTTCCATTTTGATCGTTTTTGTTACTTAGCTTCATTATGTTCAATGTGTAATTAATGCAAATTCATTTTTTTAAACGAGCTTTCAAGCACGATTTTAATCAATACTATAATTATATTGTTTTAATTTTCACGTTACGATTAATTCAGGTAAAATATATTTTTTTCATTGTCGTAATTGTCATATAATATTTAATTTTGGCGATCTTTGTTTTTCATTCATGTGAAGTATTAATAATAATATTATGTTATAGATAAAAATATGATGAATAATTACTTATATAATAAGAAAATTTGAAAGAAAAATCGAAACCCATTAAACCTTGTTAACTTTTTTAATTCAAAAATATTTTTTTACCGATTTTAACATATGTAATTATAAAACTAAATTTTAAATATTATTACTATTTTATAGAATAAGTCGTATAGAATATTTATAAATAAAATTTAATGTAATATAGATGATAATTATTAATCAAATATCTCCCCCCCCCCACTTAAGATATTTATTTTTATTGCACGGTACATCCTTGAAGCGTGTGTGTGTTAATATAACATGACACATAACAATTTCGAATATTTTCCCACACGAGACACACGGATGGTTCGATAGACTTAAAAGCAGTCATCAAAGCGTACCGGTTCCAAACGATACGAAAACAGTAATAACATATACGTTCACACAAACATATACACGTGAATATGTAAACGGTATTATGTTAAAAAAAATAATAACAAATTAAATCACTAGAAAAAGAACTAAATTTTTATTACAATACGTTGAGAATAAATTCCATAATCTATACGGATTAAATTTCGTATGAAATTTTTCAAGCAAACCTCATGAGATCGCCTTGTTTAATGCATCGTTTATTCGGCTTCGAGTTAAATTTCTGTTCAAGAACATAATATAGGTAGTTCCCCATCTTTAAATTTTCTCTTTTATATTTATTTTTTTTGACCTTATTTTAGTATCAGAAAATAAAATTAATAATTATAATATTACCAGTAAGTAATTATATTCATTTAATTAAAATTAACATTTAGAATTGTTGCTAACGTCAAGCAAAAATATATTTATTTTTTTTAATATATTTCTGGGATAAATTACTGTAGACTTAGGTTATATACTTTTAAAACAACTCATTAAAAATTAATCGTAATCGTAAATAATAATTGTGCCGATCGAGCATAAATTCTTTATTGAAATTACACAAAATTAGCTATGACCGTTTTTTCTATGAAGCAAATATTACAATCGGAGTCCTACTATACATGGAAAATGCAACTTTCTACAATTTGTGACGTTAATTCGTTTTAATGACCGGCGATTGTCAACGGAACTCACTTTAACGAGAGCTTAGAAATCCGACACTCTCGGACAAAAAATCATCTTCAGAAATAAATAAAAGACGATGCACAAAGTGAACAACAGACAGTGCGAGAGAAAACGAGGAGAAACAAAAAAAAAAATACAACAATAAATAAACTGCGGTTGATCGATCGATCAAAGCGCGCCATCTCGTATGTAAATGTTAAAAATGTTGCATTTAATTTCGACATAACGTTTCGATGTTTTACTATTTTATTTCTTTATAAAATATTAAATCAGATATGAATGTGCGATTAAATATCAGATAAGAGTGAATTGAACAATAAATATGGATTTTAAAAATATAATATAAATGTTCAAATATGATGTGAAAATTAATAGTATTAGAAATAGAAAAGATGATTTACGAAATTAAAATCAACAATATATACATTTTTAATAGAAGTTTTCAAATATTATTCTTAAGAAAATTTTAATATCTTTGTCCGTCGTTAAATAAAAATATGTGTATATACCAATAATAATTTTATTAACTTATTTTACTATTTTCTACTTTATATCTGTAAATATCACAATCAAACGTTTCTGATTTATAGATATCAAACTAATTAAATTCATATTAACAGTTATTGAAACAGTATAAATTTATATCGGATTAATATTTTGTAAAACAATTTTTCATTATATATAAATTTATAGAAATATCTTATCATAATACTAAATTTACTTAACATATTAATCAAAAATATTACAAGAATAAGTGATAAAAATAGTAATATATGTGACAGATTAGATCCGTTAAGGGTTAAAATGGAAATAATAAGTTAAATGGAGTTTATTATTTATTATTTATATCGTTCGTTCGTCGATTTGATTTATAACTTTATTGCCGTCAATTAGTGGTTTAAACAATTAATTTTATTTTAATTACAATATTGTTTTATACGATATAGTCGTATAATAATTTTATATACTCGCTATTATAGATATAATATTGAATATATTTTATTACAACCTAATATTTTTTTTCTATTTTTTGGTAATTTTTCATAATAAATATTGAGATACCATATATGAATTGAAGATTGAAAATAATGGTTAAGAAATTATATCAATATTAGTTTTAAAGGAGAAATATTGAAATAATTTCTTAACCATTATTTTCAATCTTCAATTCATATATTTCAATATTTATTTATATAAAAAAATAAAATTTATATCAATTGTTTTTGTTAAAAATTTAAATATTTAGAATTTTGTTATATATAATATAATATTATATATATATATATATATATATATATATATATATATATATATATATATATATATAATTATTTTAATAGTTATAATAGACCCGTTTACAAGTTGCAAACGTATTTTACACAATATATAACAGATGGACGTTTTATTGATATGTGAAATAATCTACGATACTCAATGTTCATTATTTAACATAGCTTAAAAGTGATTGCACTTTTACTCAATCTGTGGCATTTATATTCGCTTTCCAAAAACACTTGATATTTTTTTAGAGTAAGTGGTGCCTTTCTATATTAGTTAAGATTCAAATACGTGTACATTTTGTTAATTTCCTTATTACTTTTTAAACGTGTTAAAAATAAATATAAAGTTTTGAGGACTGCATTATAGTAAATATTAACAAATTTGGTTTTCGATTGAATTTCAGCCAAAACTCGTTCGCTCGTTTCGACTGTACTCAGTATATATTATATATTAAAATATATAGATATCTATGTATAGTGCATAAAGCACATCGTTACGTATAATCGATTAGAGTCACTGGCAGCATACACAGTCTGTTATCCGTCGTCGGATCTACGTCCGGGAACAGAAAGGGAACAATAAATTTTAATTGGGGACGCCAACAATTTTATTGAAAGAGACAATCACAATATGAACGAGTCGTTCGCTATGTGTATTTTATTGCACAACAATCGTTTCGTCATCGTCTCGGGTTCGAAGCCTTCTTCGTCTCTGGCCTCAGGCTTAACGGTAGCGAGCATGGCTAAAGTTGTTTTGTCGACGATGGCGCAACCATTATTATTATATTCGACGATGATTGAACAGGTGGAATTTTTTCCATTCCACGTATCCAGAGATGGTATCTTCACTCTTTCGTTCGGCTTCTGTGCGTCGATCTTTTCAATATATCTCTTGTAAACGGCACGATTAAAAATCGAAAAGATTTCCTTGCGATTTTTTTATTACAATTTTGTTTTCGGTCGAAGAATCTTATCGAATTTATGCGGCGTTGTTTGACCGTGGTTTTACTCGTTTACTTTAAGATAAAATAATTATATTGGCCGTATCTGGTAACGAACGATTAATCGCCACGAATTTTTGACTTTTCATTTTATTATTACGAGTGTCGTTTCGATACATATACTTTAATGACTGCATATCTTTTTAAGGATTATTTTTAAAAGATACGAATTTACAAGTTGAATTAATGGGATATATATTTAATTATTTACTAAATTTATTTTTTTTTTAATAAAATAAGTTAAATATGTCTTTATAAGTAATTAAAAATCATTGAATGCAAGTTTAACAGTACAAAGTTTCATTTAATTTTATTTATATTTTCAATACTATACAATTTTCCTTATCCTTGTTGCCCCATTTGAAAATTTCATAATTTTAAAAATTGTGTATATATAGTAAGTCTTGTAAACTCATTGAAATAAATGTACTTAAATACACGATAGTTCCACATTTAAATACAACACGTAGATACTAGCATAAACTATCATAATATAGTTCTCTAATATATGAGAATCAATTACACGGTTCGCAAAACCATTTCTTATTGCACAACCCGGATAACCTTCGTAAATGGAACACAATCGCCACGAGAACATCGAGATTCGCTCTGTGTATTGTTTTTAATATATGTACATATTTTGATCAACATTTTATATTATATATACTAAGAACGGTTAAAGATTTATTTGCACTATTCTACGATTTCAATAACAATATAAAAATCATTTTTTACGAATCTATCTCATGCGTTCGATATGTTTCTCATGGCATAAACAACGATTATAATAATTATCAAGTTTTTGTACACGTGTATAAGACATTTTGCGATATCTCGATTTGAATATTTCAATTTAAATTGGTATCTTTTTGATATTAAAGGTAACGCCTCTGGTAAAAACACCAATAAGAAACTTCAACCACGCCTTCCATTGTCTAGTAATCCACTGGTGGCACAGCTATCATTTTTATTCCCACAATAAACATGCACACAAAAAATATACAATAGTATTCACAAATGTGAATATTTTTTATAAACGTAAATATTCAATATATATATATATATATTTTTAAATTCAATTTAATCGCCAACTAAAATAAATAATATCAATTGTTTTTAATAATTAAGTTTTATCAAATATATTTTAACATATTTTAAATTCTTATTTAAAAACTAAACATCTGAGAGTCTAATATTTACTTATTAACCAATATATAAATCCAATTCTATATCAAATACCTCAGAAAAAAGTAATATTTAAACATTTGGTAAAGATTATAAGATTCGATTCTATTAAAAATAGAAAAATATTATATTTTTAAAAATAAAAATGTATATTTATTGTATGCGTATTCTTTAAGGAATAATGCTTTAAAATAAATTAGTGATAAATATACTCTGTAAATGGTTACATTTAAGTAGTTTACAGAAATCATTTGTTTCTTTTTTTTTAATAATAAAAGTACATTAAAAATTTTGAATTATAAAAAGAGATAAAATGATTAAAAAACATATTAGAAGAATTTCTGCTTACCTCAAAATGTTAATGAGAAAATGTTAATGAGAAAACTAACTACTAAAAATATGACGAAAGAGTATCGAAGTGAAAAAAAAAAAACAAAAATTTATTTTATTTTCGCAAAAAAAATGAAAACAGTGAAAAAATTAATAATTAATTTTTAAAATTTAAATTTTATAATTTAGCTATTCATTTTTTTAACAAAAATAAAATAAAATTTTGTTTTTTTTTCACTTCGATATTCAGTCGCCATTTTTTTTCTGAATTTAGTTTACCGTTTTTTTTAACGTGTATTTAATTTGTGAAATAACATTTGTTTTGTGGAAAACACAAGCTCTTCTAATCCAAGTAGGTTTTTTTTTAATTTCATACTTTTAAATCTTTTTTTAATCCCTTTCTAATAATTCATAAATGAATGAGTAGTTAATAAATGTAGAAGAATTTCAAGTGGAAATATTTAATGAATCAATAATATATTATTTTTTATAATAAAAGGTGTTATAGCCTAATATATATACCATATATATATATATATATATATATATATATATATATATATATATATATATATATATATATATATATATATATATATATCAACACTTATTTTATATATACAAAAAAAAATATTAGCAGACATAAGATTGTATTTTCTTTTTCTAATTAAATTTTTCAATTTAAAAATCGCATAAAGAGTTAGTTTTCAAAACTCCAAATGTTTATTATAACATACTAAACTATTGTATATATATTAAAAATATACAACTGACGATTCTCAACAATGACAACTTTCGCTTCAACTTAACCACATTTTTTTTTTTCAACGAAACTAACGTCGCTCATTTCTAATGATGCCATTAAAAACTAATAAATATTCTTATCTAACATATTAATTAGCGAACAGAAAATATTTCACATAATTTTTGCATGAAAACCATTAGCGTATAAAAAGATCGATAATTTAAATTAGTCGTTTTAATATTGCAATATGAACGCATTGAAAATTTAGTTTCGATAACTGCATATAAAAAGATAGTAAATTCAAATTCACGCATTAATTATTGTATGGTTTATTTAATATGTTGACATATATGTTATTTAAAATATATGAAATATTAAAAAATAAATTTATTTTGATAAATAAAATGAAAATTATATCAGAGAGCTAATCTATCGATTTAGTTTGAATAGGATTTCTATTAAGTATTTTAGAAGAAATTAAATTTTAAAAACGCTCATATTTTTAATTTATCAGAGTTAAAATCTTACTTTACTGATTTTTTTCTAAGTTACTTTTAAATAATTTAAAAAGTTAAGGAAGATAATTTTCAAGTTTTATTTTTCAGAACATAATTATCGTTAAAATTTTTATTCTTTTATTAATTATCAACAAATTTGTGAAATTAGGTAGGAAAAATATAATTTCGTGTATTGTGCGATAATTTTGGGTGCAAAGCAACTTTCACTGTTTCTATGTTTCGATGTTTTTTCGATGTTGGTGGCAGCAGGGGTTTACGACGATTGCGATTAATAATAAATTAATTAAAATAATATTTAAACAGTTCTTCGTGCATTTTCATACTTGACATCCTGAAACTGCTGATATTCTGAATATTTATTTTGCTGTCGAAAATAATAAATTTTCTCTACAAAATATACACACGTATATTTTCTTTGGAAAAAAATAATCGGTAGATCTAATTGATAATTATTTTCATACAAAATGAGATATCGTGAAACTCAACCTCGAGCTATTGAATCGAATAAAATTGCGTGATAATTGAAAATTTCTGAAATGCTAATGAAACGCAAAAAGATAATAAATTTATTATCTTATGAAAATCAGATGAAGAAATATGCAAAATTAAAGTTTTGAAGTTTCCAGCAATTTATAAAACTGTAAAGGGTTAAATAAGTGTATAAAAATTTGAAATACAATAATCAGGTATAACATTTTAATAATTCATTTTGATTTTAATGTATTTAAAATCATATGATATATTGGTGTAATATATTATTAACGTGACCTAAATATTCGTAATACTCTATGTGAGTAAATATAAAAAAATATAATAGTTTTAAATTCAATAATAAATTTGAAACATATTTTCTATGACGATTATTCGATATCATTAACAGAAAACCGATAAATAAGTTATACTAATTATATTTCAAATTAATGTTAAATTATCTGCTTCATATATATATATATATATATATAAAACTCTTAGTTGATGATTTATTGGAAGTCGTGTTATGTTTTTGAGTGAAAGCATGTTTTTTTTTAATTTATTTTGTATTATGAAATGATATAAAAAATGTCTGATCGTATTATTCGTAACCTTGTTTGTTTCAAAATAATTGACTCAATATTAATTGTAATGTCATTTAACATGTGTACGTATAGATTTATGACTGTGAGAATATACAAAAAAATCAATATTATCTTATAATATAAAAATAGTATTCACACTTTATCTATAAACATCTTTAATTTGGCCTATGTATTTGTTAATGATTAAAATAAAAAAAAAACAATTTTTAATAGAGAAAATGATGAGTTATTATGTATAAAATTTTAATAATGTTAAAATAATTTGAACTATTTTTTTAATAAATTTCATTTTTTTGTATATATTAATAATATCAGAAATCTAAAATAACTGTGTGAGTCGAAATTTAAGATTCATAATACCATATACTTACTAATATTATAGTAACTAACTGCTCTTATATTATTAAAATGAAATTTTACAGTTAAAAATATTTTCGGAGTTTAATATTATCAACTAATAATCAAATTATAATAAACGTTTTTATTGTATTGCATTTATTACAATTGAATAAGAACCGAGATTTTTTTAATTTCTACTTTTACTCTAATAGAATTTTCTAGGAAAAATTTAATTGCTGTGGTTTTTCATTGCTTTCAACGATATTGATATTTTCTCACGTTTATACGTTTTTTATATTGAATTAGTACAAAAATTTATGAAATGAAGTTGTGAAAATAAAGTAATTGATATGAAATAGATAGTAATTTAAAAGAAATCAAAATAAAGAAAATCGAAGAGATACGAAAATAAAATGCCACCTCCTTCTAACGATATTTTTTTACCGTTTTACCAACGCTATCATTATCGAATTATTATGCGTATGTTTTTTCTTATTGGCCGTCGTATTTTAAATATAATATAATACGATGTCTTTAAATTTAACAGCGGCGAAAAGTTTTGACAGTAATCCCAACTTGTTTTATTTTTTCGTTCATCGTTCAAAGCGCAAACTTGATGAACGCGCGTGACTTTTACTTTGACACACGGCAATGGTGCTATTAAATTTTTAACAATTTCACGTTACCGACATTCGAAATATAATTGACAAGCATTAATCGCAATTTTTCTTATTAGACATTTATGATATGTGTTATAATTGTTATCACAATAAAATAAATGTTAATCAAAAAATAATGTCGCTAAAAATAAAAACTGCACTCAGTATGTACTTTTTTCTTCTATTTATATCACATATTTTGTTTTTAATATACAATTAAGTTTGAAAAGTAAATTCATTATAAACAATAGTTATAATTTACATACAATTAGAATAATTATATTTATTTTAACTGCATAAATCAGGTTTAATTTGTAGATCATGGATTACTTTGTTACTTTTAAGATTATGGTTTTTATTAATAAAATTAATAAAAACCATTCATTCAACACGCGATCGATATTAATGATCAATATATGACTCTCTAACGTGTTTGTATATTTGCTGCATTTTCTTTGATTTTTTTAATTTATATAATAAATTGCATATTATTATGATATCGACATCATGTAAAATACAATGAGAAATATAATAGATCATTTATTTAATAATTTAGTAGCATTCGATATTCGGTAAAAGGTTCCATTATTTTTAGACGTATTTTTTGCGTATTTATATTACACAATACGCGTTTAACGATAATAACGTGTCACGGTTTAATAAATTTGCTTTTTGCTAGTCGAACAGTTCCAAAACAACCGGGTCGACTTAGAATTGTCCATAGTTGTTAATTAATTTTCATTGTGCAATTCAATAAGTTGTCCGATGTACTTTATTTATTTTTTATTTTATTTCATTTACCATTTCGAAAACAAACATAATTATGTTCGGCTGTTTGAAGTTGTAAATCATAAAACAGCTATGTTGTTTTTTTTAGATTTTGTTGTTGTTGTTCGGCGAGGAAAAAATGCATGACAAATGCAAGGACGTCTAAATATACTTTTATTATATAAACAAAATTTTGCATATAATTAGCATATGATTATTATTTAAATAAATATATTATTTAATAATAGTGATTGGTTATTTTTTTCATAAATAATCTGAGATATTTTAGTGTCAATATAATAATTACAGAAAAAATTATATCGCATTAAATTAATAATATAATATACTATATATATATATATATATATATATATATATATATATATATATATATATATATATATATATATATATATATATATATATATTCATATTATTAAATGAATTCAATTATTTTGACGAAAGGGCAAATAAAAAATTGACATATTACACCTACAAAACTCATTATATAATTTGAAGAATTACAAGTATAATTTTAATTTTTCTTTAGTTTTTTTACACGAAATAAAAATAATTTACCATATTTTAACTAAATATGACGAAATGACTATTTACGTATTATTAAAATTGCTTTATTTTAAAAACAATAAATAATTCATATTTTGTAATAAAAACGTACAATAATAGAATTTTGTATTTATAATAGAAATCTTATTAGGATGATGTCGGTGAAAGTCACTTCAATTGGCAATATCATTAAGTTTTCATAGTGATCTTCGTCGTAAATATAACTTTCTTGTCGTATAACAATTAGTATCATTCTGTAGGTTATCTTGTGAAATTTTATGATCAACAACAAAGTAGCAATCGTAAAGACAAGACGAATTTTAAGATTTTCTAGTTGTCAGTATATTTTTTGAAATCATATGAAGAAAAAACTAAATATTCAATTGCATTTGAATTCGATTATTGCATATAGATTTTGGATCAGTTATCAATTGCCATGTATACACATCTTGAGTGTCCGAGCGTCAATTTAACGAGCGTCGACTATTAAAAATGCATACATGTTTAAAGTGTTCAGTTACCGAACCGGTTGCCAATCGGCCGGTTCAAAACCCGCGGTACCGTAATATACGTTACAAGCCAGTTGACCAGAGGGCCACGTACGTGACACCAACAACGCACTTTCTTCACAAAGATCTTCTTCTTCATATTCGACTTTTACTCGTTTTTTATTTTAATTTTTCTGAAAAAAATCACAAGATTTTTTTCGTCTTTCTTTTTCGATGTGTTACAAGTCATGCATTTTTTTATTTTAAATTTTATATAACGAAATTGTAAAAAAAATCGTACGAATGACTATGTTTGAAATGTAGATGTTCATGTTAATGCTTTATATTTTTTACATTTCATGCACACTATACTAATATTATACGTATGCTTATATGCTGTAAAATGCCATTGTTAATGCAGAAACACGCGTAATGGTAGTCTAATTGACATGAAGTAAACGCACAAGCATCGAAACCGCAATTCACCTGCAATAGCAAAATACGCTAGCACCTTTAAATATCGTGTTAGATCGTAGATTTTCAAATGTTCTTATTGGACTGAAAGCCTTGGGCTAATCAATTTCATGCGTAATTCGCTATATTCACGAATTAGTTCGTACTTTTGCTGATCACTAGCTAACGTAATTTCCATATGAAACAAGCCAAAGATCATATTATTAATTTTTATGTGGTTAAAATTCGTATTAAATCACTGTAAAAAAATCATAAATTTATGATATTTTATTAAATACAAATTAATTATAATAATTTTTTAAATACAAAACTATATTTTTTATATATCAATTGCACCGTTATAATTTATTAATTTGAAAGTATTCGTTTATAGTGCAAAAATTATTCACAAAGTGAACAACAATCACTGCAATCTAAGATCATTTGCGATAAATCACAGCTCATTCTCGATACCTTTCATCGCTTAAATTAATGTTGCAGTTATCTGAAAATCCCACACATTCTCTTTGACTACCCAATATATTCCTGTCAATAAAAAAGACATGAACGAAAGGCAGACAGATGTTTTCATAATTTTCCTCGCGGCATCAAAAATTCAATTGTAATTTTCCATCTCTAGGTTGAATTTATTTTAAACGACCTGTTTAAATTTTGATGGCTTTTATCAATGAGAAATATTTATCAATGAGATTTAAAAAATCTCAGATATAACACACACACATATATATATGTGTGTGTATATATATATATATATATATATATATATATATATATATATATATATATATATATATGTTACCTACGCAAGAACATGGTAATTGTAAAATGTTGGTCTTTTACCTGGGTGCCTCGCCTTAGGTTATTGTCGATAAGTCTTTGTTCGTACGCTTCCAACAACTATCTTTTTTAAGAGCTGTCTTTATGCCAAATCAAAACTGGAAGCTTCCAGAGATCACGAGCTCATTTCATTCATTTAACTGGCTTATAGCCCAGGGGTTTTTCTTCTGTTCTATTCAATTTTCTCTCTGTGATCGTTAGCGTCCAACATCCCAAGTGCGTGCTTAATGCAAAAAAATTATCTCCGGCTACCGTGCTTGATTTGACACAAATTTAATGATTATAATTTTTAAGCAATTACACCATTCAAAATAATAAACACACCTTTTGCAATTGCATTTTACAATGTAACTCAATTGTTTTACAGGTAGAACGATTAGTAAACGATCAGAATGCATGACTTGAAACGCCGTGCTGTAACCGCAATAGCGTATCTAAAATATGTTTTTCCGATCGCATTAAAATCCACTATATTTATAGTTTTATTAAATCTATTACTGGACATTTTTTTATGTATATACGTATATATATTATACTACAAAAAATAACTCAGGTACTTAACCTTTTGAATACTGTCGGTTTTAAAAATTATGATAATCACTTTTGAACTACAATTTTTTTTCATTATAAACAATTTTAATATTGATAAAATTGGCTCTTAGTATGAAACGTAATATTTTATATTAGATGAATTTTTAATAAACACGATTGCGTATGAGTCGATGGATGATGTTCGGTGAGGTAAAAATATATCTAAATGAATTTCTGAATTTATATTTTTTTCAATTATATTGAAGTTTATAGAATTTGTATATAAGAAATTCTAAAAAAACTTAAAGATTACGACGAAAAAACATGAATTATAAAACCAATACGATTTGGGATGTATGCCTTGTTACATTAAACTTGTAGTTTAATGTAATATTCTGCTTAAAAATATTTAAAAATCATCGTGTGTCACAAAGACATAACACAAAAAACTAAAGAAAAATGCTCTTAATTTGAAAAAGAAGAAAGAAACTCGAAATTTAAAAAAGAAAAAATTAAATAAAAATCATTCAAATTTGACCAATACTTTACAAATGTAATCCCATTTAAAAGTTTTGACTCTTAGTTCAATGCATTTATTTATTGGAATCAAAAAAAATCTACTTGTAAACCGAAAACAATCGAATTTCTAAATATACTTTCAATTAATATATTTATAATATTAACACTAAATTTAAAGACAATTCCTTTGTACCCATTCCTAGAGTTTTTCTTTATATTCTAAGTGTTAAAATTTATATTTTTTATGTTTCTACTATATTTTCTGGCCGATTGGTTAGTAGTGCTTATTTTAAATTTTGTAATGTTAAATTAAAAAAAATAAATTTTTATTTTATATTTGTAAGAAAATTTTTAATTCTAAAAATAATCGTCGATTTCTTGATTTAGTTTAATTTAATATAAGTAGTTGTTAGATTAATCTATATCATATGACTATAAGCACAACAAAAAATATTGATAAAATATTATTATTATCTTATAATAATATAAGAATATAAAAATCTCCATCCATTTTCAACTAGGATATACACATATTTAATTATTATTTTTTGTTGTTTTTGTACTTTTTACAGGATAAGTGTCGTTTCGCTCTGACGCAATATCGTAATATTACTGAGTTTGATTAAATGCTTTTATTATAAAGTGTTTTTCTTGAGCGTGGTCAAATATTTGTGCTTTATTATATTTTTATTTTTGTTTGAATAATTGTCAAGAACCATCATCTAGTACTACTTCTCTTACGTTCGAGTGGAAATATTGTTTAAATAATGCTCGATTTATTTTGTAAAATACTTACCTGTGTATTTTTACAGGCGGAAATCCTATACATGTGGAATGAGTTAGTTGTTTTTACAAAATATAATGCCCACACTTGATTCTATTATGTTTTTTCCATCCTTTACGATTTTTATTATGAAGTATTAAAACCTCCGCCTTAATATTTTTTAATAAAAATATTAAAGAGATCAATTTTTATATTTGCTTGCTACTGAATCACCAATTAAATATTTCGATTATAAAATTTCCCACGATTTTTAACGGCGAAAAATAATTCACGTTCAATGTTGAAATTAGCAAATATTATACTTGTATAGAGAACATCGTTAAGAACGACATACAATAAAGCAATTATAACGAAACAACCGCAAATACGAGTAAACAGCATTCTATACTTGAAAAGTTGACATTAATTTACCGGAATCGATGATGGACATGTTGTTAAACGACAATCAGCATAGTGAATGGATGATAGGGATGAATCGATACCGCCATTATGTTTTTTATTTAATTATTTTACCGAAGAGAAAGATTGTGGCATCTCAACGAATAACGTCACAACGCTGATTGACAAAAGAATTTAAAACAAAATAAAAAATAAATAAAAAAAAAGCGGGAAAATCGGTATGTTGGCTGCCATGTTAAAAAGCGTTCAAAAAGCGCGCGCTCGCGCACGTCCTACGTCCTCAATTAGGCCAATAAGCGTCCATCTTCCGGCCATAAACGCTATTCAGTGTTGGCAGCCTTCGTTTACCTCACGACAATACATAAATATCAGTTAAATATTGACCGCGAAACCGACAACCAATACAAAATGTTAACCCCTTTCTTCACAATTCGATTGCAAAAACTCATTTTGAGTTGATACTCTTCCTTACTAAAAATATCAATTTTATTATAAATTCAATTTGAACACATTTACTAATATAGTTTTATCATTTACTATTATATAATATGAAGTTTAAAATTTTGTGAATATAGTTTATAACATTATAACATTACTGTTTCGTTTTATAGATGCAAGATGTATTTTTTTAACAATATTAGTAATTTATTAACTGATCAATTTCATATCATTTACATAGATGTTATCGCATATAAATAATGACAGTTTTTATTTAAAACACTAACGCAATCGGTCATTTTTCAGTTCAAATTAACTTTATATTTTTATATTTATATTTCGAAATAATAGAGAGTTGCAAATTTACAGCTTCGATTTTTTACAATTAAGAGAAGGCGAATTATTAAAAAAAATATGATTGAATCATAAATTTTACAATGAGCCGCCTGTCAGAATGAGAAAAAATAACGAAAAACAACGAATCGTGCCACTTTTTTAATGACCGTGATATCTGTCGAATATCGTTATACAAATTTATTTTCGAAAAAATATTTCATTGAATTTTTATATCTAATTGTTATATTAAAAAAAAAATCAGATAAGATACGATTGTGTTATGAAATTTTTATAAAAATCAAGACAAGGACAATTTTCGTCCAAAATCGCTCACTTTTAAATGTTTAACGGTGTTACACCAAGGATTTTGTCTGCCGATTTATTAGCATTAACAAGAAAATGAAAATCTATATACAAAACAAAATGGAATAAATCGTACATATGTGCATATATTAAAGCTGATAAATTGTAAACAATGGCTATATATTGTATTGCCATGTCAAGGAGATCGACTATCTTCATAATGTAATATATTTAATCTCAAATATGGACTTTAATATCACGCTCATGTATATTACTTTTCAATTATAATAATAATACGTCGCATAATGAGATCAACCATTATGCCTTCGATAATTTATTAAATTGAATTTTAAAAAATATTTAGAATATTTTTTAAACAATATATAAGTGATATGGATTGATGATCACAAAATCAATAATAATATATTATATGAATAATTTTAATAACTGAAAATTATAAAAAAATATTTTGTCAATATTGAGAAAAAAATCGGTAGAGTCCCTTTCTGGTACAATTTAGTTTCGAAGATGGACTGTCTTGTTGTGGATATTCAATGGACAATGTCCAACAGATGTCACAGCTACAAATGGCGAACAAACAGCGACCGAACGATGCTCAATAAGAAAAAAAGCAAAATTCCCAAGTAAATTAGGGTGCAAGGGGTAGTCGCCAAGGAAAATATTATTTTCCCCACATTTTGGATCGATTTAATGCGACAGCAAATTCGATCGATCGAATAATTGGTGTAAACGCCACGCGGAAGAACTGGTATAAAAGGAAAAATAACCAAAGTAAAAAATGAAATTTTCACACAATATATTTATATATATATATATATATATATATATATATATATATATATATATATATATATATATATATATATATATATATAACGGCCGTGGAAATTTAAACTATGTATACATCATTCATATACGTAAAACATTTGAAATACTGTCGATGTAAATGACGACCAAATGATAATAACGTTTATTATACAATATTATATATTAATACAACATATTATATTATTTTAGATATTATATTTGAGATACAATTTTTCAGTAACATTAAAGTCTTATGAGTATGCTCGATCAGAAAAATTGATTTCTGTTAAATTTCCGCTGTCTCGATCTGTATGTACCATTTTTGTCTATAAAAGTTTCGACAACCTTGCTACTGGAGATCGGATAAACTTTAAATTGATAATCTATCAGAATTTTCTTTAAAGGGACGTTTTACTTAATTATTTCGATTCATATTTTTAAATATCAGTAAATTTGGATTTTTAAGTTATTTCTAATAACGAATAGTATATATATATATATATATATATATATATATATATATATATATATATATATATATATATATATATTTAAATTCACAGTTTTCAAAAATAAACTGAGGATTATATAGATTGAAATAAAAAAGGAAGACGTTAAAATAAATAATTTAAAATTGTTATATTATTATTTTATAAAACAATAATAAACATTAGTCTCTTACATCTTTTGGATTTTGAACAACTGTACCATATGTGCATAATAAAAATGTATATTTTTTTTCTTAATAAATATGTATCTAATTGTAGTTTCTGATCATAGAACCAATGTAATACACAGTGGGTGATTGGAAATAAAAGGTTATAATGATGTCGAATTCGTTTACCTTTTACGTTGTTGTATTTTTTCACATATACTATTATATATATGTATACATCTTTTTTATTTTATAACCTTTTGTTCGGCAATAATAATGACATGAAACAGCGCCGACTTTTATATATTAATAATAAACGAGCAAATTATTCTTTTCATCGACAAAAATTAATGTTTTTCTCGTTATTAGAGAATTATTTTTTCTCGGATCGACGATTTACTTATTCTTATAATTACAACGCGACATTGTTTTTATTTGTTTTTGAGTCAATTAACCGTAATTAAAGTAGATCTTCTGCCGTAATATTGTAATTATTGCACATATAGAATAAACGATTTTAATCATTCCAATATCAATAATGGATTGTGGGAATTTTTAATGATAAAAGAATATTTTCTTTGAGATACATTTTATTAAAGTATATTAAATAGTTTTAATGTTTTAAAAACAAATTATTTCAATAAACTATTCATTACAGATCGTTAAACGAAGAATAAAAATATTTATAATCAAAATTTATAAATATAAAATTTCTGGGATAAAAAAAACACACATTTTATAAAAAGTTCTATAAAAGCATTTATAGTGCTATAAAATTCATTTTTATTAATGTCTTCAAGTTTAAAATTATCTAAATATAAAAAGATATTATGATGAGATATTTTTAATTCACGAATTACTTTCTTTTATTTTATATTAAATAACAGTTTTTTTTTAATTATGAGATCAAACACCCGCTGCTTTATCGATTCGATAAGACTGCTAGAGTTTATATATTTATTTTTTTTCATTTCAAAATGTTGTAAGCCTTTTGGCAAATAAATCAATGGCGTAACAGTCCTTCAATATATCAAACCTTCTCTATTGATTTCATCAAATTTTCAGATATTATTTATTTTCAAAAAAATACATATACATTACAGATGTGTCTTAGATATAATTTATCTGGACATATTTTAATCCAGTATATATAGATATATGGTGTCCGTATTTAGACAACAGTCAAATTGCGTAAAATCGAAATGGAATATATACATATGTATAATATATATATACGCCCACATCGTTTCCGAAACTAATATCGAAAGAGTTCTCGCGATAAAGGCCGGCATGCACTGGCCGCGCGAGAACTAGAAGCCGTCCTCTTACCGTACGTCGCTTTAACGTTTCGCTTCTTTTTCCGACGCTGTAAAACGAGACGTACGCTAGAACGAGACGGTGACAAGAATGTCGCGTCCTTATTTGGACAATATGTTGTTATTATGCAAATGAAGCCGAGTGTATCGCGTCCACTTTTAATACATCAATTAGGGCTGCCACATATTTCCATCGTTTAATATATATATATATATATATATATATATATATATATATATATATATATATATATATATATATATATATATATATCGATGACATTTTGCTAATTAAATGTTACATTTGAATTGTGATATATTACGCAATATATTGTTTATACCTATTTCTATGAAAACGTCTTTAATAATATATGTAGTATTTAAATTAAAATTATCTTTGTTATGATACAAATTGACGATGTTATTTAAATTTAGTATTTATTGTTGTAACAATTTCAAAAATATTAAAATATTATTATATGTACAGAATATATCTAATATTTATTGTGTGTATAAATATATAAATATTATACTTATTTGAATAAATATTTTAATTGGATCCTATAAAAAAATATTTAATAACTATTTTTTTTTAATTATAAAATTATTAACGAAAAGCATCTCGTTATAATGTCGAAATATAATATATGCAAAGTTAAACATTATATATTTTTTTAAAACCGCAAAAACTTTTAAAAATACGTTTATAAGTGGCATCCCTGATTTTTTAGACCATCATCCCCGGTTAAAATTTTATCTCGTTTTTATTGTCTTCTTTGATGATGATGGTGTATTTGTTACAATCAACCGGCGACGACTGGAAATCTCGAATGTTTCGAATAAAATAATGAAGTTTACGAGCCTTCGTCCACAATGTACCGTGTTTATGGAACAATTTTTTGTATTATTATTATTATTATTTTTATTAATTTCAATATAAATGGACGAAACTTGTTCACATTGTTCGATATCTGCTGGAAAATTTAATAAAAACGCGAATTACACTAATCATAAGTGAGTTTTTTTATAGCCGACGTTCTACTCTTCTCTCCGTGGAATTTACCACTCCTAGTGTTAGAATTATAAATTATTAATAATAGAAAATATACCAGTTTTGCTAATTGGACGTTGATTTACGATTTTGTGAGATTTTTTTATTCTTTTATTATTTATACTATTTCTTCGTTGTATAATGCACAACTGATTTATTTCGATAATAAAAATTGACAACTACCAACCGCACACAATTTTTTCACATTAAATGTTATAATCTAATAACATTATTCCATATATATATATATATATATATATTATGTAGTTTTTAAAATGATGCTAGAAAAATATAATTTAATGAGAGACGAAAAAATTGTACAGAATTCAAAAAAATACAAACAATAATTAGAAAATGTTTTATCAAATGCGTTCTTTAAAAATATTCTTAATAATCATTGTAACACATTGATTACTCTTAATTAATAATAATATAATTTAAAATCAAACTAGATATATTTATACTAATTAATATAAAAGTATAGAAAAAAATATTTCTCATGTAACAGTTATTGTCTACCAGTCATTCTTTTCTAATGGTTTATATTTTTGACGATTAAATTGTCAATTGCAAAAACTCGTTAAAATTTGACATTTAGTTTCTTAATGAAGTTTTAAATAAAAAGGGCAGTTTCCACAATTAAAAAAATGAATACACCCGAAATATTTTTGGATTTTCATTCTAAATCTATGAACATTAATTTCATAAGTTAACTTGACTATAATATAATATATATTTTGGAGAATATAATACTGATTAAAAAGTAAGGTGAATTTGTTTATAATATGTAAATTCTTTATTTATTCTTCTAAATCAATTTTATCCTCTTTAAAGTAATTCCCGTCCAATAAAACGCACTTTTGCCAACGCTTTTTCCAGTTCTTAAAATAGTCTTTTTCCGGTATAGCCTTTATATTAAGACCTTATTCGATTCGGTTTTTATCCTCAATGGTGAGTCGAGTTTTTGGCAAAAAAAATCGCGGAAAACTATGACATAGTGAATTATCGTGATGAATAAACCAAGAGTTGTGAAAACACGCGTAACTCGGAGATAATTAAACCTTTTGACAAAGACACTTGACAAATGTTATAGACAGTCCTACCAACCTAGGAAAAAAAATTTACCTGCCTTCCTAATGCCTGGAAGTTTTAAATAACAATTTCACCTTATTTTTTGATCACAGTAGTATATTGAATTTTATAATTATTAATATTTTTAAAGTGATTTTTACATGTTTTAGAGCCATTTCAGATAATTACACAATATCTGAAAACTGATTTAAAAAAACATATGCATATGTATATTAAAAACTAAATATACAAATGAAAGAAATAAAATAATAAAACAAAACCAAAAAATAAATAAAAAAAAACATGAAATACAGTCGCGGCACTGGTCTCCTCACTAAACGAGTTCTTTTCTCATTTACCTGCGAGATGCGGCCCGGTATCAGTTTTTAAATGAACCATTAAGTACAATGAAATACAGAGCTGTCGTCTTGGACAATCTCAAAGACAATAGAACGGGTCTTTCACGTTCGTCTCTCGGCTCTTTTGAGGTCATCTCTGGTCTTTTTTCGAAGTATCCACCGTATGAACGCGCGCGCTGCGAACATGTGTGTGAACACCATACTCTTAGCCGAGCCGACCAACGATTACAATTAACCGCGTGAACGACCCCCGAGACAAATGCTAATGCATATTATTATACCGACGTATAATTGATACGACACACGTTACATGTGTATATATATATATATATACCATATATATATATATATATATATATATATATGTACCATATATATATATATATATATATATATATACCATATATATATATATATATATATATATATATATATATATATATAAGTTTTTTAAGAGAAAAATAATATAAATATTATTATTGAATCTTTAACCGATTACATTGTTTTTAATTCTCTCAAAAATTGAATGATGTTGAAAATTTCATGATAAAAAATATTTACATAACCTATTTCAACGAATAATTAAATATTGAACGTACAAGTATTAATATTTTAGTTGTTATAGAAACTTAGTTTTATAATATAAAAAGGCAATTTCTTACTTCTTCATATAGAGGTTTTGCATTGCGGAGAGCGCTCACTCGTTTTTCCGTTTGTTGTATTAACAATGTTTTAAAAACAATGAAGGCTCTCAAGGCAGGCGGGCAAGGCAGAGAGATAAGAGAGAGCGGTTAACTGAAAGTGCATTGTTTGACTTCTTCGGTCCCTTAATCGAACAATAGTGAGGTTGAGATTGGCCATGATTCATCGCGCGGCACCGGCCACAAGAGGGGCCGACCATTGTTTCGTCAATCACACGTTTCACTCATTTGGTTTTTGTATGTAAAGTACACGCATTACACTTGTTCACCTGTAAAAGGAGTCCTGCTCCGGAGTAAAAGATCCGCTTCTCGTCCCTCTCATTTTCTTTCTGCCGCTATTCTTTTCCGACGATCCGAAGCGACTGCTAGAATGTCATTGTCGCTTCGATTGTCTTTTTATTGTCGTCCGCTTCCTAACAACCAAAACTATGTATTTGTGTACATCGTATATTTATATTCAATTAGTGGGAATCGAATCAAATAATCGAATTTTTGACTTATAATTCTTTTTATATGCACTCAAACCACCTGTTCAGCGGTTTCAGCTTTAAATTTATTTTTATCATTATCACACTTGCGCAATTTTCTCGACATTTTTCTAGTTTGGTGGATTATTACGATTTGTTTTGTAACGTGTCTACTACATAAAACGAGGTTTGAATCTATTTGTAATATTCGTCACAGAATGCTTAATAATAATATCGATAATAAAATGATTACAAATTGGAAAAGTGATTAAAGTATTTACCTTAACCGTTGTTAATTTACTTTGTACGCTATAATTCCTAAATATGAATTTTGCCAATATTTGTATTAATTTATTTTAGTTTCTCCAAAGCTTTGTTACATATACAAATTTTATTATATGTTATTTTTCGACTATTCATAATTTTACAGCATAAAAAATAGTACAGGAATTTCTTTTAACAAAAGTTTAACGGAAAAAGAGAATACGAAATTTTATTCCATTTTAGCGATACCTATTTTTCCACAAAGTGCTTTCAATTTTTTCAACCCTTTTAACACGTGTTCCATTAATATCCGGATAGAAAAAGATACTTTATTAGCAATAATATATAGATATTTTTGGGTACAAATTCTACCAATGATTAAAAATATTTTTTTAACTTTTAATAAAATTTTATTTTGTGTACTTTTTTTGTTCTATAGAAAAAAAATATTTTATAATATTAAGATGATTAATTTATAGACAATTTTCATTATATTTCTAAGTTAAAAATGTAACATTAAATTTCTAAAAATATTTGCATTTTACATAATTACATATTTGAATTATTTATTAAATTAATTTATGAAACGAATTTAATATTCGTTTGTCGATTAGTTTTTGAAGTACTAAATTGTGTGATGTAAATTAAAACAAATTTTCTTTTATTTATTTTCAAACTAAATATGATTTAACTGCAATATTAACAATTATTATAATTTAAATTTCAAATCCAAAATTTTCTATATGCATGTTGAAATTGTGGCATTTAATTTTTGATATATCAAACTTAATTAATATATATATATATATATATATATATATATATATATATATATATATATATATTGTCAAAAGAACTTCCTTCTTAATTTTATACATGTATATATTTTATAATTTAAATGTTCAATTTATATTTTTATTTCATATTTTCTGTTAAAGATTTCAAAACAAATTATTAAAGCGGTGTATGTTTATATAAGTTAAATTATATTATTAAAAAAAATGTGATTCGGGACGAGTTTCAATATTACTAAACAGGGGAGCGAAGTCCAAAAGTTAGATGCCCTCGCTATAGATAATAGATTTATTTTTCTATAAATATACATTGAAATCAGATTTGAAATTTACAATTGATTGAAGAATTCTATAATTTATAATACCAAAAAATGGAATATATTTTTTTATTAAATGTGGAATAAATAATTTTAAATATAGAAAATGAACATGTAAAATTTAGATTTTTACTTTTTAATGATTATGAATGTCAAATATATTGAAAATGTCATTTTAAGAAAGAATTGAATCGTAAAATAAATCGAATTTCAACTCATAAGGAATATCAATAAATATATTTGATTAATTTAGAAATTTAATGTTTTGAAAAAACAACCTGTGTACATATATAATATAATGTTGAAACAGTGAAAAATTTATATGTAAAGGGCGTTGGTGTGTTTGTAAAAATTTAAATTTCTTCGCACGTTGAATTTCACGTCATGAGCAAAGGAAATAAAGCAGGGCCGGCGTTGGAGATTTTTATCTTCGCATAATAAGTCTTTGCGTCTGTCCATCTGTCCGGACGACACTAAATTTAAGAGAAAACCCGGAGAGTAACGGACCCACCGGTTCGAACACATAACAATGATAAAGGAGAACTTCGGAACTCGTTTTGGAATCTTTTTTTTTCTTCAACACATCCACCTCCAACCTCATATCTCCATTTCATTATAAATCGTATCGTATTTTATTATTCACCTCATTTACAGGTTGGACGTTGGGTTTGCATAGGACGCCGTATGCCTTCTTAGGTTATCTCCAGATAACTAATGTAATACAATCTTGAACTCGGTTGATAATGATGTAAAATATGCACGTACCTTTTATGTGCAGTGATATCAACAGAAATATAAAAAAAAATGAATATTGTTTATAGTATACATTTTGAAATTTATACATAATCATAAACTATCCTCTAGGAAAACATATTGAAATATATTAGTATTTCACGTGAGATAAATATTTTATCATGAATGATTTAATATAACCCGATTTTAACAGTTAAATAATGAAATAAAAATTAATTATGTCATGAAATACTCATTATACTTCCCTTTCCTACAGTTGCCTTTGACGAGTTGTCCGTGACTGTTTATTTTATAATAAAATTCAAAAACCTAGAGATGGAAATTGCTTCGTTTTCGAAGACGACCGCGTTCACTGTCGCGCATACGAATTTGCATTTTATTGAGAAATTGCTATCGTTCGAAAGTAATATCTGATATAAATGGCTATTAGCATATTCGAAGCATTTGTCAATGTTTTATATTATTATTTTTTATTAAACCGGCTAGACTGGTGCGAGCGTGTGTGCGCGCGTGCACACGCACGTACGATTAAATAAAACGCTGTATTGCATACAATGTACAAAGCGATACGGTAAATTCGAATCAATTTTTCATACGTTATGGAAGACAAAAAATAAATAAATTAATAAATAAATATTGATTGTGTTCCACTTATGTAGATTTTTTCCTCTGTTTTAATGTACATTTGATACGAACGAAGTTGAAATGGAACCCGTTTTCGAGACTGCAAAATTATACAATATATGGTTACGTCTTAAATTTTACACGTTGACATGTTATTTGTTATTATCATTATGCATTTAAAGTAAAAAATATTTGTTTTTTAAATAAATCATTTAAAAATTGAATATATAAAAATTATAATTTTGCACTAAGATACAAATATAAAAATGAAAAAAGTCGGAATTCGAATTATGAGGATAAAATATTAAAATATTGATTAACAAATATTTGTTTCTATAATTATAATGCTAACGATATTAAAAACAGGCTAAATTTTTAATAATCGAAAATAAATATACTATAACGGCAATGGACAGTATTTTTTATGAGTGTGGGCGATGTTCATAATCGAGTAGTTCACCCGTCCAACATACGATATTTTACAATATTTATGTCTCGTTAATAACTCAATCGACATTTTAGAATAATAATATAAAACGACAAAAAATCAAATACACACACATATGTAATGATGTATGTGAGAAAAAAACCGTAATAAATAAATAAATAAGAATTTGCACAATTTTTATTATGCACATTTTATGCATAGCTTAGTGGCGAACGTTTATAAATCACTGTACTCATCTTGCGACCGGTTACTTTTTAAGCTCATAATGTATTACAGCAGTTGAAAAAAAAACCGGAATTGTAAATTACCCCGTTTATTACCAACGCTTGAAATACCAATTTTATACACGAATTTATATATATATATATATATATATATATATATATATATATATATATATATATATATACATATATATATTATTGAAAATTTGTTAAAATATATTTATTTATAAAACGATTGAATAAAAAAAACTATGTGATCAAATTTAACCCGTAACAATTCAATTTAAATCGATATTTTTTCCTTGATCCAACTTTCATTGATATTTGTGTAAAGTTTGAGTAAGACTTCCATTCAGAACACATGATAAATAATAACATTTAAGGAAAATCGTTTCTTGGTAATTAATATATAGACTCCATAATTTATCTAAAAAAACATAAATTAAATGATAATAGTGATATTACTAAGATGCGGTTTGAGTCGAGTTTCACTTTATTTGACGTATAAATTCAAAATTATTAAAATACTATTATTTGCTCTATATATATACTATACAATATTGTTTATATTGTTTACTATATTTAATAATAACCAGCCAATTTGATTATTTGAGTAATATTTATTATCTTGCCCAACAATAATTGTCATTATTCACAATGACCAGACATGAATTATATAATATTACTAAATTTATATATATATATATATATATATATATATATATATATATATATATATATAGTGTTTCATAATCACTTAATTAACATTCAAGTATATGTATTGAAAAAGTATTAAACATTCATTACCTGTATTTTGCAATTATTTTCACATAAACACTTGAAATATAAAGGAAAAACCGACAAGCACAAATTATTTAGATTTATTTTTAATCAATATAACACATATCGAAATCAACTCTCAAACCCATAGCGTTATTACAGAACAACGTCCGCAGTTACAATGAAAGCCCTCGTAGCATTAGATGAACCAACACGTCTACATCCACTACATATAGCTCTTCCCGTGTACATATTTATGACTGGATATAGTCTACGAAGCCTATATAATGCGTCGTAGCACTTAGAGCACTTAATTTTACAGTCGCAGGCTACTAGTAGAAAATTGGCAATGTCCTGTTTCAAAATTTCACTATCTACAGGTATTTTCGACACATATTTCAAAAGTTCACTTATAAAATATTAAATAGAAATCGATACGCGCACAATATAAGCATAAATATTTGACCGTTCTATGGCAGCTCAAAGCGAACGTCTTGAGTTCGTCCTCTCTGAATATTTGTTCAGGACTACAAAAGACTTACTGGTGTGTAGTAAAGGAGACGGTATCCCCGAGGAGAATGCAGCTGACCGCACCGATAATTAGATATAGTGTCCACTCATTACCCTATTGATTGCTCTATTGTCTTTGCTGGAGTGTCCTGCACTTTGTAAGTACAGTATACGCATCTCTGAAGCAAAGCAATCCAATTAGTTGTTTTAATTAAATTTAATTTCCCTTTATGATATTGTGAACATTTTCATTTTATAATTCAGAATATGACGTCAATTAAAACATTCTTTGAATGCTAAAATATTTACAAGATTTCTATTATTTCTTTAATTAATAATACTATTAAAAAAATTAAATTACTTTCACATTATTTATTAGCTCTATTTAATAATCATTCATTATGGTGTGCGCGTGTGTGTAGTGAATAAAGTAGAAACTAAATAAGTCATTTTAATTTTTATGTAATGATTTAAATAATTTCATTGCGTTTTATGTAATGAGATTTTATAAATTGTCGTTTTCTATTGATATCTCGCGAATAATTATATAAAATATACAATAAATTTATTAAAAGTTTTTTACTAGTATTAAAAATTGATATAATGTAACCAATGTTACATTATATCAATTTTTATAATGTAACATTATAACCAATGTTACATTATATCAATTATATTAAAAAAAATGATATAATGTAACATACAATAAAAAAAAATAATATTCAATATAAAGTTTCCAGTTATATGGGAAGCAATATAAAATTGTTGTAATAATATAACATAAAAAATAATAATTTAATTTTTAAATAAACATTTGTACAAATATGAAAATATTTTATAAAAAAGTACATGTTTTTAAGATTGAATATTGAATATTTTATTATATTTGGAATACATTTTAAATGTAATAAAATGAATTATGTGTAATCAATCACTACAATTAGTATTTAATCGATCTGTGAACGGTTAATAAAGCATATTTCAAAGTACACATTGCACATGACATATATATAGGTATATTAAGATTATTAAATGAACAAGGTCAAAATCGGTCAAAGAACGTTGAATAATCTTACACCAGACTACACAATAACCCGACACTGAACTACCAAAGTCGTCCTTAATTAACGAACCAACAATAGACTTCCCGATCACTAAATTAATTCCCAACAGATTATGATGATCCTGTGGACGCTCTTATTACACTATATTATTATTGCTATTCGATTATTTTGGTTTATTTATTTCAATATTTGAATAATAAAAAATTGTATTAAAAATTAATATTAATAGTCGTTTAAAAATGCTCGAAATTTTAATATTGTATTTCATTGAAATTGAAATGAAAGGGGTTAAATTGACTGTCGGTATAACATTTCACAGAATAATAAATAAATAGGCGAAGATAAATCATATGGAATAACATCAAAAGAATATTTGGACAGCGTTTAATTAATTTGTTCTCTGATAAATAAAAGTAAAATTTGGTAAATCCGAATTGCCGAATTTTATTAGATTAACAATATTAGTTTATTAGTAGTAAAAATAAAAAAAAAAATTAATAAAATCATTGATCAAAATGTTTTTGTTATGTATGAAAAACAAATAAATATACAGTGATATAAACATGTGAAACAATCGATAACACTTGTCACCATTGTAAAACGCGACACGGAATTTATAAACGCCGAACGACGGGGGTAAAAAGCGGGAATCGAACCTTGTGCCGAGCAATGCGTGTCGGCGAATCTTCTTTTTCTTTTTTTTTTAATCGCGAATTGTTTCCCAACGTATCGAATGTCAACAACGAGCAACACTAATAAAGAAAAAGATAAAGAAGATTAATATTATAGATAGTCATCGGTCATTCGACTGCTACTATTACTACTATCGTTTATTACCTATTTTTATTCTATGATATAAATTTACTATTTTATATTGTACATAAAATAGCAGAGTATTTTTCATATGTTGGGACAATTTCGTCCCTAAATGATATCGGACATCAAAGGATATAGATATTCCAGGAATTAATATATATAGTAGATATCCGAGGGTGACACGTTGATAATTCATTTAACCGCTTTGTCTTTTAGTAATAAATAGGTCAATTTTATAATATCGATTTTGATGTGAAAAAGTAAAAATTGTAATTTTTATGGTTTATATAATAACAGTATGAACAGAAAAATAGATTGAATAATCAAAAATATTGAAAAATGTCTAAAGTAAAGTAATTAGAATGTATCAAGAGAAGTTTCCTTACAGCGTTGCCTGAAAATGATGATAATATCAAAGATACAGAAATATTTTTTGGAAAACTGACGTTTCACAATTGAATACTATATTTATTTAGCTCGTCGAATTAAATATGTGGGCTCGTAAATCGGAACGCGTTTATTTATCAATTTATTGATTCGCGCACTGATTTTCCACTACCGGTTAACTTCTTAGTGTTTTTGCTATAGAAGACGTTCGTGTTTATTTGAGTTATAGCTTCTTAGGGAGCGAGTAAAGCAAGCACCTGTCCCACGTTAACACGCAGAGCCTCGAGACATTTGTTTCTAGCTTGTTTGTTTGTTTGTTCTTTTTTTTATATATATGACCATGTATAATATATATATATATATATATATATATATATATATATATATATATATATATATAATTATTATAGGGATATAATGTAAATATTTGTAATTTGGAGTGCATAAAATTTATTAATAAATTTAAAAATTTCTTTAACCTCTACATTCATACCACAGATCCTATTAATCATATACTATATATTTAACAAACTAACTTTTTTATAAATTTGGTCTATATTCAAAAAAATATATTTGTTGAAAATTCCACTGCAAGCTGCATAATTTAATTATGAATTGAATGTTGCTTACATTTACCTGTCATTGATTATCTACAAAAATACGATTAATTATTTATATGGAATTACAATTGTCCATAGTAATTATTGTAAAAAATTGTACTTCTTATTATTTTATAATCAAATCTCATTACTCGTATTTTATTTTTTTAATATTATGAATTAATTTTCGATTACTTTTTCACTTAAAGAAATTTTATTGTTCATTGTTTATGTTTATTGATGATAAAAGCGGTCATCGTTTCAATCACTCCGTACACGGGATAGCGCATGAAGTTAGACCTTCATTATTATATGCAATAAATTCGAAAACTATCCAAAGCGAGTGTTTAATTTACTCGTCGTGTAAAACTCGAACTATACCTTTATATATATTTACACACACACACACACACACACACACACACACACACACACACACACACACGTAAATCTGTGTGTATTTTATGTATCGTTATATGCGGCGGTTGTGGGTATTACTAGCATACTATATAATACTATAATATAGTATACATTCTCCGAAAGGAAATTGAACGTGTGTATAATAATAATGCGTTAAGGAAGTCGGCCTAACTCGCTTGTACGTACAACTTGGAAATTAAGCCATGCAATTTCGTGCAAATGTAAGTGGATGCGTTTTCAACGCATTATTGTTCGTAATTAAATGTGATCGTTTCGATTTTATCATTACATTCGGTTTGAGGGACATTTTAAAATTACTATTTCGAACTGTATTTTTATTTTATCAAAAGCAAATCTTTCGTTAAAAATTTTAATTTTTAACATTTCAATAATCTCTTTATATCAATGATTATGCACGAATTATTTTCAATGAAAATTTATGACATTTAATTGTCATTTAAGTATTTAATTTATAAAATAAAAAAGCAGTATTACCGAATGTTTTCAATCGAGACCACCAACATTTAAGAAAAATAATTTTTTGACAGCACTATTATTTTACAACTATTTTATTGCCGTTGCGATATAGTAAATAAAAGTTTTTATAACAGTTAAAATTTTTATTAGGAGTTAAGCAAAAAATATATTTTCATTATCAAACCAGTTCTGAAATATTTTATTAATTATAATAGCTGCCTTTTTTGTTATTAATACATTAAATATAAAAATAATCTTTTTTTTCTACCGCAATAAGATTAAAAATGAAACATAAAATAATACACCGTCGTAATTTTACAACATCCTGATAAATTTAGTAATTTATGAAAATGAAAACATAAATATGTGTGCAGATTTCCTCTGGATATATAATTAAGCGGCAACAACGACATCCAAACCATTAGCATAATTCAAAAACTTTGAAGATCGACCGTCTTGGATGTCATTTATTTATTAAGGCGATGATGTCGGATCATTGCTTTCCGTCTCGCATTTTATTTGTATGCAAATAATGGTAGCCGAAGTACTGTAACCGATCCCGAGGGCTTCTTTAGAATCGCGTGATTTCCTTCGAGCATATAGCCACCGAACTGCAAGACACCCACGCGAACGATCGTGAATTAACTCTTGCCAGATTGTAAATTATGCCAGCTCTTTGTGTTGACTAAGAACAGTTTTCGTTTCTTATTTTTATCACTCTTTAAAATTTTTATTTTTCTTTAGTATTGTTATGATTGACACTTCAACACTCAAAATTTTAATGTTGATATGCTAGGTTTAGTTATTTCTATTTCATCTTTTTTACATTATTATATATACGTGTACATAAAACTAGAACATTTATATGAAAAAAAAAACAAAATTTATATTATTGATATGATACGAATTCGATTGTTTAATTAGTCAAAAATTCGCAATTAATATTATATATTGAATTCCAATTAAAAAATAACAAATGATTTATACGTATTTCTTATATGATGAAGTAAAAAAAAATAACCATAAATTGAATTAAAAATAATTGTTAGAATATATAGATTGTATTACGGTTTGATTTTACGTGGAGTTCAAATACATATATTTTTTTTATATTATATATCGAGATAACTACTTATAAAAACAAATAAATAATCGTTTTAATACGTTAAACGGATGTGGCGCTACGAAAAGAATTATCTGTGTTTATAATAAGAAAAAAAAATAACATATCGCATTTTATTAATCAATATCGTATAAATTAACGTCAAATGTATATTTTTTTATCAGCCATAAATATTATGATCACAAGAATCGGTATTAGCAATGGAAAATAGTTAAATTTTCCATGCGGATATATCGTTAATTAATTAACACATTTTTATAGATACCATTAAAAATCGATAAAATTAATTTAGACGTAGAATACGATTTTTATGCGAAATATTAGCGATTTTCTTAAAATATACTACATCATACACACACACAATATATATATATATATATATATATATATATATATATATATATATATATATATATATATATATATAAAATTTGAAACAATTGATCTGAACAAATAGGCTTCACAAAACCAATTAAAATTGTATAGAACGAATAAACGAGTCATCTGAAAGTCTCAATTCGACTTGTTTGCAATGATGAAATTTATTGAACGGACGCAAAAACAGATTAATCTCTCTGATCGACGACATGAAAATCAATCGACAAAACAGATAATCTGCGTACACTATTTCAATGTTACGTGACGATCATAACGTATAGCATCCCGTAATACCAATAATAACTATCGTGTGAAAGTTTCAACAGCAAGATAAACTTCATGTATACAGTGCGATCTGAAAAATCGATGAACTTTTATCAAATAAATTTTACCAAAATTTTTATTATGTATAAATCTATATTTTAAATTGACAAGAATCATTTCATTATAATTAAATTTTATTTAGATTATTGTTACATATTTATATGGATGTGTTTATTTATCTGTATGCAAATTAAATAGACCCTAGAAGTTGAAAAAAAATCTTAAAAAAGTTTTTTATTGCATAATAAAATTTTGAATATCAAAAAAAAAAAAATAGTTAGAAATGTACGCCAACTTGTAGCACTGACAGCAATTTTCATGTACAACGAACGCTTTCTTATTCTCGGGTAATTTACACGACATTCGATTTATTCGATCCATTAACCTACGACACGAAGCTTTTTACGCCACTCGCGGAATTCATGCGTGCGCGTTATAAAAATATATTTTATATTTATAATTTTAATTATGTATTTGACGATAATTGACGTCGACGGTTTATTGGGCCACGTTTGAGTGGACTATTCCCGGCCTGTCACGGTGCTGAATCTTCACGCGTGCAAGTGGAACTCTTGAACTTCGAAGCAATAACTCATCATTGTATTGCCCGGTATGATGGGCACGTTTCTTCAAAGCGCAAATATGAACATGTATACAGATATATATATATATATATATATATATATATATATATATATTATTTATTTGTTATTTTTCGCGTGTGTGCGTAGTCTCTCAAGTTCTTAAGATTTAAATTAGCGATTATAATAAACGCAGCGGGAGCTAAAATATTACTAGAACAGATAAAAACCGATATTTGCGTATGTGTATATATAAAAGTCGTGATTCGTCTTCTCATTGTTGAAGATGAGCGACTGACTAACTTGATAGTGATAGAAAAATATACTATTTTATCGGAAGATATAAGTTTTATATGTAGTAAATATAATCATGATTTATAGTAAAAAAATATGGTTTTATGGCGATGATATCATTAGACAGATATTTCACGCTTTCGTAATTCGTATCGACCGCATTCACTTTGCAAATTTCTTTTTTTATGGGAAAAAATTGAATGTTAGCTAATTTCAATCTAAAGATAAATATTTGTCTGATATTCAATTTTCGACTGTCAAAGATGACGAAACTTTAAAATATAACTGTTTAACGATTGATCTGTAGCGCGATATTATATAATAGATGAAATAATATTAATTATATCATAAATTAGATGCTCGTTTTAATATTTAAATAGCTATATAATCAATAAAATCAGACAGAGAAACATATTCTTTCAAATATTTATTAACACACACACGTATATATATATATATATATATATATATATATATATATATATATATATATATATATATATATTTATTACTTATAGATTTAAAATATATATAAATTCTAAATTCAATAAGATAAAATATTGCCACTTAGAAAGAATCTTTATCCTGGATTATCTGAAAAAATTCTTTTCATATCTCATTTCTGTCCTTATCTCTGACGTTTCTTATCAAAAATATTTGCTTCGTTCTCGTTCTTTGAATTTAGCTTTTTATGATTAAGCGGATGTATTTTTTTCATGAAAAACATATTGGACATAAGAGGTTTAATGTATTTTACAGGATTTGTAACAAAAAGACATTTTTTTTTACAATTGTACATTTGATCTTGTATAATGGTATATGGTATATACCAGTTGTAATTGTAAAATCACATATTGGATTTCCTTTGTCAATTCTTTATTCATTTTCAAAGTTTACATTTTGGAACTGAACAACATTAAATTAAATTTATTTACAACTGGATTTAATTATTGTTAAAATTTCAAATATTTACACTTCAGTTATAAAATAATTTAAAAGCGATCCTGACTTCTAACAATATCTATTAAATTTTAAACACATTACTAATATTTAAATCCATTTTTTCCGACTACAACAATTCATTAAAGATATTATATATATATATATATATATATATATATATATATATATATATATATATATATATATATATATATATATATTATAACATTGTTAACTATTACCTAAAGGTAATATTTAACAATATAACCTTTATTTTAATATTTAAATATTAATACGTAGTCTTGACATATTTTACACTGTATAGTTATAAGATTTAAAGAATCTTTAAGACGTACGAAAGGTTTAAGGCAATATTTGCAGAATTTAGTTGGAGTATCCAGATTAATAATGACAGAAACAAAGGCAAAGTTGAATCTACATACTATACAAAAATATATATTGCTAAAAGATAGCACGAAGTTGTGTCCGTGTCGACGGAGGTCAATTAAACGAGTTAAACAATTAAGTATGCGCGAACCGCGCGCGTCACGGCGTCTCGGCCACAAACGACGCATTGTTCGCCCGCTAATGGGCTTCTTTATTCGCCCACTCTCGTGTCCCGCGAACCAATGAGATTTTTTTTCAAAAAATAAACACTTTGCATGCAATTTTTCATCGACCAATCACAATTAGAACCAGCTTTTGTACGAGAAAGGGCGTCGCTAATTGTATAAAGGAAAATTAATAATGACTATATACTTTGAAAACAATAGTATCCGAAACTAATTCAAATAATTTTTAATGCAACCAAATAATAATATAACATTAACATTTCATTGAAGAACAAAATATAATGAAATATTTTAAGTGGTAAAAAATTAAATTAATAAATTGCAACAATTTAAAACTTATATTATTATGGTAATAATATGATAATTTCAGTTCAAAATTTTTTTACAATAAATTTTATTTATAAATGTCATATCATATATTGTGTTCATAAAATAATATAACATCTATATTAATTAACGAACGGTTTTATATATGCTCCTGTTTTTAAATTGAAATATTATAGAAAAAATATTAAATAAACTTATAAAATAATGTCACGTTTTTATAAATATAAAATTTAAATTTAATAACAATACCCATAATCATCAAACACTAATTTAGTAAATTCAATTAATTAAAAACACGCATTCGATCTTTTCATAAATTGCAATTAGCTAAATGATTTATAATCAGCAAATTAATTATATTACAGACATAAAATTAATTCTTTGTAAAACGAGTTCTTAACCTAATAAATCACAATATTCTTTAATGAGTCTGATGAATCTTATCGGATTAAGTTTCGTCGACATGAATATATATATATATATATATATATATATATATATATATATATATATATACACATTAAATTATAAAATATACAATTATAATAATAATATTTACTTGGAAAATAAAAATATATCATATGTATAAAGAAAAATAATAAAACGAGCGGCAAATATATCGGCTCCCAGCCTAATCTCGCACAGTAAAAAGAGAGCCCACATCCATAAACGAGCTACGAACGAAATTAAATAAATATAAAATGTGTAAATAAAAAACAATAACGACTCAATAAATCACAAATGGACATTTGGAAGCTGAAATTTTTGTCGATAACGGTCTTACAACAATTTAGTAACAACGGCACGACCGCTATAAATTAACGCGATGTCCGCGTTTACAATGCGACTTGAAATCGAATATTTAACAAAATTATATATATATATATATATATATATATATATATATATATATATATATATATATATATATATATACTTACACTTGTATAATGAAAATATACCGAAGGAGAACTTGAATTCTTTTGTTAAGATAATAATATGAAAAAAGATGATTTTTCGACGCTAAATGTTACCTACCACATATTCTAAATATATAAGTTCATATTCGATCACTGCAAGTTTTTATCTAATTAATTATTGAGAGCTCATCAGGTCGTTTATGTTCAAATTTAAATTATTAAAAAATATTTTGAAATTTAGATCTTAAAATTATTATTATACATGTATATATCATTAAATGAGAGAGCTTTGTTAAAGATTTAAAAATTCTATGTATTTTATAAATTTAAAAATTAAATATAATATTAATTAAGAAGATCTCATCATATTAAATTTCATCTCATCATTTTAAATTATGTTAATATCGAAATAGATATTTTCGAAAATATTACGTAAAAAATTCTAGATTATTATATTATTGATTTTGTGCGATAAATTAGAATATTAAATCGAATGCCACTTTTAATTAAATTCAAACGCAATAGATCAAAAACTTTTAAATAAATAAAAGGACTAATTATTTGAATAAATATAATAAAATGTTAAAACAATATGACCGATTCTATAATCATTGATTCTTATAATAAACGCAATTTTATGTGGATATTATTACGTGTAAACGATACGTCGAATAAAACATAATGGTTTCCTTCGGTGCGGTCATTCGTTTAGGGGTGTATTTAGCGGTTTAAATTGGCAGCTAACAGGCACCCACATATTGACCTCGAGGTCTGTTAAAATAATGGATCGGTGAAACGGGACACGCGCCCTAATTAATTGTTAAATTGCATACGGTTAAACATCGACTATATGCTAATGCGACGCGCCGACTTCACGCCGACGGCGTTCCAACATTTCAGCATTGTTTTCCAAAATTGTATTACGCCGACTTTTCGTATAATTAAATATCTAGACCTTAATTCGTTTATAATATATATATATATATATATATATGCGTTTATGTGCATGTGTATATGTGTAGCTAAATTAATATCATAAAATTATACAAATGTTTAAATTAGAAAAAAATAAATCGCAAAGATTCAAACTTAGAAAAATAAATGATACGTATTTTGAGTTGAGACGACACTTATGTTATTATATAATATATTAAAACCATCGCTAGTTTATACGTATTAATGATGATTTATGCACGTATGTTACTACAAAAATAAAGAAAATTAATATTTTTTTTCTAATATCAAAATGTACAATTGATTATTTGACTTAATGTGCAAAAAATTAAATCTTGAAAACTTAACTCCTAAAAAACTTTTGTTGCAAAATAATATCATTTTTTTATTGTGAAAAATTTAAATGTTTATTTCTATATAAATTTAAACATGATTTTAGTTTTCTTTGTAATTGTAAGTTCATCAGTTTTTAAGTTGATTCATAGTTATTTTATTCATATCTACTATATATAATCTAAATAAAATTTATGAAATATATATGTATATATATGGTATATATATATATATATATATATATATATATATATATATATATATATATAAATATATATATATATATATATATATATATAAATATATATATATATATATATATATATATATATATATATATAGTCATAAAAATAATTTTCATGAATATTATTACAAAACGTACAAATATCGTTTTGTATTTTGGAGACGTTTTGATGTTTTCCCGCATAAAAAAATGTTGATATACAAACTTTGTGTCGTTTAAATAATCTCATCCCTTCGGAAAATTACGTTTCAGTTTTTCCTTTGCATGTTAGAATTTTAATATAAATATTTTTCGCGGCAAAACGGCAAAGAGGACGGTGATTACTAAATGAAAAAGTGGCGCGCGATGAATGACGTATATTAAAAACGTTACACGCGCACACACGAACAAAATACGAGAAAAAAAGAAGGAAATGACAAATTGCTGTCGTTTTCGCATAAATATGCAAGTGGCACGATGGTAGAGAAAAATAAAAAATACACATTTACATGTATATGTATACATATATAGTCGTGCGCGTATAAATTAAAAAAATCCACATTATAAATAAATATACGTGTACGTACACGTGAAAACTTTTACAATTAAAATATTTTCCCCGCTTACAACGTCAAAGGGGACGAATATCACAGGGAAAACCGGATTCGTTATTTTTTCAAACGGAGATTTTTTTTATGAAGCTTGTTAAAAGCGAATATATATTATTATACATATTTACGTATGCGTTCCTAATATTTTTTTAATAAAAATATAACACAAATTCAGTCATAGAAATTACCATATTTATTTAAAATTTTTAATCCATATCGATATTTATTTGTAAATATTTAAAAATAATAATTGCTATTTTTATAAATGTTGATATTTTGTTTCAAAGATGTTTCCCGCGGATTACTGCTGCAAGAATCGGTGCGTGAAATATATATATATATATATATATATATATATATATATATATATATAACTAAAGGTAAGTGAAAATATTCAATTTTATTCATCATAATTATATTTATAACACATAATTTTTGAATGATTATTTGACATGAGAATGAAATAGTTGATGTTGCGTATTAAATCGTAATATTATAGATAGACAGTTTACTAACAAATGTATTATAAATATTTTTTTAACAAAGAGTTCCGTTTTAGTTCATCATAATCGAGAATATTGTGGTTCGTCTAGCTCGCTTATCCCCTAACCATTCCCGTCGGAGTAAAGGTTATCCGACACGAAATTGGATGGGATTTCAGCTTTTTGAAATCACCCACAGTGGGAGCCTATTATCGCTTGTCTTTTGACTAAGAAATTGTAAACCTTTTCGATAAAAAATCATTGGAAATAATTTTATATATAAAAATAATATAAACCCCATTTGGTTCCTTATATAACATTGATTATGATTCTAAATTTTTATTGCTATACAGTCAATTTTAGCTTTACGACGAAGTTAGGTTTTGCAATTTCAGACGTGAGTCGAATTTCATACAAATTAAAGAATATAATATAATAGATTAATGAAATAACCAAATATAATGGCTTTTAATTGTTATCATTTTAAATGATTAAATAAATAACACACACATATATATATATATATATATATATATATATATATATATATAAGCATTATTCTGGTTTATAGTCAATTATCTGAGCAATCATTTCAGAAGCGTGAAAGATTATAATTAGATATATACTTTGACAAAACGTAAAAAATCGATACATTTAAAAAAATAAGACTTACTGTATATACAATTTTTGTTTCGTTTTCAAATTTTAATTCAATAAATCAGTGACATGTTTTAATATTGAATGATCTTCTATGTTTTTAAATATTAAATAGTGTTTTATATTTAAAAAAAAATATAAAAATAATATTGTAACGAATGAATAGCAAAATTATTATTTTTAAATCTAGTGAAAAAATATGTCTTTTTATATAAATTTATTTAAATTAAACCTTTTGAATTAGAATTTTTACATTTTATATTATAAATATTTAAGAAGAAAAGTGTTCTTTTTTAATATTTATAAATTACACGTATAAAAAATATGCTATTTATAATTTAAGAAATACTAGTATAAAAAATGTTTACTAGTTTTTCATAGATAGCTAAATTATAGTACGTATTCAGATATTATTGTTTAAACAACTTATTTATAGAAATATAGAATTATTTATAAATTTAGTATATCCATTCTAAATAATTTATAGATTGAGATATCAGTTTTTAATCTATTCCTCTAATTACTTGAAAAAATAATAATATCATATTAATAGGTGATGTTTTAATTCTTTAGAGAGAATTTTTGAAAGTATTTCATGTTGAAAATTCAGAACTAAATATTGGAAAATCATACAATTGATTATACATTACTATTATTTTTTTCCATGTTGAAAAATACAATGTTTATATTAGACAGAATCCAAACTTTTATTATTCTTTCGACATTCAATTTCTTTTAAATTACTAATTAGATGTTTACTTTCTCTTTTCATTTGCTTCGCATTATTTCTGAAAAACTAACGCATTTACCTTTTAAGTTAATATAACTGTGAAATAAGTTCACATATTGTATACTAAAAATAAAATAAAACGAGGTGACTCGTATTTAATACAGCACTATACAGATGTTCAATTGTAACCAGAGTTTTGCACATAATAAAGTTAACAATATTGTAATATATGCTACGAAAAAGGTTGAACATCCCCTTTTTTGTAGAATCGGCGTTAGTTTGCATTCGTAGGTGGCTCAGCTTTCAGCGCTAATGGTGAACAGCATCATCCACCATCGAGGAAAACCACCATTATTTACTGCTCTTTCTGTCCCCGTAGCGACCAAAAGTCGATCTCATTACCACTTCAACACACGAGAACAAGTGCACATAATAAGGACGTTATTTACGGTACTGCCTTGTACAATCGAAATATCGTGAATAATATCTTAATTTTTAATAACCATATTTTGTAACAAAGATTTTTTTTTAATATTTCATATCCTTAAATAAGTGTTAAAATTAAAGTATAATACGATAAATATTGTGATAATTAATGAATTATTGCCATTTCTCACTATCGTGGGAAAGATATCAAACGTTATTCGTCTTCTATATATATATATATATATATATATATATATATATATATATATATATATATATATATATATATATATATATATTTCTCACTTACAAGCCGTAGTTATTTGTCGATTAAAAGTTGAGTTTTAACCAGTCATTATAGTTAACACGGCGAGTTAATTGAAAAATAGAAAAAAATAAATAGCACCGGAAACTGCTCTAATCACGGTACCGACATTAAGTTAAATCAAACTGCGGTAACTTTTCCCTAGTAATATATTTTCGAATTTCAATCATTCATTATAGCGATACTAGGTCGTATGAATCATGCTTTTTATGAATTTATTTTGTATTAGCTTTTAGATACGAACTTAATAATCTAATAATAAAGGATATGCATTATTTAATCTTAAAAGAAAATCGTCATAAAGCAGTATCTCCGTAATTAATATATTATTTTACACATTAATAAATAAATAGATATATGTGGAGAAGATATGATAAGAATCGCCAATAGGCCTCGACCTGTGTCCAATTCATTACATAGCGGCAACATTACAAATATAGTAGTATTCGAAACACAAAGCGAACGGCCACCGAGTCGGTCGGTTTTGTTGAATACCGTGAAAGTCTTTTGTAAGTTTAACATCAATGCCGAAATATATAGGGAAACAACATCGGGACCGTTCTATTTTACCATTCATCTCTCAGGTTCGGGGTGTTCCTTTCTTGTACCGTGAACGTTTTGCCCGGGGATAGAACAAAAACCCAATATCCCTAATGAAAGTTTTGTGTGTATCAAAGCACGGGATCGATCTTTACGCTGGCCGCGTATCGAAAACGTATCTTCAAAACCTTATACACAGTGGCACATCGGGAGAGCATTGACGATGGCTACACATAGATACTGACGGCCTTTTCAATTTTCACCAACATACTAATGAGCCAAAGAAAATAATCCGTCCGCACACTTGTAGTACCCCACAAAATCAGCTAATGCCCCGCCCGCCATAAATATCAACTGAAATCGGCAACGTAAATTTTATTTCAAATAATTCAATACTTCAATATAGATTGACCATTCAAATTTAAAATAGCTAAATAAGAATTTTAATAAAAAGACTTGATTGTCAAAATTGTTAAATTTAATATTTAAAATTTTCTAAATCGATTTATTATTTAATGAGAAAAGTTATAAATATAGAATTTTTAAATCAAAATGGTCAATAATACTATTTGATTTTTTATATATATATTGAAACAATTTTAGCGTTTCTCTTTAAATCGGCAGCTGCGTGATTAATGATAGAATGCACTTTTCTACGCTCTCTGTTCGATATGTCAAACTCGCGTAAAAAACAGAAATACGTAATTGAAAGGAAAACTCTGGGGAAAATTGTGATTGTATTTCCCCTATGTATGTATTTACTTTTTCATTGAATAATAGTAAAAATTCGTGTTCAATTTTTATTTCATGTTCAATTGATCATAGAAAAAATATACTCAATATGAACAGATTTTTTGCACACAATAAAATATTCAATAAGCAATGAACTCGTAAACAATATACGTACAGCCATAATTTATTGAACAAAGTACAATAAAAGGTATTTAAAAATAATCAAAACACTTTTTATTACGATCTCCACTAAATATGATTAAAATTATTTTAAATATAATTTCTTAATACGACATAAATACATTTAAAACAGAGATTCTAAATGTTTATGGGGTTTTGGAATAATTTTATGAAGTCTTTTATAATTATAATTTTACATTTCTAATTATTTAGAAATGTAAAAGTGGTAAATTAATAATAATTGAAAAATAAACGTTCATATCAATATTCAATAGACATGTAGCATATGACACAAACACATACGCTATATATTCTTGTATAAAACACATACACGCATATATTCGAAAAATGTCTGTGACAAGCTTGCTTCCATTACAAACAGTAAATGTAAGAAATTTCTTTGTGCGGCCATTGAATGACTATTATGGGCGGGAGGACGAATGAATGGAAGAATCGGAATGAATGCCTTAGGAAATAAAAGGTTACGGATAGAATGGGTGCCGGAAATCGTTCGGAGCCCTTTCTTCGACTTCTGTCGGTTTTTCCAACTCCCATTCCCCCTCTGTCTCCACCCAGTATTCGTAAAATCACCCATTTTTACCCCACAAAACAGACGGACCTTTTCTGTGTCGGTGCACAGGTATAGTTTCACCATTTACCACCTCGTCTCAAAATCATACTTCGTTCATTTTAACATCGTATGTGATAACTTTTTTAATAGAAACATTTTATTTAATCGCACAACACTTATATATTAAAAAATATATATAAATATATTTTTTTAATTTTTATAAATGATATTTTTGCTATATATATATATATATATATATATATATATATATATATATATAATAAGCTAATAAATATCACGACTATTTCTTTTTTTATTAATAAATAACTACTTTTACCTTTAACATTAAGTTTATGAACCTTATTAACACACACCATATACATATATCATTTTCAATTATTTTATATATATTTATAAAAAGTCTATTCTTTAATTAAATTTTATATTTAAATAATTAATATTACATAATTACAAGTATAATTGCACATAATATATAACAATTATAATTTGACGCGATCTTAGCATAAATCGACTTCAATATCGAGATATACGTTATATTATATCTATTATAACTTGTGTTAATACCATGCAGTGACGTCTAATCGAATATTATTTCTAGCATTATAATTTTACATCGTCTGTTTTGCTTTTATCATTCATACCACGGAATTCAAATTTATTGTACGAGAAATATATTTAAATAATTTGTATTTTTTTAAACCAAATTCTAAATGAAATATTAACGAATAAATCTTTACGAACGCGACCATGTTAATTTCGTACTATGAATAAGTAAATAAACAATATACATATATCCAAGGCATAACTCTTTTCCGTTGTCGCTATTTCAACAATTTATTTTGGCATCTCGTAAATCAAATGCCAACGCCACTGTCGTCAGGAACAGTAATAAAACTTTCCTTACAAAAGATGCGAAGCTCTGTATAGGAAAGAGCATTTTCTTCAGAAGAAAACGACAGCTCCGAACTAAGTTTATCTTTTCTGTTTCACGACGGTGAACATAGCATATACGTATATTCAGACATAGACGTTCTTTATATGATTATATATATTTTGTAACACGGCTTTGAACTTTTCTTTATAGTGCCGCGGACGTGTAACGAAACATAGCTATCATACGAACCGAATTATTCCCGTGTTATTTTTTATTTTCCACTGCATAGTATAATGATTTATGTGAAAACATAAACTATTGTAGTTGCGAGGACCACCGCTTCACGTTTCCCCTTTTATGTTTCAAAATCGAGATCCGGGGAAAACTGGCATTGGAAAAACAGAAAAGCCATCGACGTCGTGTTCGAGTGCGTCTGTCCGGTTGAATCTTTTGCGAGGAAACCAACCGAGTAAATAATAGCCCTCGGCTGTATAATGACTCGGAAATACGGTCCGAGGCGAATAAATCTTTCGGAACGACCACCTACCGCCTCCCCCCCTATATAAGAATACGAAAAACGGAGCACATCTTTTGTGGTGGACAATAATGACAAATTGTGCTCTTTTCCCATTTTTAATGTATTTCATTGCACATACATTTAGTGACAAATTATTAAATTGCATTTTCAAGTTATTTAAAAATATTTAATAAAAAAAGTAAAAGAATCGGCCGAGTTTTGAAATTTAACCGGCCGGTTGAATTTTCGGATGTATGGTAAAAGCCGTATATTTCCAGTAATATTATGTAGTATATACGTTTCGATTTTGCAGCGCTTTAGCCGCGCACTTGCACCCATACGGGTAATGCGAATAATTGAACGGGCCGGGGAATGCACGCCGTAGCTTTCATAAATCACGAATTCACAATTAAGGCTTTATTTATGTATTCCGACTTCGACAAAGGGCTTTTGCCTAATCAAGCGAATTCCCTAACGTAGCAATAATGATGTTATTTTGAGTGCCGGCCTCCTCTTTTGCCTACATCAACCCCCTGTGCCGACGTTCGCCCGTTTCGAAACGTCAACCCATACGTTGCCTAATATTATTTTAATAAAGTAGCATTAACCGACGGTTGAGCGACCTCGTGTCGTAATCGGAGATGAGCAACCATTTTATCTACAATCGTTAAACTAATTATAACAATTAAATCGAATATTCAAAACTGTCTCCATAATGCTAACATGCGTTCATGTATTTATTTATTATTGAAACAATACGCAATACATTGTGGGTGTATTTTTAAATGATTATACGAACGTTCTAACTATTGATATTTAAAACGAAAAAGGTTCGGCATCATTGCATCACACAAATATTTATTTTGACCGAGCAAACCCTTTTTAAGGTGAAGGGTAGCCAATTAATAAAACGCTATTCATGATTTATTGCCATCCCTTGCGACGTTGACAAAACTCATAGTCCAGCCCTTCTTTCGATTTCAACGTTTAATTTTAATGATTTGCACACCGGAAACAAAAGATTTATTTCATACACATTTTTTCTAAATTTTTAAAAACAATTAATGAAAAGAACGAAATATATAATAATAGATTATTTGTAAAAATGAGTTTTTTCACTGCAAAATTTCGTGTGAAATAATTGAATTACACCAATTGAAAGCATTTAACCCTCACGTTAGCGCGCTTCTGTGCCTTCAACCCCTACACAGAGGGGGGTCGTTCGCAATAAATCATAAATTAAGCCCCACGCGTCATATATAACATAATTGCAATGGTGTTCGGTTACACAGAAGATAGATTAGTGACGACATTCGTAGTACTTTCATTTTCTATTAGACACAAACTTGCGTCTGTATATTTGTATATGAAAATATGAACCAATGGCGTCACGCAACATAAAATAATAAAAAAATGATTTCTAATTTTTCAACATCTTTTTTATTATTATCAAATTATAAAACGATACAATAATTGAAAGATACCATATTTACTCATTCTTTTCATAAATTAAAATTTATGAAAAGAATGAGTAAATATGCTTCTGATTGAAAATTTTATTATTATTTTATAAATTAGAATTTATAAAATAATAGTTTAAGAATTTTTCAATGATTCTCAATAAGGGTTTTAACACATTTAATTAAAAATATATGAATATATATATATATATATATATATATATATGTGTGTGTGTGTGTGTGTGTGTGTGTGTGTGTGTGTATGTGTTTTGTGTATATGAGTGTTAGATTATATTTATCAAATTTGGAATTATCTATATTTTAAAAATATTTTTTTTATGTTTTTATAAAATATACACACATAGTCAACATTAAATATTTATAGAATATTTTTCATTTAGTGAAAATAGATAAAAAATGAATTTAAATTAACAAAATATAATTATTTATAATCGAAAATAAAACAGAATTAACGTTTTACATATGCAATAAATTAACACATCAACTTCGTTAGATCATTACAAAGTAATATTTAAATTATAAAATCAACAAAAAAGTATCACAAAAACTAAAGATTGGAAACTAATTAACACATTATTGTTTATGCACGTCATATAAAATAATCACAATCGCTTTATTGTTATTTAATGCATAAATTGGTTATTTTGAAAAATTATATATATATATATGAACATACATTACGTTTTATTATGTCTTGAATACATGTACAATATATATACACACACACACACACACACACACATATATATATGTGTGTGTGTGTGTGTGTGTGTGTGTGTGTGTGTGTGTGTGTGTGTGTGTGTGTGTGTGTGTGAAGATGATCGGGTTTTCACTTTTTGGGTCATATACGTATTTAAATTTTGATTATAAATATAAAAATACGACAATTAAATAGAAACCGAAAAATATTATTCTTTTGAATCATACTATGTAAAATAGCGAGCATTTTAATCAATGGTTAGTTGTATATATAAAACACTGATACATACTTTATAAATACTTAATGTGCAAAGTATGTGTATATAAAAGAAAAGCAAATTGTCTGCATACAAGAAGGGTTTTCGAAGCCGCGATAAATGCAGTTATAATAAATGCGCTCCGGGCGACTGCAAATTGTGCAATAGATTTTAATGCGGAGAAAATTACCTTGTCTGTTTTAAATGATCTTACGACTAATGAAAATCCCGGCTTCCTGATATTGCCGACATAATAATGAACATAAAAATAAAATTAAAACGAAAATCGGCGATGAAAACTGTAAGAAAAAAATAATGTACGAGAAAATCGTGTGAGACAGTGGCTTCGAAATTCACGCCTCTGGAACATTAGTTCGTGTTTTTTTTTATAATATAATAATGATTAGTTTTTTTAGTTTTAAAGCTCAAAACTATGATGGTAATATTTGTTCACGTTTATAAATTATTTATGAAAAGTTTTCGATTTTTTTTAAATATTTGAAACACTTACATCTAATTAAACATAATATTAATGCGATAAAGTTGATAAAGGCATATATTATTGAGCCGTTGACGATAAAATAATTAAAATTTTCATATATAATTTATATTTTTCTATTTCTTTTCGTTAAAGAATAATAATACTCAAACAATTCTTAAAACAAACGAACATATTTAAATATTCTATACTGGTCCTGACATTTTAATATTAATTCTCACAAGTTAGCATATAAATTTCTAACTTAATTATACTTTAAATTATCGATATCGATATATATTAGTTTAATATATCAAGAGATTCTTATATAGTTTGGAACTGGTTCCACGTTATTGAAAATATTTTCACAATGAGGAAATGGTCATAAATAATTGCTTCCATTATAGTCAGAATATTATTAGCATTTAATTTGTATACGAATAAAATGAAGTGACATCACCAGATATACGAAAAAACCTTTTTAATGTACTATGTAGTATATTGATATCTTTGATTAGCAATTTCGTAAATAACATTTCAATTTTGCTAATATATATTTGTGCTTGAGCTATTTTCATTTTTATTAACGTGTTTCATAAATTCTAAAATTTATCAATTATTTTTCCTTCAATATTTTTGATAACGAAATACTGTTATTGTACAAGTAAGTCGTGTGTAATTCAAAAACTTTTATAATCAATACGTAAAAGAATCCTTTATTAAATATTATTTTATATTAAAGTTTGAGCCAGATACAACATAAAAGTTTCATGCGCAACTAAAAAAATATTGGAAAAATAGATACACATATGCGTATATATATATATATATATATATATATATATATATATATATATATATATATATTTATACATGATAGATAAGCGAAGGAAGTCAACTGCGACATCCTGGACCGTAGATAGTTCCTCACGATGATCAGATGAGAATCTTTCGACCAAGTTTTTCCCACATTTGCCGAGCTTGCGGTACGAACCCGCTGATATAGACTGTCTGATTTTAATAGACTGACATTACTGGCAAACTGATCTCGGCACCGCCACTTCATTAAATCACGTCATCGACTTTATCGAAAAACAGTGCCCGATAATTAATAAAACGGTGTGTTATTAATAATTACATTAAATATACTGTTTTTTAAATTAGAATTTTATGACATGAACTCTACTGCTTTTATCATTATTTTTATTCGTCTACGGTGATTTTTTTTAATGCAAATGTCCCATTTCAAAATATGCTTTTCTGATTTATTATAATTTTATCTTCTATTTTGGCTTTTTCTTTAAGATATATTTAACCTTCTTTAAATAACAATATCGATTTAACTCAAGGTTCTAGTGTTAGATAGAAGGTTGCTTCGATTTTTTGCATAAATACGAGTTTCATCCGCGGAAAATTTATTTCATATTTGTACTCAATAGATATAGATATTTCATATATTGTACGCAAAGGATATATAATAGATATATATCCTTTTGTGCTTTAATATATGAAAATCTATTGATTTTGTCGATAGTTTAACCGAGAATATATTAGAAATGACGTCATTCTTTTAGGAAATAAATAAAAAATCTTTACATATACTCATATGCACATATTGTTTTTTAATTTAATAACTTTTAATTTTAATTTTAGTATTAAAACGACATTTTCACACACATAGACATATATTATATATATATATATATATATATATATATATATATATATTACGTTAATTTTTGTGATTACTTTTTAATGTTGAATACTTCCATTTTTCCGGTTTTAATTATTAACCCCTTACATATCAATTAGTTCAATTGTAGATTACCATAAACTCGAAATTAATGTGTTGCTTTAGTTTAAAAATAAAATTAATGTTGATGAAAAAGATTTCTATATTTGTATTTTAGAAGAAACAAAATTAAAAAAATGTTCAATTGTTGACTTAAAATATTATGAATGAAAATTTCGAATTTTATTTTTCAGATATCGATTATTGTAATTAATTAAAAATATAATTAAATTAAAAATGAATAAGCTTATTTTAAAAATATAATTATTATTTCATTATCCTTCAAATAAAAATATTTTCTTTGATTTATTCGATATCTTTCTTTTTATTTTCTATGAATCACTTAATAAAATTTAAGAAACATGATGAATATGGTATAATGTCAGTAACGACATTATTATATTGTCATGTGCGCTCGTTATACTATCAATAATGAATTTAATTAAAAATATGCAAAATATTTTCATTCGATTCTCGCGGCACGAACAGCCACGTCTTCAGAATGTTAATGTTAATGTTAATGAAGAAATGAAGGAACAAGAACGGCATTGTAAATCGACTACATTTCGCCTTATATATATATATATATATATATATATATATATATATATATATATATATATATATATATATATATATATATATATATATATATATCGGCTACTGCTTTTACGCTCCTTGTCTTCTCAGGCAATCAAGAAAGATAACTAATAAGCAAAATAACCATTAAATAAAAAATTAAACCGCAACGACGCCTCCGCAGTTACGTGTGTATTAGTATACTCGTATACTATGTGTGATTAATATAAGGGCTTTAGATTAAAAATAATTTGTATAAGAATTATTTTCTACATTTAAAATAAAAGCATTTATCAAAAAAAAAAATATTATCTATCTTATTGTAATTATTATACTATGAATTATGATCGAAGAAATATGTAATTATTCTATAGAACAATAATGAAAATAATTCATTTATATTTCGAAACTTAAAATTAATTGTTTTTCATTTTCTCAAATTTAAATATTCTACTTAAATTTGATAATAGTTATGCAATATTATTATTAAATAATATTATAAAATGTTAGAAACATATTTTTTTAAATGTATGTAAAGTAAGAATTATTAGGTTTCAGTTTGGATGTATATGGGTTATAAATTATCATTCAGTAAGACATGCCAATGTTAAAGAAGTTTTCAGTACCAAATTTGAATGTTTCAGGCATTTATTTGCTATAAATATATTTTACAACTTTTAAACCTTTATTATTACCACATTTTTATGTATGTGAAAATATTGTAAAAAATTCTCTTACATGCTTATATATATATATATATATATATATATATATATATATATATATATATATATACATATATATATATATATATATATATATATATATATATATATAAATTTAATTGAATTTTATAATGTATTTTTTATATTACGATATTGGATGGAATATTAATTTTAATATAATCTTTATCATAATTTTGTTTGTATTTGGAAATAAGTATGATTTACAATATTCGTGATCAATTTTCTAGCTCTAACTTTCAAATTCTTTTCCATACTTTGAATCGAAAGAATTGAGATGTAGAGATTTATCATAGATTATTCAATTAAATAATATTAAGGTGTTAAACATAAAATTGATACTTTTTAATTTAAAAGAAAGTTACTTTCTAACTTGTTCATCGATTCTGAATATTTTTTCGCCAATATATTTTTATATAGATTTAAAAAAATTAAATAGAAATACGCTGTTTTAGAAGTTAATATTTTTTAATCATTTTAAGATTATCATTTCAGAAATATAATAGTTAAAAAATTCAGTATGAGAAGTTGGAGATTTTCTGGGATTTTTATATTTAATTTATCGATGATCATTTTATAGAGGCGATAAATAATAAGTGATATTTGTGAATATTATTCTTTAATATTAATTTCTATATAAAAGAAAAACAAAATCCATTTAAACGTCCGACTGCATTATTAAATTTACTCTAAAATCAAGTTCGAAATATTTTATATCGGATATATAACATTAGTGTTTGTAATTAAATCAACAGATTAACAGCTATAATCATGCGAATCGAAAGTAATTCTATTACATTTTACGACCGGTCTGCAAAATTGCGTGTTGGCTCAATCGAATCATATTTTAAGAAAATACAAATTAACCCGAGTTCCCATATATTATCCAGACTGAAAATTAACCATTGATATTTACATAATTACAAGTGGTGCACATTATTCACGAAAAAATTTGCTTCCAAGTAAAGTTTGTTTTTGATGCACATTTTAATTTTAATTTATAAAAAAATATTATTACAATAAAATTAAATATTATATCCGAAAAATTTTATTATTTATTTAAAATTAATTAAACGTTGTTGACATATTTTAATATTTAGACTAGATTATTGTGTTTCTAATTGACTGACACTTCGTAATTTTAAGCTCTATCATTTTTTAAACTCAAATATAATCGTATTTGAATTTAAAAAAATGATATTTTGATTTTATTTAATTCGTTTTTCTTATAAAATGCGTTTTTTAGACTAATTAATAAAAGACAATATTTAATTCCTATACATTTTTACTTTTATTAGTCTATTCGCATTTAAAATATTAAATAATTGATATACTTCTCCATTATTTTATTTAACGGAATTAACGTTAAGTTGTCTTAATAGACGATATCTAAAAAATTAAATTAAATCAATGTTTTTAAAATGTAAAAGTTTATAATCTATCGAGATTTGAGATTTAAAGATAAAAGTTTGAGATCTAAGAAATATTGCGTTGCTGATTTTTAATTGTAGTTTTATTCTTATAATTTACAATTTACACTAATATAATTCTCAACCGACTGAGTAGTTAATAGTTATTAATTTTTAAATAAATCATTGTTTAATATAAGATGACTCGATATTGGAAATTGTAGCTTTTAAATACTCGTTTCATAAACATTAACCAATGCATTTGCAAAGTGCGAAGACCAACCCACAGTACAGGTGCATCCAAACAGAACCGGTCTTTCAATGCTGCAAACGGGAGCCAAGATTATATGTAAAAAAAATGAGATTGATTCAAATTTTAATTTTACATATTAAAAATTAGTCACCTAAATATAAAAAAATATTGCTTTATATTTCGTAAATATTTTTTTTATCATACCAAACAAATATATATATTAGTAAAATTCTTGATATTTTTATATTTTAAAAAATCTAATTATATTATTTTCAATAAAACTAACTAATTTTCAACAAAATAAACGTATGTTGCATTTAAAGTTCTATAATAATAATATATTATCGATTTGTTGACTTTGTACAGAGTCGATAATCTCCATAATCGTAAGCTATTTCGTATCTGTTGCTTGTCCGTTGTATAAATTAAAATAAATAGCATGTCTTATCATAGTAAAATTGTTATTTAAATATTTATAAGTATGTTATAATAATATATATTTTTCTTTTGCATAATATCTACGCCTCTATTTATGATATAAAAATAGCGAGACTCGTTGCATTCTATTTATAGTTCATAAAACGATCATAAAGTTAAAATGTATATTATGAAACTAAATAATGAATAAAAGTTTTGATGTTACCAAATATATAATTTAATTTTATATGATTCTATACTTGACATTAAAATTGTCAACATTATTTCCATTAATGAGTTATATTTTAATATTTTCATTCTTGTCAAACAATTTTAATCGATGTAAATAAATTTTATATCTTTCTGAATTATCTAACTTCGTATTCGTGAGAAATATTATATGATAATTTCATAAGGGGATATGTTTAAAAATTCAGCATTCGAACGGGCCATTAAGGCGCCGTTAACATTGATTTTTAATAGACGATGAAAAGGGGAAACCCGTCATAATATTTTATGATAATTAAAAACAAATAACACGACTAACCAACCCACCCCGAAAGACATGTGAGAAAGTTCGTGATGTATTAAGTCAAAGTTATGAATGGGAATTGTTTGTACATGTTATATATGTAGAAGGTTCGTACACGTTGACGATTAATATGAACGTTGCCATGGGCGACGGTTAAAAAACTCGGAGGTCTACTATATGGTATATGCTGAACGATCATCAACTCAAACCATAATCCATATACGTCATAATGCCGAGTGATTTTACGTAAATTACAAATACAATAAGCCGACAACATAATTACGAATGTTGCGATACCGTATAATAAATTAAATAATGCGTATGCTCTATTTTCAGCGCAATGACCACTAACTGTGGCCGTGTGTCAAACGGCAGTCGCGAACGATCAAAGAATGTTTCGCAACAACCACTCGTATGTGTCATTGGCAATTTATGCAATCTATCAACGCGGTTAATTGCTATCGGAAAAAATTTCTATTAATACATAATCTATTAATTCATTATAAAAAAAATATCTAATCATATATAAACGTGTAAATTTTTCTTCATTATCTTTTCAATTTTATTATATCTACGTTTTACTATTCGATAGTTTTAATAATAATTAGATTCAAATATTATGAAAATAAATAAAGCACCGAGAGTACAGAGTGTTATTAACGATTACGCATAGTCCACATAAAGATAACCGTAGTTGCATTTCTAAAATATACTTTTTCATTTTCATTTGTCATTCGTTGTTTTGTACGTAACGTTAGTCAAATTATATGGAATAAATATTTAAAAAAATTCATTTTCAAATTAGATCATTTAAAATTTACTAATATACTACTGTGATCAAAACATGAAATTGTCATTTAAAACTCTCGGGTATTAAGAAAGCAGGTAAATTGTAATTTTTTTCCTAGGTTGGTAGGACTGTCTATAACATTTTCCAAATGACTGTTTGTCAAAAGGTTTAATTATCTTCGAGTTACGCGTGTTTTCACAATTCTTGGTTTCTTTATCATGATAATGCACCATGTTATACTGCATTGGACTCATATTGTTCTGCAACCAACGTATTCGCCTGATTTGGCTTCATGCGACTTGTGACTATTCAGCAAACTCAAAGGGTCAATGCGGGAACTCCGTTTTGACACGATTAAGGATATAAAAACTGAATCGAAAAAGGTCTTGAAGGCTATACCAGAAAAAGACTATTATGACTGTTTCGAGGGCTAGAAAAAACGTTAACAAAAGTACGTTTTATCGGACGGGAATTACTTTAAAGAGGATGAAATTGATTTGAAAGAATAAATAAAGAATTTACATATTATAATCAAATTCACCTTACTTTTTGATCACAGTGTATATTATTTTTCCTAATTTTAAACATTCATTTTTTATTTTTTTTTATTTATAGGATAAATTAATATAATAATATATATTATTAAAAGTAATATACACAATAAAAGATAGAAAAAAATAAATTATCAAAAAATGAAAACATCACTAATTTGATAGTTATTTTTAATTTTATACTAGAATTATCATTCAGAAAATCAAAATATGTTGTATCATAGAAATAAGAAAATTCTAAAATGATTGATTTCAAACTATCAAATAAAAAATTATCGAGTATATATAAGGATTAGTTAGAAACTTAATTTTGAAATCAAGTATACAACGTAATTAATATGCATCATTTATTAATCGTACTCAATCAAAATTTTATGATGGTATAATAATATTTTTTTATGTCAATTGCGAGATTATATTGAGTTATTCGCAAAAGTGACGCATTCAGCGTATCGAGTAATGTAATTATAGTTTTTTTTTATTTTGATTTTTTTTCATATTTTTGTATAAAATTACTTTAATAGAATGAAATTATTATATCTTCGTCGTATATTTTTTTATTAAATAGTCATTAGACTGTTTAGTCGAGCTACCGAATAATTCAATATGATTTACAATTAAGATAACTTCGCTTGTGTATAAATTAAAATTATTATCATAAATTCAAATGAAGAATGAATACGTTATTAGATCGTTAATTATTTTTTAATATTAAGTATTATTCTAAGACAAATGTACGATTAAATTTTTGGACAAAATATAATTAATAGAAATTCTAACAAAAAAATATGTTATATTTTATATTATCTTTTAATATTCTCAAATTTTGGTACAAAATAAAAACTTACAAATTAATAGGCGACTATTTTTATTTCTATTAATGATTAAAATATTACGTAAGTCATTATGAATTTTATATTTCTTAATATATTAAATTAATTAAATGACTTTTTGTTTTAAAATACGCACAAATTTTTTTTGCTAAAAAAATGTATGTTTAATAATACATAAATATTGACATATACCAATAGCTTTTTCTTTCTTATATATCACATATCTGTTATAAATAATTTTTAAATTTCTTCCAAATTATTAATCTGTATGATCTGGGCGGGCTAATTTCGTCCTCTTTCGATAACAATATCTTATCTTTTTCTGATATTTTAATAGTATTCTCTTATAAAACCAATCAGAATTTTTTATTTTATTAATATATCAATTTTATCAAATTTTAATCGATATTAAAAATTATCGATTAAAATTCCGACCAAATAAATTTCAACACAATATAAATAATAAAAATAACAATAGAATGTAACGCATTGAATATTTCTCAATTTGCCATCTGTTTTGATCGATAGCCAAATATAAACCAATATATATATATATATATATATATATATATATATATATATATATATATATATATATATATATATATAATATTTGTAATTGACATTAACCATTGACTTTATCATAGTGCATTGTTAAAATCGTTTTCGGGCCAACCAAACAGTTGACCAATTTAAATTTCGTAACATTATTACAAAATGTCAGAACGGCTTCTGTATATCAAGATAGAGAACTTGTTACATTGTTTAGTGAACCGGAATCGAAATAGAAGAAAACCAAAGATGTAAAGAAAAAGTGTACATACATTTATATTTATGTACGTATATTAGATGATAACATCACAATATGTTTCGTTTATATAATGTAATCAACGACCAATGTGTATAGTATTATATTTTATGTGTCGTATATATATATATACATATAAGCATACGGTGGAAACAATTAAAATTCTATAAGCCGACAGTCGAGAACATACAGGCCGGCGATGACCACTTTCTAAAAACCAGACTTTGTGGGAATCACACAGTCGACAAGATGTACTATTATATTATATTGTTATTATATATGTTACTGACACTTTGTGCATTTCAGCTGTGACAAAATATCAAATTATTATATAGGAACCCTGGTCGTTTTCTATTTAATTTGCAATCATATTAATTGTTCGATTCTGACTACTACTTAATTCAGTCATTTCATTTTAAGAAATTTTATTTTATTTTTAATGATTTTTTATTCGTATTTACATTTCTATTGAAATAAATTAATTTTGTAATAAGTATATTTTGTTCGAATATAAACATAAACAAGTTTAAATTTCCGCATATAATCTACTTGATATAGAAAAGCGAACATAAACTAAGATTTTAAAGATCATAATTAAGAATTTTATATAACAAATATGATAATTTTAAATAAAAAAAACTTTTGTACAATTTCAGAATGATTCAATCATATAAAATCTTAGGTACAAACTAAACAGGAAATATTAATCTGTTAACGATCCGTTATAAAATCGGTGGAATTCTTTTAATAAAAAAACAACACTAAATACGTCGATTAAATTCTATTACAAATTACGTCTACAATACCTGTAACACATACGTTATCGATCTTTTTCACATCTAATCGATCAAATGGCGAATCTGGCTCTCGAAGCCTCCGTTGCTTCACAGCCAATTAAACCGAGGAGCTCTTTTATTTTATCTCATTTTATTTTTTTTAATCTAAAATTATTCTTCTTTTACACTATTATTTTTTTACATAATAATAAAGGCACATAATACAAACTGCGGTGAAAAATGGCTATAGATGCTATTATCGACTTAGGCAATCGAGCGATCTTCGAGATTACATAACTTCAATCCAGCGTACTCTCATACAATGTGATCAAATAGCCTTTATCTAATTTAATAACACACTCGTTCATATTTAAAATAATAACAACGTTATACCAAAAAAATGCTTATCATTGATGAATAAAAATTGCTTAGTTATCTGTATATTATACAACTATTGTTGAATAAGGTAGAATATTTTTTTCTGAGTTAATTATAGTAGATTTTTCTGCTTTCATCTCACTTCGATGTTCTTTGAGTATAATTTTATCAGAGAAATCGTCTCGTGAATTGCACGAGTCCATTGTGGAACAACAAATTTACTCGACTGTGCAACTTCAATGAGGGTTGCCACTTAGCCGTTCAAGCCTTGGGGTTAAATTGAACGCAAACCGCATACCAAACAGTCATGTTCTTTTATTGGTAAAGTCCCCAATAGTGGATATTTTTTTTCCATTCAATATATAAATATATGGCTAAGATGGATGGATGAATATTTTTTTACATTCACATTCATCAATAATGTATTTATACAAAATGTTAAGAAACATTAAATTAAAATATATTTTTTAATAATATTTTAGTTAAAGGTTAAATTGAAACATGTTAGAAATAATATAATATGAGAATTTAATCATTATTATTGTACATATGTGACAAATAAAATTAATTTTCAAGTGATTAAAATATTGTTGACATTTTATTAAAAAAAATCACGTATATTTAATAAAAATAATATAATATCTTATGATTTATTAATGGAATAAAAAAAATTCTTTGATACTAATATAACTTTGTATAAAATATTATCTGCTAATTTAGTCAGTTTTGAGATACATTCCATACGAGTAATTTTGAAATTTTGAACAAACATTAATTATTTTCACCCGTTTAGTTGCGTACAATGGCGTTGTACAATACAAAAGGGTACAAAATCGCTCAAAAACGCCAAATCATCCTCCACAAATATTTCATTTCATAACAAGGGAAGGTTCAGGTTTAAGTATAAGACACGATATTCAATGAGATTCTTCTCGCAATCCCCCCACGTTTGATAAAAATTGCCATCGTAAGCTTTTGCCTCCGGGACAACCCAGCTATTATTTAATGGACGACACGTGATCTGGAAAAAATTCAATTTTTCCGAATGGAAAAATTGTCATCCTTTCACATACAGATTGCTACCACAACATCCCGAATTAAAAAAAAATGTGCACCTATTTTTTAAAATAATTACTTATGTTTTTTTTAACACAAACAAAAATTATGAAAATTAAGATTTATAAAATAAATTATAATGTTTGAGTTAACTTTTAACCTATTAAGTATGAGATTAGTTTGGCATGTTTATCCATATGCTTACTATCCAAAGTTTACATTTTAAGCCTAAATTTTATTTCTTAAAAATATAACTACACAAGTTTAAATCTAATTATCTTATATCTGATAGGTTGAAGCATTAAATTATAATGCTATTTATATATTATTCTTATTAATTTTGTTATTAAAGTTGTCTTCATATACGCAAGCTTATTTTATTATGAATATCCGAAATCACAGTAATCATTTTAGTAACTTTTTAACTTTTAATAACTTTTTAACGTTTTAATATTGCATTCCAATATTTGAGCAAACATAAATCATTTAAATTATTGTCATGGACACATATATTGCGCCTATTTTAATTAGTTTACTTAAAAATCTTGATAAATCAGCTTTTAGATAATAAAATTTAGAAATAAATCAAAAATAAACAAATAGTTCTGTTTTATTCTATTATGAAATTTAAAAAAAAATTCTACATCTCAATTTTTCATGAACAATCGACGGAACATCAATACATACGATATAAAATATACTATGAGCCATATCGTATATATGAAGACGTAATTGTCTTGCGTTTTAAAAGTTGTTAACCATTGGTTCGTTTGTTCGTTAGTGGCTCGAAACACGTTTTCACTACTAGTTTAGCAACAGAGTAAAAGACAAATTGAAATATTGACATTTTCATCGGACGATGGGCTAGCCGGTTGTTGTCTTCGCATTGTGTCTTCTTCAACAACACTCATTCAACAACACCAATTTAACGTCCATTATATTATTATTATTATTAAAATTCATATTATCTTTTCGTATAGAGACATCATCGTGTGTATGTTAAACGTATATAATCATCGAGGATTTTGACGATTTCACAATTTTCATGTCAAGCACTTTTAACTAGATAATAAATGTACGTACATATATGTATTTATTATTGAATCAATTGAAAACTCTACGATTAAAATTCATAAACATATTTTGTGTAATTAATTTCTGAAAATCTACGCGTAATTACTTCATAAAGCACGCGAACATTTTTATTACAATCTGAGCAATAAAAATATCTATTACTGAACAATTTACATTTTCAATGTACGTATTAATTAATTTGAAGACGCACTTTCTTGTGCGTAATTAATCGATTTTCATTCCACAGAGTAATAAATAACATTATATTGTAGCTGTCGATAACAAAAAATTTCACTTATTTTTATTCATTTTTCTGTGGAATTTTTATTACGTTCTCAAAAAAATGTAAATTATAAGCATATAATTAAATGTGGGTAAAATTATCGATTTTTTTTCTTCGGTCGATAAATCACAAACGTAACATTAGTTTATATTATGTTCCTCACCAAAGGTCGCAAAATGTCGTGTGCTTTATTTATTACTAGTTTCAGCAGAGTTGTAAATTACAGAAACTATCGCGAGACAAGTTCGTTTTAATCAAGTAACATGATATCGCATTATCAAAGGACGCTTTATTATTTTTAATACCATGAAAATATACATTAAAAAATTACAAAACATCGACTACAATTAAATAATTGTTCTTAAATTGTTTAACGTTCTAATAATATTTGATCTTAATATGTTTGTTTTATTATTTTTCTATTTACAATAAAAAGCATACTAAATTTATTCTTTTATTGTGAGTGTTACTCATTTAATATTCGATATTTTTAAAAGAATAATATTCGCACTAAACATCGGATATAAATTAAAATATAATTAAATCTCGTGTAGGATTATCGAAGTTAATACATTATCTTATATAAAGTAAATTGGCAATAAAATCAACAACACAAAAAGGATTCAAATGACAGTGGAAAACGGGCGCATATCCAGTTAAGTCGGCACCTTTTCCGACACGAGATATTCTTCGAACAGCAGCCCTTTACCTTACGACCGCTGCCCATTATCGAGTACGAACTATGCGACTAATAATAATAATAAGGGCGGTTTCAATAGTAAATAATGATAAAATAAAATGTACGAAAGGCGAAAAAGCGAGATTTAGCAGAAGCAATCGAAGATAGCTCTCGCGTCCCGGGACGATGGACAAGCGCACCATTGAGACCCTTCCTGAAGTAGTGAACTCGGCCTCATACAAACGCCCATCTCGCATCTTACCAAACATGGAACCGCTCAGGAACCGTGGTAAATTAGTATTTACAATTGTGTTTACAAGTCGTTCAACGAGTCGTTTTATCGCGCCAGAGTGTTTTGCAAAACTCTATATACCCCCCCCCCTCCTTCCGCATTATCAACGTCGACAATTGACCACTGTAATCCCGGTACCGGCATAATTGGTATCGCGAAGGTTCGGCTTAAAGAAAGCCTCATTAATATCCGACGCTGAATCCTTTAACACCTATTCCCCATATGGTGACGGCGTTTCTTGTTCTTGTACTTCTCATATACATTATAGTTTTTAATACGGCAATCATAATTTACATATAATCTTCTCTTTTACAATATACTATACAATATATATATTATACTAAATTGTGGTTAAATTCATTTTTATATCTATTATATTATTAGTATTACAATTGAAATATATATATATATATATATATATATATATATATATATATATATATATATATATACCATATATACCATATATATATATATATATATATATATATATATATATATATATATATATATATATATATATAATAAAAATAAATTTCCAAATTATGCATTCATAGAATTTTGAATGTTTTACGATAAAAAAAATTAGATATCATCATTGTACGTGAAATTCGTTTTGTTGAATTAAATTCGTTTAGGGGAGGCACGGGGTAATCCCATATCCCCTTTAGATATCGAGAAGTAGGATTGTGCTCCCTAAGCGAGATCCCCGAAGGGATCAAGTGAACAACTGGCGCAAATTGCCCGTTGTCATTTCCTCGCTATTGTTTAATAGAATGTGGGAATTTAAGCGGATGATTGAGCGAAACACTGGGATATATTCGCACATCGGGATATTCCGTATATCATATCATTTTTAATTCCATTTTATTCTGTTTCAACATATATTAATTTTTATTTAAAATCAATATATCATCGAATCAAGAAATAAACAAATAGTTTTTTTCCTCATTTAATTTCAAGCATGATAGTGAAATACACAAAATGAATTGTTCCGGTATCCTTAGTTAAAATAGACCGGCAATTATCGAAATGATTGCAAAAAAAATACATTAAAGTAAATTTTCAGTTCTCGTAAAAACCTTTGAATGATTTTAATTAATTGCAATGTTTCCTATATTATTTCTATTAATATATAGATATTAATAATAATTAAAAAATAAAATTTTAAAATAAATATGCAGAGTACGCAATTATTCCATCGGAAGGAAACACAAGGTGACAATACTTTGATGAGGGGAAAACGTAGTATAATACGATCGACTAGTCGCACGCGTTATTCCGTCCCATTCGCTCACCCCAATGAAAACACGAAGAATATTATGCAAATTGCGTCTAGATTTTTCAATTTTCACCGAAATAATTTTAATTTAAATCATTTGTCAATTGAGAAAAGAACAAATTCAAAAGCTCCCATCTCCAACATTTTCTTCGCGAAGTATTATTATATACATATATCAAGGGTGGGCTTCGACGAAGTATGCACATACAAATGCATTGCATAATTTCGCAACGAACACATATTTATTCGCACATACCGTTATAAAACTGCGAGACTCGTTAAAGGTATGATTAGGTGTATAGTATATAGTATGTGCTTCAAACGGTAGCCAGTTTCGCGAACAAAACCGACCGACTCCATTCTATGAATACAAATGAATTTTACAACGCGATCATTTTCGATAGTTTACATTTTATATTTCGCAATAAATTCTGGAATTCGCGGCAATTGCGAAATATTCCCGTTGGCATTTTTAATACGCGATCACATCGATTATAGTAAAACTTTGAGATCTCGTTAAACCTGATTTTGTTTGATTCAAACGCGAATACAATTACTTATTATCGTCTTTTTTCGTTTGAAACTTGTAGAAATATATTACAGGTGTTTTTTCAACACATAAATGAAAATTATAATATTTTACTATTCTAATAAAATTGTGCATTAAAATGTTGTCATTGTGTTTCAAACTGTAATTATTTTATTTTTAAGCGTAAAATAAAAAAAACATTTTTTCATTTATCGACGCATTTGCTGTACATTCAATTCTATAAAAGTTGACAAAAATATTGTCCTAAAATAAAATAAAATTTTTTAAACAATTTTCAAATTTAGGCGAAATTTTGTTTATAAATTTTCGACACCCTGATGTTTAATGGGTTACCAGTTTTTGAGAATCAAAAAGCATTTTAAAGTACTTAACTATCGTTTAAAATCTATAATTTGTCTAAATTCGTCTTTACTATATGCGAGGAACACGTTGAGCGGCTGCAAATATTGCGGTTTTAAGAAAAATTGCAGTTTGTTACGCGGGCGGACACGTTTCTGCAAGTCTTCGGCTGCACTATGAAGAATGAGTCGAAACATTAAAATACGATTAGCGGTCGGAAAGATTGCATGGAAAGCTCGAACAGTTTAAACACGATAACCGTTCCGTTAACCACCTTTGAATTTAACCGAAAAGGCCCCGAAATTAACTACACTCTCGGATCGTCTTCAATTTGCGTCCGAAGCTATTATATTCTATATAAATAGAACGTCATTATTTTAACTTTAAATCTAAATATTAATTTTCGATATTAATTTGGGTTATTTTTATCAAATTTATATCAAATAATCTATTATCCATACAATTTAGTAAATTTAAATATAGATTAATTAAAGTTAATTTTGATTAACTTTATTTATAAAACGAATACATTCACATATATACGATATATGTGTGTATGAGTATTAAAAATGCTAAATTAGTACTATATGTGTTTAAATATAATATAGATAATATAAATAATTCACTCGAATGTGAATTACGGAGGTATTCCAAGCAATCTTCGCGGTGAGAGGTGTCAGTGCGGTAATACTTCTTCACCATGCTTGAAAACCCTTAATTCAGTGTGTAATATACAATTATAATACAGTGATGAGGATTCCTGGGTTCATAGTCGTGCCGGATGAGTGAGTATCTCATAACAAGATAATTCAGAGACACTTGAACTTTGAAATCGTGCTGCGTCCGCCGCACACTTTATTACATTATGTAGGACTTAAGCAAATAAGGCGAATCTACCATTTAACACATTATATATAAACACATCGTAATTTGATCGATCGTAAGGTCGAAAATCATTATCGATCCATTATATTGTCGAATGATCGATGCAAGTGTCTTTCATATAAACAATAATTATATAATAAATAAATTTACTATAATATAATATAATATTTCGAATCGACGTTCGTTTAGATTGAACCTAGTTTAAAAATTTAGTGTTAATTAATGTCCCGTGGTGAATCTCTTCTGATACGATTTGCGGTTTATGTCGTGTTAAATTGCTAGTTAGTTTTGACGCATCTAGTTAACCGTGTGAACAAAAACACGCCGACTATAAACCGCAATAATACAATACGACCCGTAACAAGACGACCCCGCGACCGCTTAATTACGGTTAAAAATTAACTCGGTAACGAGAATAACTGATTTAAAGTCGTACGAAATGTACTAATATAATATATACTGGAAAAGAAAAACATAATATTTATTATAAATTATATATCATTTAAATTTATATCATTTAGTTTAATATGAAAAAATAAAAAAATTATTCATATTTATATTTATTTGATCGATGTTAATGCTTTCATAAAAAGAAAAAAGTTCAATATTTTTACCATTATTTTAAACCGCTTTATAATTAACTTTTATTGAAAAATACAATATTTAAAATGATTATTTCATTTATACAGAATTATTTATAAAATTTATATTTTTAAACAATTACTCGAATATTCTTTTACATATTTGTAAAAAAACTAGATATCTACACATTAAACTTTAAAAATCTATTGATATTTAAAGTATTTCAACAATTATGTAATATTTTAAGAATTTAAGAATGATACAATTTAAACTATACAACGAACTAATGTTTTAAATATATTTGAAATTAAATATTTAAATTTATAATTTATTTTATTTCAGAATATCAATAAACATACCTAATTATATATATATATATATATATATATATATATATATATATATATATATATATATATATATATATATATATATAGTATAACGTTAGTCGAATTTACAATTTTCTTCACACACAACGATTTATATCTCAGTACAACATTATATAAAGAATATTTCAAAGATTAATTGAATTTGCAAGATAAGGTTCAGTTCGGTATTTCTCAACATTCTTTTTTATTAAAACTGATTCAATACAATATGTTCCTACTGAATTTTTATTTTTTTTAATATGTTAACAGACGATCGCAACAACCAGATATTTGACCACTGTATCTGATAAAATTTTGCCTCGATATTATTTCGACCAGATCGCCATTGGTGATATGAAACATTTAACGATCGACCGTTGTCGCTTTAATTATCGTTCTTTGTATACGTCAATTCGGCTACCGACCGATATTTATATTACATAAAACAAAATACATTTTTTTTCGGTGCCTCGTATTTATTTATTTATATATTTTCATTTTATTTTCAATAAGAACAAAACGGATGAAACGGGAGGAATAAATGATATAATGAGGAGCTTTCGAAAGAAGGGAAGATATACAATCTGAAACGATTATGTATACACAACACGCATGTCCCTTGTAAAATGCATATTTAAACGCGGCATCTCGACGCCGCGCAACAAATGTGTAAACTGCACAACTGGTCATACCATCAGGGACTTTGAATTGGAATTTAAATAAATTTACAACATCAATATCGCTTTTAAATCGATCGCTTCAAGTTTAAATTCAAACAAAGATTTCGATTCAATTTTCAGCATTGTATATTTATTTTAAATGTCATTTTATATTCGTTATTATTATAATGAACAATTTATATATATATATATATATATATATATATATATATATATATATATATAATTTATATATATATTTATAATAAATAATGAACAATTTATATATATATATATATATATATATATATATATATATATATAATATGAAATTAATAGAAATAAAACTGAAATTTTATTATCTAATTTATAGCTTTAATGCTTTACTCGCAATTGTTAGAAATCTTCATATAATAAATTTCAATTTTCAAATTTTATATATATTAAAAATCAATTATCAAATTATAATTCTTTTTTTTAATTTTAAAAAGCGCGCGAACGTAGATTTTTCGTCCCTGAGAGAACAAAAATTCTGAATCGTCCTTTGATAATTTTCATTGTCGATTCCCGTTCGTGAAACGAGTCGTAAGATCTCGCGTGATCCATTCTCATGATCTTTCAGAAATTATATATATATATATATATATATATATATATATATATATATATTATATTCATAATATTGACGTTGGATCGACGCTGTGTTTGGACAAATATGTCAAATTATTATTCATGATCGAACTGAACGCGTCGCCTTTAATTTTATTACAACAGTTATATACATGTATATATATATATATATATATATATATATATATATATATAAATGGGTGTGTGTGTGTATTATTTATGTGCTACACGAAATGACGGGTATTACCTGCTGACTGAAGGATTATATAAATGGTAGCTTTTCTAAGTTTTTTGAAAACTCGTCCAGTCGATTTATATGTGCATATCTTGTAACTATACAAATATGTAAGTAACGTTTTAAAATATTAATACACACGTGAGATGATATAGTAAAATTGATCACTTTAATTCCTAATAATGGTTTGGATAAATAAATCTAAAATTCGATTACAAATTTTACATTCGACCGATATAAATTAAATTAATTTATTACTTTGTTTATTTATTCAATATTGAACCTTTTTCAAAATAGTTTTAATACATAAATGTGATAATATTTCTTAAAATAATTTTTTTGAAATATTTTAATAAAATGACAAAACATTTATAATTTATAAATTTAATCATGGAATGCAGAGCATCTCCTCAACAGATTCAACTATAATAAATTTGCACACGCAACGAACATTAACGGCAAAATATTATATACTTACCGCAAAATAAAACGTAACGAAATGCAAATATGATAAAATAAAGCTTTGCGATCGTTTTTGATCGGCTAACTACTGGCAATTAATACGCACAGGTTGACATTCTATTTAACTTATTAAAACCGTTTCAATGGATATCAAAAAACGACATATTTAAACATAATTACTAATGTGATATAAATCTGACACTTTGTAATATAAATTGTATATGAAAATATATTTATATTGTAAATAATTTTTGAAGAAAATAAATAATGTTAATATATATTTTATATTACAATATATATATTTAAAAAAAAAACACATTTTTTTATCGTATTACTGTTATTATCAATAATAATAATCCCCCAATTGAATTATTATTCGTCATATCCCATTATCGTACTATCACATTTTTAATGACAATTATATTGTAAAAACGATTTAATTAATTGCCACTAATTGATCAATTATTTTGTAAATCTGTTAATTGATTCTTGCGTTGTTATCGAGAGTGCTCGAGAAATCGACTACAAAATTCTTCCACCCAAACAAATAGACAAGTGAATCTTATTAAAAGTGTGTAATAAAATAGTATATATTATACATTCCACGGTATGTTCATTCTTCTATTTATTATCCATCATTCGCTTATCCGACTATTGGCAAAGCGCGGAACAAAAGATCGTAAAATTCATCATTCTCACAATTTCAAATCATCAAAACGTCACATGAATCGTCACTTGTGTATATAATTTTGTACAATTTTAGCCGATTCTGAACAAATGGTGTTTTATTATGTTTGTAACTATTGTGTCCATCGACAAATTGAATATTCGTTTCGTTTGAGTATTAATTATTATTTATAATTTTATTCATTAAAAAACAATCTTTTGATAAGCTATATTTTGCAATTCAATTATTTCCTTTTATTGATTTTACAAATGTTTTCTTTGACATTAAAAATAACGAATATTTATATATAACCATATAATCAATAAATTCTTTTAAAATAATAATGGTGTCGTAAAAAACAACAAAAAAATTACTTACTATCTGATTACTTATCCAATTTTAAACTTTGTTTAGAATCGGATAAAAGTCGATCAATTTAACATGCCATTGCCGCCAGTAAATATGTATGTCAAGTAAAATCCATATTAATTCTTAAAATATTCAGTTCTGCTTTCTTTTTTCCCAATTATCAATAATTATTTTTTTTAATAATCTTCAATGCGCTCATAAAAAAATTAACGCGAATAATCAGCGTAAAGATATTTAAATTCAAATTAAAAGAATTTTAACAGCTGTGTAATTTCAATAATAATTTCGATTCGTGTACAAGGCGCGCGATGCGAACACGAAATTATCGTTAAAAGCAAATATGCGCAGTCGATTCGCGGAACATATTTAAAAAAATAAAATATTTTAATGAAAATATAAATTATTATTTTAATATTCGTTCGTCGATAGTTTACCGTGTATACATATATATGTACACATAATATATAGTGTAATAATATTATATTATACATATTATTAACGAAGCGCTCGTTAAACTTCCAAACGATTTATCGACGACTACTGAATTTATACGGCGACAGTAAATTATTTTACTTAATTTATTCGTATTTAATAACATTTTCTTCATTATTACGTTTATTATAAATTTATATTTTTTGTTACAGCAAAAATCGTTTTTGTCATATAGATAATATTATACATTTAATGAGTTGATTTAATTGAAAATGATTTCATTATATTAATTCGATTTTTTTTATCAATGTAAAAAAATAATATTTTTCTAATTACCTTTAAAAATCTGACGTGCTATTATTTTTTTTCAATAGCTGAATTCATTATACAAATCGTTAAAATATAAAAAAATGTCTATATACTTAAACTTTATAGTGTCGTACAACATTCGATTGAAAAGCCCTGAATTGAATATTAAAACGTCGTTAAAAAGTGCATAGCCTCGAGTGCTTTGTTATCCACACTGCTCCGAAGCAACCGCGTCCACATATTTTATCGATACTTAATTGTGTATTTTTCCGAGAGCTTTTTTCATTTGATTTTGGTTCGCATGGTCGTATTAGAGGGATGTCTTCGCGTGCTGACTAAATTACAATTTATTGTCCGAAGGGTTCGTCCGATAAGTGCGTTCACCATATGCAAAAAGGGCGTACTGATTAAAGGGAATATTTATCGGTATGTATTTCGCGTAAACTGGTAGCTCGGTTGCATATTATTACTTTATTCTTTATACAGTTGTCTCAAAAGGACAAATTTAATATATTCCACAAATTAAAATATACACCGATCCTCCGTCCGGCAATAAAAAAATATTTTTTAAATGATATAACGTGATTTTTAATTCGAAAAAATGACGATTTTATACAATTTTATAATGTAAAATATACAGGTACGTGCGAGAAAACGCTACTCGTTTTTAATTGAATGCCAAAATGAATCATTTGCATAATGAAAATATCGTCTGTAATATTCGTTTCTTTATATATATACATACGAGTATATTTACTTGTTCACGTGATGATTTTCGCTTATACATTATGCATTTTCAATTTTTTTATATAAGCATACTAAAATTTTAACGCGTGTCCAATATGTCGTATTTTCAATCGGCGACATAAAAAATAAATTTTATACATTTTTATTATCAACTTATCTAAATTGAACTATCTAATAAGCGCGTCTTAAATATCATAAAATCTGGCAACCGTTTTCGCGTCGTACATAAATTATAAATTGATTTATTTAAATCGTTTCGTACGAAATAAAAGTAATAAAAAATGTCATATAATAAATTGTACGAAATAATTATTCCTTAATAAATAATACGTCTACTTCTTCCATTCGTACGACGTAGTCAGGGTCTATTTTTATTGGATTTTTATTTTATTATATTGTTGCGTAGTTAAATTCAGAAGCAGTCAGTAGTTAGAACAATAAAATATTTTTGATATATATATATATATATATATATATATATATATATATATATATATATATATATATATATATATATATATATATATAGATAAAAATAGTTTTTTTAAAGATAATAAAGAAATATTTAAAGCAGTCTAGTATTAATGTGATTTTTTGCAGAAGACATTAAAAAGAATTGACTTTTATTAATGAGAGATTTGATTATCTCAAATGTTACATAAATATTTCAGTTTATTAAAACAAGTATTTCTAATAATAAAATATCTGTCTATTTGAATCAATAACTTTTTGCACCTATTTTATTTTTTATAATAGTTTCTCAACTACAGTTTAGATTATACTATGTAGTAAATTCCTAGCACTTCCATTGTCGACGATCGTCCGTTCGCGAACTTAAAGCAACAACAGTGGCCGAATGACATGCCTGATGTCTTAACTTGTGCGGCTAATGTGGGAACATCGGCCTTACTGAATCACGCATGGTCTGATGGACGAGTCGATCGACCACATCGATATCTTCGCTAAAAGCCCTTATTCGAAAGCCTTTTCATATATATTTATAACTTACGGGAAATTGAATCGGTTCCCGTACGTTTTACTGTTATCGCATAGACTGAATTTTATAAATCTACATATTTTTTCATAATTTTAACCGCCCTCTGAAATTGAAGCATGGATGGAACATTTTATTCTTTATATTTAAAAACCGAAAAATTACTTCCACTTTATTATAATTGTTTCGTATATTTTTTATTATCATTTCATTAATAATATCGTCTCATATATTTTTTAAAGGCAAATTAAACTTTAAACTTTAGTGATATATGTCTCTTCATTTTCTATACTACTCTCTCATTTCACTAATAGATTTGAAAAGTCTATTAAAAAAACTTTTTTCTAATGCTAATATTTAATCTCAATATAATTATAATAATAATGTATGATATGTGAAACATTATTCGCTCATTTTATACTCTTGCTTTTTTATAGAACTTATAATTAGTAAAATATACTAAATGTGCTCTACTACCAATACAACATTCGTTAAATAATTTTTGACAAAAACATACCTAAATTATTACCTTCTTTCATTAAAAATACATGCATGTCGCTTATCCCGTTACACTAAGACTTTCAGTTTTTTTAATCGAAGAGAAAAAAACACTTCATTTATAAAATAACCTATTTTTATATAAACACATAAATATAATTTTATATATACAGCTATTTAATAGAATAAAATAATGATTAACAACCAACAATGGATATCACCAAGCAACATGCAAAAAATTAAAGCTTAGTTACAATTGACGCTCTCTATAAAAATCTTGAACCGTAGAAAATTTTGATTTATGTGCATATTATGTATATTCATCGTCCTGGTTATGACTATGATTAACGTTGCCGTCCGCAAACATTTCCAATTAAATATAATTTACACCTGAGCCGACGGATGCAAGTAAGCAAGATAAATAAAACATAATGAAAGAGCACATATCACATTTCAGAAGAAAAATCTAATTATTTTGAGATTTTTTTTTCATTACTTCTTGATCTTTTCATATGCATATATAAGCTCTTAAATAGTTTTAAAAAATATATATAAAAAGATAACATCTGACTCTGATATAAAAATAAAGACTCAACTATGGTTGAGTCTTTATTTTTATATTGTCTAAACAAATTATGAAATTTTAACATAATGAAAAGTAAATAAAATTAACAAACAAAATAAGTTTAAACGATTGACACTAATGAAAATAGTTATTGTTAGATTGAAACAAAATTAACATTATAAAAATTCAATTTTTTCCTTTCTCTGTTAAGCATTTTAACGTTACTTAATTAAAATTGGTTTTGATTAAAAAAAGCGAATATTTTTTTTTCTGACCAATATAACCTACCAAATATGATGTATTTTTATATAAAACTTAGTTATGTGATTCATTCGAGATCTTTCTAAGAATCTCTAATTTAAAAATGTCGCAACAGGCGACAAAGAAACCACTTTACATCTCATAGTTAGGCCGCAACTAGATAAATCAAATGCGTGAAACCAGTCGCATATTAAATGCGTATCCGAACATTATTCAAATGAAAAGAATATGCCTATTTTATACGCGAGAGCACTTGCTCTATCACTTACGAAACGCCGATCAATATATAAGACAATATTTTATAAAACGTAATATTTCATGGCTCGGATGCATTATCTACGGATAAGTATGAGATATTTCTATACAAAAGCCTCTTATTATTTAAAGAGAGAACCGACCGACGAGTTTAACAGGCAGGAAATTATTCTTGGGCGCACCGCCGTTTTATTAAGCCCTCGGGGAAAATTCGCGTGAGATTCAGAAAACTTAACAGTAAGCCATGGGCTTTATCTTGACTCATTAATCTTCATCTTGTGATGCCCGAGTCCACTACTGGTGCTCGTCTTGTTGTGCCACCGCACGTTATTACAATAACCAGAAACGGCCCAATTAAAATTGTCCGATTTCGATTTAAACAAAAAAGGCGCCGTAAAATATAAAATTTTCCTTCTTCTGCTTTATTAACATATTGGTGAAAATCTTTATTTTTTATATTTGGATAACTTTTAATAAATTAAAGACGTCATCTCTCATATTTATTATGAACATTCTAATTAATCTCTTTGATTATTCTCTATATTTTTTATCAATATAAATATTTGCTAAAATTAATATCGCTTTCGTTTAATTGTCTTGTATAATTATAAAAAAATTACAATTTATTGAATCCATTTTTAAAATGTTGTTTAAAATTAAAAAAAAATGATTAACCAATGAGATAGCCTTCAGAAGATTATCTTTGAAAAGGATGTGCTTCATTTCATATTAAACAAGTATGCATATATATATATATATATATATATATATATATATATATATATATATATATATATATATATATATATTCAGGTCGGATATAAATATTGTTTCATTTTTTTTACTTCGCTTTCATTTCGGTGCACACGTGAACGGCATGTGGACGAGAGTCGGCGCCTACCTTATTATTACTGTAATTTTATTCATATACTGAACATTATTAATTGAAGAGCGTCTCAAACAATAGCTACTTGAAAAAGCTCCAGGCGAAGCTCACTGTCTGTTACCGGTTCTTCTCTCGCACTCCTAATAAACACCATTCTTCTACTCGTCCCACATTGTTTGCTAATTCGTTTTAACATATCGAAAATATATCAAACAATCACATATAGCCATCATAAAAATCTTATACATTTTTAGTTATCAAATATTTTAAAAACGTTTTAATTTTGACTTAGTTTCGTTAAAAAAACGTCAACATGTATTCTGAAAGAAAATTCATAGCTCTAAACAAAATATAGTTTCATTAATTTATCATATATTTTGTCTTTTATGTTTTCAATAGTATAAGTTATTAAAACTGATGAAAACAATTGCCCAACGGCACAAATATTATCTATAAAAATTGATCAATTATATAAAGTTATTTGTAGTGCGTAAATCATTAACTTAGTTATTTTTCATGACACTAAATATAATATATTTGTATATGTAAAAATAAATTGCATTGTGAAAGTTGTATAAGAAAATAAATTGCACAAAAATATTATTTCTTATTTCGTAATTTGTCAGACTGTTAATTTTGCAATTTAATTATAATATTGATTTATGAATAGTCATAATAAATATTTATCACAATTTTTTTAAAATGTTATTTTACAATATAATGATTGAACTCATCTATTACCATATTTTAGTGGTTTGATTTAATATATTGATTAATTAAAACTATATTTTTTGTATTGCTTTCCTTAAAATAAAACAAATAAATATTAAATATTATTTACATAATTTGTTTATTTTATTTTTAATCTTTTAGATGCCACTGTATATTTCTTAATTATTTTATTACACTATATTTTGTATTTATCTTATTTTTAATTAAACAGGATATTTTATTGTTTTTCATAAATTTTAAACGTTTTTATAAAAATTAAACAGACGCTCACTTCGACTATCATTAAAGATAAACATTCATTAAAATTCTTGATTTAAATTTAAATTACACGATCTTATTGCACTTATAAATTCACGTCGTTAAATATCTGTTTGCTTAAAACAAGTTTTAAGTCAAATAATTCATTGCTAGGTCAAAATTTTCACTAATAGGCCATTTTTTTTGTTTTTTTCACACCGCATAATAGATGTTATTTTCAGTAATTTACTAATTTTTTATTTTATCATATTATACAATATTACATCATAAAAAATCATTGTCCACTTTCAAACTACACCACTGGCACTAAGAGGATCGCGTTTAGTAACTGGTTCTGCAAGACAGTTGCACTGCAAAATCAAACGCATCACCTCTTTATTGCATTGTTTTTTGATTTCCATGCATCAGGTTTTATCCACTAGTGGTACATAAGGTCGATGATGCCATTATAAAGCATACCTTTGCAGGCATCACCAAGCCAAGGATAGCAAATCAATTGTGTTTTATTCAAGGATCTTAACATTTAAATACCGTCCATTCTTATACTGCATGTACATTAAGAGTTAAAAAAAATAATTAATTCACATTTCCCCTACTTGGTCTCAGTTTTCTAACGAATTAAATTTATTAATTTTATTCGTAAATAAATTTACGAGTATATTTAATTCATTTTTATTAAATTATGTAATACCTATGGATTTCAATTCATAGATTGTCAATCGTATATTAAAAAAAGATATTTTATGAAACGTTAATAAACGTGTATACATTTGATACATCGACATACACGAAAGTCACACGAGAAAATTGTATCACTTCAGCATAAATAATATTAATAATGATGACATAATAATACCGGGAGATGCAATAATGCGAAAATACAACCAACAAGTCGACAATAATAATAGCCGTAGTTACGAAAAGGAAAAATGCTGAAGAGATAGAATACATAATAAAAATGGACGACGCACAAGAAATGTATCACATTTTGAAAACGATCGAACGCGCAATTCTCAGACAGATGTTTATCATTAGGTATTGCCTTATAAAGGAATGTCTTTTCGTTTCGAATGGTAAAACGTAGAGAAGGCAGGATAAAAAGGCCGTTGCATTTGTCGCATTGTCTTCTCTAAGAATAATAAAAATGGAAAACGGAGGGAAGAATAAGAAGAAACCAAGTCGACCGGGTGAAGAAATGCATTTCCGGTGCATCTAAGAGTGCCGCGCTCCATGCATCATTCATAAATCAAACCGCAAACGCGCACATTCGCCGATGTTTTCTTTTTTGTTTTTGTTTTTGTTTCGATTTTAAATTTTATGAACGTATATAAAATACATAAATAAATAAAACGAATAGATAAAAGACTAGTCGACACTATAAAACGTCGATTTTCACATGGTTTTTCCCATTTTATTTTGCACGATTAAAGTAAAATGTTTCTTTATTTAATCAAACCATATATTCTTTTCAAGTCTTATATTTTTTTTTAGTTAACAATCAATTAGGTACACGGCAAACATTTATCTTAATTATAATTAAGGAATAAAACGTGATTGCATTATAATATATAAAAATAAATCGGCTTCACTAAGTTTAAAATCAGTGTGTATGCCTAGGAAAAGCTGTAACGCCACTGTATTATTCATTTAATAAAATATAAGAATTTCTATCGTCGACGCAATGCAAGACATCAAAAGTCGGTGCATTATAAAATACATGTGTAAAGCCCGACAGGATACAACTCTTCACACGTCAATTATTAAATAGTGTGGATTCGGTTTATCTCCTCTCTCCGGTTAGGGCAGATTTTATATGTAGACATTTATCTGATTAACAATGTTGATTACTCGACCGGTCGACTCGGTATGTTTATGTATAAATTTATGCGAAATTGCGTGACTTTCGCGTTGACGATTTTTCACTAAATATCTTATGATAATACAATCGATTCTCATTTATAAATAATTCATTTACATCATATCTGCAAAGGAATCTGTAATAAGTCTGTTTTTATTTTAATTTTTCAAACTGCGAACTATAAAAATATTTCCGCACATCGTCATTTTTACACCTACACAATTATACTTCGTAAATTATTACATTTTCATAGTAGCTATTATTATCCGTCGCAGCCATCAAATAGATGAAATGGTAATTCAGCAAATCATCTATCCATAATTCACTCGAAGTTTAAAAAATGGTGGCCTTTGGCTACTACGTTCTGGAAAAAAAATAAAAGACCGTGTAACCAAATCGACAATTCATCATTAAAATATTCGCATTTTGTATACTTGTTTTGTTTTTTTCATTCGTAATGCGTGAAAAATAATTATATATTGTAATTTATGACTAAAAATATTTTTTTCATAAAATTAACATAGATTAAATATATTTTGATATCGCATCAAAATTTTATACGAAAGAATTTGTTGATATTATACATACTCATTTTATATTTTTCTATTTTTGAATATCATAAACGTTCATATATATTATACATACATAAAGATGGGGTTAAAAAGTAACGATTTAGCCGCGGGCAAATTGAACGATTCGGATTCGAATCCGGGTGCAATCTCGCCCACGTGGTCGATCTTCTTCGGGCTCGAGAACGAGGATTGATTTAATCGCGTTACGACCGTATTGTATGCTGATTTTTCGTAAAAAAAAATAAATAAATAATAATCATCCGTCTTCGTACAAATGCCCCTTTACTCGTTATTATTTTCTTTATTATTATTATTCTTGTTATTATCATTATAATCGATGAATGAATGGTTCTCTCGCGTGTCGTAATCGCGTATACGAGCTCGACTTTTAAACGTCGTAATTGTCAAATGAAATCTCGTTTTATTCGACGCGGCTCGCTCAAAGCCATATATACATGTGAGGTTTTATGGTTTGTTTTTTTTTATTAAAAAAAATCAATTTGTACTCTTATTAACGAGAGGACAGGTTGATTGTGTTGAAATATTGCGGAATGATTAGGAGATAAGGCGCTTAAATTAGTAGACGGCTATAATATTGATTCAATATTCACCTGTCGTATGAACAAGTATATTTTAAAAATTGTAATTTCCTCCTTGTTCTCTTAACACACTCACACACACACCTATATATATATATATATATATATATATATATATATATATATATATATATCTAAAGTTAGTATATATTTTCTATGTATTTCTCTATATCTGATTACAAAATTTAGTTTATTCATATATAATTAATTTTATCTGCATTCATTGACTTACAATATTGCATCAAACAATAAACTTATTGCTTCTTTTGAAAAAATGTTTTAATATTAGTATGATAGCAAAAATAAAAAATCTCCAATGAGTTATAGATATAAAATCTGTTGGATCACATAAAGCAGTCAATCCACGGATCATAAATTGAACATCGCCAAACCTTGTTATTAGTATTTTTTACAAAAAATTATAATAGATATTTGATTTTTTTCAATTAAAAAAACAACAGTTACTTTCACAAATGGAATATCTAACTGTATAATTATGAAAATAGATTTCTTTCTTCACCTCAATTTCTTAATTATATCAACAAATAATTTTATTTACCCACATTGTTAAACGAATGAGGGACAATTACGTATTGCGCTATAAATTGTAATAAAAAAATCGATGTCAACGAATTTAATGCTAATAAGAATCGACCTCGATGCGTGATTTTGTAAGGAATTTTGTCATAATTGAAGGTTGTACAGTGCGTCGTAGAAAAAAATGGACGCGATACAGTGAAGTTGGTTTCACGTTTATTTTTTAATATGTATATTGTGATACGACGATCATATTAAACGTAATAAGATAGATAGCAAACCGTACGGTTAACCCGAAATTAAACGACATAAAATGTTTATAAGATACTAAATTACATGATGTAATATTGAATTTGATTAATCGCTTGTCCGATTACTTTTAATTCGATGCTGTTTCAGACAATAGCCGTTTTTGTTATGCAATTACAATAACCTGATTTTTTTATTTACTATTTAATAGTAATTGGTATATTATATTTTATTTAATCAACGAATTTAAGTATAAAAAATTGAAATTTATTATAAAAAAAATCCTGAAATATTTTATTAAAAATTCAAATTTGAACCACAAAAAGTATATAAATTTCTTTTTCTATCCATTAAGTGTGAAGCGAAATGATAAATAAACAATATTTTTAACGTCATTTTTATTAACCTTTACGCAATTGATTTAAAATATGTACAAAAATAAAAAAAAATATAATTTATAAAAATTATAAGTATAGAAATATTTTGATTCTACAAAAACATATTTATAATTAGAAAAGTAGTTTAAGTGTAAAATATAATATTTGTTATTCATAATATATCATAAATTTTAATGTAATATTATTGTTATACGAGCGTGTTCAACGACGTCAACTACATACAACGTTTATGATGACGATGATTGTGTTCGGAACAAAGTCTTCAATGATGATGATGATGATGATGACGATGATAACGGAGACTGAGGAGGTTGAAATGGTTGTACGTGGTCGAACACCGCAATGTTATTACATCAGAAGCGGACGGTAGCTAACAACAATTGATCGCCAATCGACAATCACTTATACCAGAAACTGCCCTGTAACTAGATTGCCTATTTTTCTCTATTTGTATTCACTATGTCATCGTCTTCTTCGTATTTTATTCTAGTTATTTTCTATGCTTTTTTTTCAATTTGTGTATCGATATCTTTTATATATTTAAAAACAAAGAATAAATTTACAAAATAAAATAATGTACATTTTCATTTAAATTTAAGCATTTAAAAAGAATCTTAATTTAATAACAGTTTCAATTAATTAATAATAAATAAAATTATTCACATGCAATCTTGTATAATTTATTGTGATTCGACCCTAGTTTTTCTGTAGTCATTTAACTAGACACTACATTTTACCGGGCGTAAAATTTCATATGAATCATTTAATTCAAATTGTATTATAAAAAATGCCAATAAATAACGTCAGCATTACACAGTCGAATAATAGACATAGTCGACATAGTAGAAAAAATATATAATATTAATTTATTATTGAAAGCCGATCAACTTTTTATCCATAATAATTGCACAATTACGCTTCAAAAAGTTATTGTTGTTATATAAAATTTATATACAAAATTCTGCGTCGGTATTAAAGTGATTAATTGATGTTTAATTCAATTTTTAACGGCTCTTAAAATACTATTTCATATTATTTAGCGATATAAATAATGTGTTATTTTATATTTAATGATATTTCGTGTGATTGTATGAAAATATATAAATTACAATGATCACGAAATTTAAGTGATGAATTAATTTAAAAGTAAATATTTCTAAAACTTTTATCACAACCGTAATTTATGTAAACTAATCATTTAAATATATACTTTTATATTATATGTAATTTATTATGTATCAGTTTTACGCTTTTAAGATTGCCGTGTACTCAATTATTTAATTAATTATATTTATTTTTTTATATTTTGTGCTAACAAATATAATAACAATAATAATAACTGTAATAGCGATGTTTAAAAAAATATCTATTATTACATATTTGGCGTCATTTTAGAAACTATAGAAGAATATATAATGAGTTTCCACAATTTATGTGGGCGCTAGAAATGACGAAAATCACCGATTTTATCGCACATTGAAAAAACTGTATAATAATTTACAACGTCAGTATATGTGAGGAAAGATGTATAAATACGTCATATATTGTATTTAAAGAAATTTCAATTATTTTTAAAATAATTGAAATTAAATAAACTTTTTTATCAACTTTGGAACCGTTCGGTACAAATGATTGCATTCTAAATGGGGAGGGATTTAAATTTAATGAATTTTTAATTATTTTTTTATATTGTACAAATCGAATAATGTATGCAACAATTTAGTTGCAACCAACGTCAAATATCGTACAAATAAAAAAATGTAAAATTTTAATGTAAATTTCTCAATAGTTTTTACCTTTTGATTTGACTATATATAATTATCATATATTATATTATAATTTCACAAGTTGTTCATTAGAGACGCGTCGTTTGTTCGTTTTACGAATAAACTAGAATAATATCGTTATTATTATTATTATTATAATATAAGATATATCTAGTGACCGGTTGTCATTGCCTAACGTGTTAAACAATAGATTTAGATATTCGTTGACGTGGGCGAGCTTACACAACGGCCTTTAAAGAAAAGACCAACGGTCGATTCTTTTACATTAGGCGAACGGTGAGTAATGAGGAGGAAATAACACACTTGTACACCCGAGGCAACTCGCCACTTGCCACCATCGCGACTATTGCCACTTGACCGACCATTTTTATTTATTTATCTATTTATTTTTGGTATACTGCCGTTACTGCCGTGTTACGTATACTACGCTCTGTTACAATTATACTGATGTTTTTTTTTTTTTTTTGTTTAGTCGGCGAACGCTCGCTTTTCCCGATTTTCCTCAATTTATTTTATTATCAAACTCTTTTCTTATATAAAGTTTACATGCAATAATGAAAATGCTATATTTATTTTAACATTTATATAATATTTTAGTAAATATACACTATTTTAAATTTATTTAAACATAGATTTCTAATTTTGAAAAATTGATATGAACGATCTGCGAAATAACGAGAGAGTTAATAATTCAATATGCACATTTGTAACGCATAATTATCGGCCAGTAATCGTTTATCGGCGATATGATTTATCTGAATTTTCTGGTAATAAAATTAAACGCAGAAAATTGTGAATCGATCGTATCACTATACACAATTTCGATTTATTGATTTTACAATCGCGTAATAAAATTCATATCTTTTTAATCTGACATAATTTAAACGGCACATGCCGTATAATCATTTTTAAATATATATTTGACGATCGACTCAAAAACTGCATTCAAAAGGTCGAAATTCATATTTAAATATAATGGCATAAATAATGGAATTCATTGCTCTCTTAAAATTAATCATTAATGAATATATTACATATATATTTAATATTTCGAAAATAATCAATATTTTTTAGTTTTCATAATTCTAATAGCGTGGCTATTTTGAAAACATTGTTGATGTAGTTTTTTTAATCGTTTTTTAACATCAGACATTTCATATTCTGATCGACAGATGTCACTTTTGAATTTCGCTTTTAAGTTTCAATTTTCAATTATAATTATTACGCGAATAAAAATTTTAATTTATTGGAGAATCGTTAATATAATATTGAATGCAAACTTGAATAACGCAGAATATGATGCTGAGATTTTTCATTGAGAACAACAACAACAACAGGAAAAAATAACCAATAAAAGGGAAATACCCGCGTAATGCGTTTTAATAGTAATTACTGGAGATGAGCCGGTTCCGACGAGGAATGGCCACGCCATCATCGTCCTGACTCCGACCAGGTCTTGATCTTCTTGTTTCTTGTTTCTCCGATGCCATTGTCGACTGGCCAGCGGTCATTTTTCACCTTGATTGTTGCGCGAAAGCCTCTCGACCAACAATAAAGACAGTTAAAAGTCGACGATCAACTCTCGCATATATAATAAAAGGGGAACGCCGTTAGTCTTCGGGCGACACGCGATAGCTACTCGTTCCAGCTACTTGCAGCAAATAAACTGTTCTCTTTTTATATTTTCTTTTAAACCATTGTTTCCCAAAGTAATATCGAACGATATACTACATAACCATTTTACAACATTATGTTATTATATTTCACTAAACATTATTATTATTTGATTAACACAATTTTTCACATTTAGCTCTAAATATAATTAACAAATATCAGTATACATATTACAAATACACCTTGTATTGAATAAATATTTTTCTAATATTTTTGATTAAAATTTAACGTTATATTTTATTGTAATAAATTTAATAAACTCTGTTATAGCATTTGACTCCAATATTAAAATATATATTATTAAATTATGACTCAACATATGCACACACACGCGTATGTATTACAAATTTGGAACATTAGGTGCGTGCAAAATATTGCAGGTGTAAATTTTCTATTTTGTGTCTTGATTTCTATATACATGTATATTATTTTAATGTATATAATTTAAATTTAAACTCGGTTAACCATTACATAATTAAATAATATGATAAGATTTCTTGTAAAAAAATATTGAAATTCTGTTATTCGAGTAAAATATTAATTGTAATCTAAATTTGTAAGTCATATTATTAATTTAGATTAATTATTAAATAACACTACAAAAATACATTTGATTTCCTTTTTTTAAATATTTGATATATTTTCTTTATTTAATTTACGGATTATATTAATATTTAGATTTTAAATGTTATTAATAATAAATTTGTTAAAAATGAATAAAAAATCGAAACACTGAAAGTTAAAAAAAAACAAAATTCACTAATTGTATGATGATATAAATGAAATGGAGATAGCGTTCAAAAACTGATGATAGAAGATCGCGGTCGATAAAGACATATTTTGGAAACAGGCATAAGTTAACCAAGTTTGTGAAATCGAGGTTCAAATCTAAAGCACAATTTATTAATTTTTCTTCGGTTGCAGATATTAAGCATATCGACTACGTATCACTGAATATAAATTATCCACTTATTGCAACTAAAATACACATCGCAATTTAAATCGATCACAGACCACTTACGTATTTAAGGGTCAAATTGTAATAAGTTTTTAATGGATTTCATTTACATTAAAAACACGCCCCGAAGCATTTAAAATACGTATGTTCATCGGTTAATTTCATCAAAATACGAGTGGGCGCTCGAGCTTGTTCGTTGATGCTATGCTGGCGACTCGGAGATTTGAATGCAAGATAACTAAATTATAACGTCGGTTTTTCAATTATGCGCGCGTAATTGATAATTAAGCTATTCGATCGAATTATACGCTCTGGCACAAAAACCACCCCCGTAGGTTCTATGTATATGTTTCTTTTAAAGAAAATCGTTTATGAATATTTAGAATTTGAAGTTTTCTTAAATATTTATAAAACGTATGTATCTTTATTGTTTATTTCAATTATAAAAAATAGTAATCAAAGCAAAACAAAATGTTTAATATTCAGTTTCTTTAAGTCTTTCTTATTATACGACTAATTGTAGGATTTTTAACATTTAAAAAAAAATCTAGAATAAATATTTATTTTTTTTAATATGTTTACAATTTTTACCCAATATAGTTTTGGATTATTTAATAATTTTGCAGAAACAATATTTTATATTTATCGAAGAATATGTATAATTTTTTATCATACATTTAATTAAATATTAAAATTCCTTGTATAATGTAAACGTCATATGTTATTAAAAATTTCCGAATTGAAATATATATATTTTTAGAAATCTATCTAATTTTTAGATTAAATCTTGAATTTAACTGTAACATATATAATGAACCGGAAACTTTTTTTCTTCGGTATTCTTGTCACGTAGTTTGCCGTCGTCATTGAGAATCGAACAACTAAGAAGACGATTTTAAAACGGATCATTTTATTTAATCAAATAAGAAGCGTATCATCGTCTACGCATAATATCATATTTATTTTAATGAGGCAATCATCGAGTCATTACCCGGCTATAATTTAGATGTACGCGGTTCGATTCCTCAAATATTTTCACGTGCTTCTTCCGCTGAAAGGTGTATAATTCACTTTTTTCTGCATAAAACATAATGCGATAAATTTACATAATTGATATCGCTTATTACACTTTATAATGTTAAAATCATTCATCATCGCGTTGCACGTAATCGTAATATAAAAAAAACAATTGTTTTAATTTAATTTTTACCTTTTTTAAATATGTGTATAAATATTGCGTAATAATTCCTTACTCTGTATAATACATTAATTCCCAAAAATATCATAAAAAATGATATTAATGACTGTTACAAAAAAAAGTATAATATATTAGTTTAACATTGAAAATTTTAACTAATAATTATATATATATATATATATATATATATATATATATATATATATATATATATATATACTAATGAGTAATTAATTAGAAAAAAAAAATTGCATCGGCCGGGAATCGAACCCGGGCCGCCCGCGTGGCAGGCGAGCATTCTACCACTGAACCACCGATGCCACTGACAGAACTAAAACTCTTAGGAAAATGTTGAAATATTATTTAATTAAATATATATTTTAATTTAATTATTGTATATGTTGAATCTTTAATACTAAATAATAGTTTTATATTCTAATATAATATAATATTAAATTATTAGAAATAAAGAAATTAAATTTTACAACTATTATAAAAATATTTTTTTTGTCAGCTTCGATAGTTCAGTAATAGAATGTTCCCCCGTTTTCCCGATGTTGATGCAATTATTTTTTTCCATTCATTTAAAAATGCCTTTAAAATATTTATATGTATTTTATTTATACAATTAGAAATAATATTATATTGTGTATGTTATTCATATGAATAAAGCGTTTTTCTTTCTATACCTTTTTGTACTGCAATAATCACTGTTATTCATGAAAGACAAATCGAAAATATTACACGTTCAAAAACATAATTGATCAAATTGTAAAGCACCAGTGGCGCACATTACAATTAAACTAGCGCGTACTTTATTTTTTATGCTTTATTTCTCCGACAATCATTTCGTAGTATGTATGTATGGATATATAATATTTACGTGTACAGTTATCTTTTGTACGAAAGTCGGCACTCATATTAAAATACGAATAAATAGAAATAAAAAGAAGATTTCCCGGCGCAAAAGAGGCTGGCAAAATAATAATAACAAGATTGAAAAAGAAGCTGGACGAGAGAGCGCACATACGGACTGTACTCAACCGTAGAAAAAAACAATTATTATTATTTATTATTATTATTATTATATATTATAGTGTTGTGGCTCGTCTCGATCAATAGAAATAATGTCTTGATCGTTGCGCACGATCATTAATAATTCAAGCTGACGTATAAATTATGCTTGATTCGGGACATTGTTCCGACAGCTTAATACGCTTGTCCAAATAGGAAAAAATCTCGTTAGATTTTCGAACGATTTTGATTACAAAGCGATCGATGAGCCAAGATATGACTTATTGTTGTGTAGACGTCGACGGACAGCGCCAAAAAACAGACTCGTAAACTTTTCGATTCGAATGCATTTTTTATATATTGTTTAATCAGTTTTTATGCCCAACTGTATTGAAATGTTTTCGAATTTTTTGTGAGAAAAAAAAATCAGACGTAAATAAGGTTCGTGTATAATAACTTATATAAATGTTCATTTTCTTGATAAAAAATTAATAATTTTGTATGTAAATATAATGTACAAATATTTCGACTTATTAGTATATGTAGTAATTGTTATTTTCAATTTTGAAGATAAAGCATAAGCTCGAATTTCTCAAAATAAAATATAGAATTTATAAATCTTCACATTATAAATAACTCTTTAGAAAATTTTAATTTAGTAACCTAGTATTCCTTAGTTTTTAAACTAAAAACTCTAATTTTTTCCCAAATGAATTATGATTACAATTTATAAATAATACTTATTTATTTGTAAATAATGTTAATTAATTTGGTTTATATTTAAGTCAAGGATAGTCTTATACAAATGTATATACATATGTATATTATCAATTTGAAATTGAAAGAATAAATTAAAACTGCTAACAATATACTTTACATATGAATATTTATTTACGTTATATGCATACAAATATATTATAAATTTTCATTAGAATCATAATTAATCCTCTATAAATAAAAAAATCGCAACATGAAAGTTGCAGAACGACAAAATTTGCATAAATCTAAATAAAATAATAATTAAAACATCAAAATGGATTTAAATAAAGAATTTGTTCGAAAAAATAACTCCTTCTCCATGTTTAATTTATTACGGCTACGAAAAAAAAAACAGTTTAAGCTAAAGCGAAAGTATTTCTATATTTATTCCTTTAATAATTTTAGTTTAATTTTAATTTTTCCAATCGTCAGTTTCTTGCTTGACAAGAAAAAATAAATTAAAATGTTTTCATAGAATTTAAAAAGAAATTCAAACACACACATAAATATATATTTGACGATCCTAAAAAAGGCTAATTTATAACCTTTGCCAATGTTATTTAATAGTTGTATTTTTAGTCTATGTATCATATTTTCTGAGCAAAAAAAACATGAATGTGATTATTATTAAAAATATTACTTTAAATACATTATTATTATTTCTTCTTCGAGATGAAATTTTTGCATTTGACGTATTCAGTATTATGAAATATTTTCATGACAAATCGCCGATTTGTTTCTAATTATTTTTAGTGCCCTTAGGTATGTACGAGAAATCGATACTAATTGTCACCGTTGGCAATATTTTGCATATACAGAATGAAACTAAAAGTTACATTGGTGTTAAAAAATAATTTCAAATATATATATATATATATATATATATATATATATATATATATATATATTATACACTCATACTTATCTTTTTTATTCTTCTCCAGGATCAATAGTTTAAAAATGAGCGACATTGACAATTTTTAACATTGAAATTGTATATATATATATATATATATATATATATATATATATATATATATATATATATATATATATATATATATATATATATATATATATATATATATATATATATATATTGATGATTTTTTTTGTGAAAACTAATTCAAAGATTTCAAAAGAAAAAAAAAATATACTCACGTACAATTTAAATTTGAAATATATTTATTTTTCATCAATATGATCAATATCATTCTAAACATCCTGTATATATAATATATGTATATATAACCCGAGGCAATCATCCCTAGCGAAATCGGATCCCGTATGCCTTAGGCTATACACAGGCGTTCTCGATTCAATAATAATCGTTCCGCGTTACATCTATAAGTGAATCGAGTAGTGTCTTGTAATGGCGGAGAAAGTGGTCGGCGACAGTAAACAACAACGACAACAAATGGCAACACGACAAAAAGTCAATCAACCGTGATGGACATGAAAATACGTCATCCGCATAAACGACTTGACATTAAGATAAAATTGCAAACTTCATCTTATTCAAAAAAAAAAAATTAAATTCAAAGTCTACTACTACTGATCCTATTCGTGTGATCTGATCTATTTCAATTCAAACCTCATATTCAAGAGTGAAATATGTTTATTGTATATTTTAAAAACATTATACTTTTTATAGAATAAAATGTTCGAAGTATTAAATTAAATCATTGACAAAATAAATATATAGATATAAAGTTCAAGCTCCACTAAACGGATGTAATCCGACTAAAGAAAAGGATTCTCTACAAAATACTATAGAAAAGGAATTCTGCGTTTAAAAAACGTATTAAAAAATTCCATTATGAAGGCATAGACGAACGAATTATTTGATCGATGTCAAATTATCGTAGCTATGATTGTTGTTGGACTACGATCGTTTTAATATTCCATTTTTTTTATTTTTCTCGTTAATCTTACAATTATTTTGCCCTTTCCTTGAAAGTAAATCCGACGTCCCGACTTAATTATAAGCCTCCCATCTTTACAATGTTATTTTTCATCTGAACAGATTTTTTTTCAATTAATAAGTTACCTTCTGTTTGGCCCAAAGGCTTTTTTTGGTGTGCCGCTTAACTGTTTTCATAGCGGTTAATATCTTGTGTCATTATCTATTATATTTATGACAAATCATATTTAATTCTATAAAATTTATGTTCGTTATATTCGCTAATATTATCAGTGATTGCAGTAAATTAATCTTGCAGCGATTTAAAAATAATATATAATATAAAACGACTATAAACTGAATAAAATATATAATACATATAAATAATAACAAAAGTTAAACAATTTAAATGATTTAAAAATTGTTTTATTGCACTCTTGAATAATTAATTTTAAAATTTAAATTTTGCCTAATACCTCTTTTTTTGTGTATGTGTGTATATTAAATGAAATGAAGTGATTTTAGTGTTTTCACGACATTGACGCTTTAAACAATATTTATATAAAAAAAAATGTCTGATAATTAATCACATTCCATTTATTATAAAGAATGACAATAATTTTTCTAATAACAAAGTTTTATTTTTATAAAAATACATTCACATCGCCTAGAGCATAAAAGAAAAAAATAAAAATATTTATAAACATACGTACATCTTATTTAAGATTGTTGGACATATCTCTGTATTCGGGTACCGGACTTTAATGACACAAAACATTTTTCACGGCCGCCACTGAGAGCCACAAAAATGATGTCTCTATCTGAACAATGCCGCTTTCGATACGAGAAGCCAGCAAAGTATGTAACAAATATAAATTATGCCCCGATAAAGAATCATTATTAAAAGCTTTTAATGTTCAGACTCGAACGATTGCGTGTTACGATAAAATATTTCAAAATAAAATATTCTCCATAACGCAGAAACCCGATGACTAATACAATCAATAGACGTATATTTCATCTGAACCACTGCTTACAATTTATTATATTATGAAAATTTTTCTCCGCTAAATTTTTACTGTTGTACTAGCGCTTTTCTTCTAACAAGAGACACGTCTGTGAGCGATTTTCCTATAGAAAAATAAATCCCTATTCACGTTATGTGCCTGACATCAATCATTTGCAGATTGACAGGACCGTTTTAAAATACATTAATCTCGCATTTGGATGTTGTTTTCCTTAGAGTATTATGTTACGTGCATAAAGTATTTGTGATATGTTTTATAACTACCTTAAATATTGATAAAAAAAACGTTGATCATATAAAATAATTAAAATTGCGAATTAATTATTAAATGAATTTTGAATATAATTTATCAATTTACATTCAAAACATAATATCTATAAAGAAAATAGAAAAATACACTACCATTTTTCATTTCTTTTATTCATAAAGATAAAAGGTATGAAAATTTCTAAAATTATTTATGAAGTCATTATAAATATTAGTAATATATGGATATGGTATAAAGTATTGATAATATAAGTTCATGCCAAGAACAACACTTTTTTATTTATTTAACACTAAAAGATAGAAATGATACAGTAAATATATCAAATAATAACCAATACTTATTTTATTAATAATACTAATAGTTAATTAACCGTTACAAACTTAATCTCAATTTTCGAATGTAATGTTACAAATAAAATACAAATATTTTATGTATTATTTTTTTATATACAGGATAAAAAAAACAGTCAATATTCATTTGTTTTAAAATAATAATATTATAAAATGATTGGTAATTTGAGCATTTTTGTATTACGCAATAATAGTATAATTAAAAACGAGATTACGAAATTCATCCATTAACGCTACCGTTTTTCATCAGTTCTTTGTTTGTTATACATATAATAATATTCAGAGATATTAACGATCGATTTAAACGCAATTATTATATTATTACAATAATGGATACATGTGAAAATGCTTTTGCGATTCAGCACGGATTGATTGTTAACGATTATCGACGATCGCCTTTCAATATGGTAGCACCGATTGTTAATTACACTTTTAACGTATAACAGATGTTGCACATAACATATTCTATTTTTATTTAATTATTTTTTTTCTATTTATTGCATTTAAATTGATTATGCATTGAAAAGGCCGCTTTTGACGACGCCGTTTATTCATACATATATATATTTTTTTGTTTATTTATATTGTGTTTGTGAGAACGAAACGCGTTGTGCGAACACGTAATTCGAAATGTCATAAAAAGATACGATATAAATAATGCGGTCGTATTTATAACACCACTATAAAAGGATTAAACTTAATCGTCATACCTATAAATATAATAACGACACCGTAATATAATATGAAATATATCTCGAATACATTATTTAAAATATATTGAAGAACTCTACTTCTTACGATATCAGAAAAACTAAGAAAAGTTACATATAGTATAATGAAAATTTTCAAACTGACCACATCCTCTAAATAAACATTCATACACATTGAACATTTTCTGAACATATGCTCTATATTTCATCACAAATGAATCTGATCTGAATAAACACTACCCATAAAATTGACATGTTAAATTAAACAATTTAATATAAAATTTATAAACGAATTAAACTTTTACAATTTATATATTTATATATATATCTATATATATATATATGTGTGTGTGTGTGTGTGTGTGTGTGTGTGTGTGTGTGTGTGTGGGAATATTGTAATTCATTTTACTTTATTGTCATTTATTATTATTTACTTTATAATACCTTCAGATTTTATGATTGCAATTAATTAATCGCAATTTTGAAAAAAAAAAATAAATTAATAGGTCTTATTGACGAAATAAGCATTTAGTATATCAAAAAAATAACAAATATAACATTTATTGTCTTATTTTATTGGAGAAAATTTAATACGATTGCGTCAAGAGAAATTTCATTGAACATTGTGCAACACTTATAGTACTCCCATGTATATTATACGTTATACACTTGTGTCTATGTGTAGCTTGCAAGTGGCTTCGAACAATGAGCAATTAACTTGCATTTTGCAATTATCCCTGCTTGTCTTACTTAAAAGGTATTATAGCGAACGAACAGGAGAACAACTATCTAGAACCGATCGTAAATCTTTTACCAGGTTTTTTTTAATAACTCATATAGTTAATGTTGCATTCGCACAGATATACACTCGAAAGAACGCGTAATTAAGTTTAACACGATTTTTTTTCATGAAACTACCATTAGTTTTTTCTCTAGATGTGAACTCGTTGACTTTTCTCTTGTGATTGTATATTTTTTTCGAAGTTTATACAACATTGTAGTTCGATAATCGATAAATATAACGTTGGAAAATTACTGAAAATTGCGACTGTTGACAATTTTAAATACTGTAACTATGTTTATTACTGTAACCGGCGGTGAATAAGACGAACCAACTTGTTTGCCTGAAGCTTTTTCTCTTCTAACAAATGTCTTCATTGGCTTCTATTATTTTTAATACAATTTAATATAATGTATATATAAATATGTTTGTAAAAAATTGTAAAATTATTCAAATTTTTTTAAATATTTATGCCTTAAAAAGCACTCATTGATTTTTCAATAAAAATCTTTTCAAATTTTATTTGATAGATAATTAATTTTTCACATTCATAAAATAGACCAATTTAACTGGGAAAACACAGTTTTCAATTTTTATATATTAATTCAACTATTTTATTTAAAATATGATATTTAATAACGTTTTTTAACGTATTAGTATAACTTCATATACATATATTATATTATATAATGTTATATATTCGATAGCACACAGACTTGTGTCTGCAACAACACAAACGAATTAATCATTATATAATCGAACAATTTAACACTTTTCATGACTCGTATACTCAATGTTACAATTAATATGCAAATGCCTTAGTGTATGTTTAAAAGTCTTTCTATCCTAATACAACATACATTACGTCTCATTACCATAAGATCATTACTCGTTGTTGACCGAGGGCCAATTAAGCACCCGCAACGTTGTCCATTCAGGTGGCAGAATAACTCTCTTGGACTTGAACTTGTTTCACACCATTCTTGAGTACACGATTTGGACCAACCCCTCTTGGTTGCTATTACTGTTGTTGTTGCTACTGCTTTAGCTGCGTTGTCGTTGTTGTGGTTCACCGCAAATCCTCGCATACCAATAGCAAATCAAGTGTTTGCGTGGTAGAAGACAACACACCTCAACACACGCTAGGCCATTTTAAAATGCAAAAATATTGAATATGTACTTATATTACGTCGATTTATTTCCTATAAGTAAAACGGGTGCTTTGAAAGTATTAAATTAAACGATTTTCGTTTTTCATTAGATTTTCATTTGCATAATAATCGATATTAATTTGATTATTTAAAGCTTTAAATTTTTATACTTATATAAATATATATAGAAATAAACTTTAACTGAGAAATTATTTTTCAATTTGAAATATTTCAAATTTACATAACTTTCTAACACATAACAAATTTTAAATAGTTTTAATTATGAAAAAGAAATCTTACATATGAATTTAGTCATTTAAACACAAAATAAAGTTTATAACATAGCTCTCTAATTTTACTAACTTACAATAATTACATAACTTTAAAACTTATGACAATTATTATTTTTATTATTCTCTCTCTTTAGAATTTTTCTTAAAAATTAGGTTTCTATAAGTTATACAGTTTTTATTCAAATTTTTCATTTTTTTACAATTTTTTATTTTAGTATATGAAATTTCATTATTATTTTATAAAAAATAGAAATTTTTTATTTATTTTTTAGTTATTAAACTATTAATATTTTTAAAAATATGCTTTGACACTAATTTATATTGAATTGACAATTATTTAATATTGATAAAGCGCAACTGATTACAGTTTTAATTTCAATACTATGATTCATAAAAATAGTTTCTGTTTAATAAGCAGTATTGAAAACGGTATTCGTATATATGTATAAATATACAAATAAATGGCAAACGTTCAATATTGCATCAAAAAAATTCCTTTTTAAAAACTATTGCGAACTGTTCGTATCGCGAATGCGTAAAACAGATAGATTTACGATTGCCCAATTATAAATAGCCCATATAAAATAAATTACATACAAACATATATAAAAAAAAATCGCATTATACAAAGCGAACACGTATAATATAAACGACATTTACAAAAAGGAGAAATAAATAGAATAAATAAATAAATAAAAAAAACGACTGAATAACACAATGCAATCGAATACATTAATTGAAAATGCGCATTGGAACGCAAACTAGTACGTATATAGACCGACGAACCGCTTTGAGTTAATAATATTGGGACGGTGAATTGTGCACGGGCGGCATTCACAAATGAAATATATATATATATATATATATATATATATATATATATATATATATATATATATATATATATATATATATATACATATATAATATACAAATAAATGGCAGAAAAAAAATAAACAGTAATCGAACGAAGTGCTGTTTGCGGTTTTTTAAAGTTACGCGTGTGCGCAATTTTGCGCAACCAGTTCGATTCCTTCTACGCGCAAACGGTGTTAATTAACAATATAGCTGGTAATGATCGACATTTTTGGCTTTAAATTGTTCGACAAATAAATTTACAATTTATCGTGTATATAGTAAACTATTTGTAGTCTTCGAAATGTTAACTTAGATATATTGTAAAAATATATTTTTACAATATACCTAGTATACAATATACTTAGAAAAAAAGTAAAATTTTATAAAAGATGTGTTTGAATTGTAAAATTGTAAAAAAGTCTGTGAAAAAAATTAATACGAGTGAATAACAATAATAATAATAATATTGAAAATTGTGTTATACAAAGACGTGAGGAAGAAAGAAAACATGGATATTTTCGTATCCATGTTTTAATCACGCAATAAATATCTATAGAAAAAAACTTTCGCATCCTTATTCGGATCAATTGTTTATTTATTTATCATAAACACTATGAAGAATATTAAGCCAACCAAAATAATGTGTAAAATAAAAGTATGACTTCGAATATTTGAGCAATTAATCCCGTGTTAAAGATAAATGTCAATTTTTTTATATAATTGAAATTACACTTGTGCCCTTTGTGCTATGATTGGATACGTCGCAATGTACACGGGTGCAGTTTTACGCAACAACTTATATATATATATATATATATATATATATATATATATATATATATGTATATGTATATATATATATATATATATGTGTGTATATATATATATATATATATATATATATATATATATATATATATATATATATATATATATATATATATATATAAGAAACGAGTCGGTATCAAAAGAAATTCCGTTCTGTGTCGGTGTCTCGTTGCGAAACTAGGCCCACAACATTGTCAACTAAAAATGCAAACTGTCAATCGGATTAGCCAACTGGAGACTGCTAGCTGATCTCTTTTGCGCTTAATTGTATATAAATGATGAAATTAATGCATGCGATATCATGCTATACGATTTTAATTGATTGACTTTAATTGCCCCAAAAAATGATGAATGATGACTTATAATGGCAATAAATTCCTTTTTTTCCCGATGGTGTTTTGTAGACAATTATCATTTCTTTACTTTTTTTTTCTATAATTTTTCAAATTTAAATTTAATCCATCTCGATAATGAAACTCAAATTGACGATTATTATTAATTATTTTGAAAAAAAATAATATTACTAGTTCATTAGTAAACTTATTTTTTAAATTTCATTTTTAGACTTTTATACATCTTATCTTTAAAAGATTTTCAAAATTCAATTTTAATACTCCATTCTTATAGGAACATTTATAAAATTAACTTTGTCATAACAAAAAAAAATGAGTTCAATATAAAATTCTAAATCCATAATACATATTAAAAAATTGTAATTTAACATTTATATAATATTTTACAAAAATATATTTTTAATTCAATTAAAAATTTAAATTATAAGTATTACTATAAAATAATAACATATACTAAATAATATACACATGCAAATGAGAGCCCGATTTATTAAGTATAAAAATGAGTATATATTGAAACTAAAAAAAAGCAAGAAAAATATATCCTTTAAATTTACTTTAGATAGCTAATATTATAAATCAAACGAACTATACACTTACACTTACACACACACACACACATACATATATATATATATATATATATATATATAAATACGATAGACATTTCCGTTTGTTTTCTTGCATTTGCAAGAGGCTTCGTTAAAATGATCGGAGCCCAACAATCAACCACGTGGAAAAAAATTAATTGGAAAACGTCGACAATGCACTCGAAGAACAAGGTTCTCTCCGATTAATCCCGAGAACATAAATTATTATATATTCGAGGATTATAATGCCTACATTGCTGTTATAAAATAAACTGGATTTTCATCCATTGATATAATGTTAAACAACTAAATATAATTTGAAAATGGTATTTTGATATTTTTCATGTATAATATATATATATATATATATATATATATATATATATATATATATATATATATATATATATATATATATATATATATATGCGTGTTCATTTGTTAATATTCTAATCCCATCGTTGGGTTAATTTTCGGTTTTACATAGAAAATTAATAGGAAGAATAGGTGTTGCGTCAACAAAGAGAATCCGGCATCCCGAATAAATAGCAATTAGAGGCGTTCGACTCCGCAGGAGATTACCATGTCGGATGCCGGCCAAGAGAGATCAAATTGTTGATACGCTCTCCCATCATCGAAGATAATCTGTGTGTGTGTCCGCTCGCACAATATTCTTATTATACACGAGTGCCGGGAAACCTGTTTGTCCGGTGTCTTGTTGTTGGGATAGGAATTACGTAGTATTTACGGCGAGATAATACACACGTTCACCTGTGTCTCCTGCGGGGCAGGTGTAGCCACTGGCTCCAGCTCCTTGGGGCTCTGCCCTCGGGACACACTTCTGCTAAAACGAGCGTTAGATCCATTCTATTACGCCAATAGTGGTTCGTTCGTATTCTATTCAAAGGAATATATTTGCTTCTTGCCTAATTATTTATTTATTTATTTTACTCCTTTTCTATCACATTATCTATCTTTTGTAAGAAATATAATATTTGATCTAACAAATAAACTTTTAATATTTAGTATTTTTCCTTATCAAAAAACATAACATTTATTTAAATAATTCATTGATCAATTTTTATTATGTGAGTATTATGTCAAAAAGTGAATCGAGCTGCCGCTGCACTATACATAGAAAGAAAGAGGCCAACGTACTCCTTGTACAAGATCAAACATATCAAAAATGGTTGAAAAAGCTAGAAACAAATGCAAATGTTCAATTTTACGACAACATTCTCCGACATCTATCCGGTGAACGTTGAAATTTTAATTAACATATTATAAGGCAATGCTCCGAGTCGCGTCCGGTATAATTTTACAACGCGGCATCAATTTCACCTTCTTATTTGTTAATCCTGCATTGCACTCGTTTCCTGTTAGATAGGTGTTAATCGTTCGTTTAATCGCGACTAATCGAACTTGGCTTTTTGACTTTTATTTAATTATTATTTTTTAAATAACAAATTACAATGCATAAAGTTATATTTAAAATATTATACAGCACATATATACTATATGTGAGCAATTAGCGTAATGCTAGCCAATTACTGTTACGAAACGCGTCTATCTATCACGTGAAAATGATTATGTAAAAAGCTCAAGCGTAAATGATGTGATTTATCACAGGACTGCTCAAGCATGGTTCGCGGACAACCAGTAGTTAATTTAGGAGTTGTCTGGCAATCTAGTCAATCTTCATTGTGAGACATTCTTACAATGTTTTCGGATATTCATGTTGCAATGATATGATCGATATATTTACTCTTATTTTAATTTGTTTTCCATAAATAAGTACAAATATTTGTCCTATCAATAACAAAATAATAAACATTTATAATTTAAGTAACCATAGTCAATTGTGATCATTAAATTAATTTCTGATATATTCTATTCAACTTTTAAAAAGGGCTCTTATTATTTTTATGTTTAAATAATCAATATTTTTAAATATAATAAAAACGTTCATAATTATTCGATTTATTCTTACTCAGACTTGATATTAACAGCGTTAAAGAGATTTATTCTAAAAAAAAATATTCTAATTTATAATAAATATGTATGGGTTTTAATGCATTATCTCATTATATTCGATTGATAGTGGCGATCGTTAAATGCGTATGGTCGTTGAGAAAAATGCGGCCCGGTTCAGCATTCTTGGAGCTGGCAGCACGTAGATGGCGCAAAAGCCATTAGGATGAAAGCTCTACATGGACTTCAACAAATGATAGTCCATTCTTTTAATAACACGACTTCCTTCTAAAGACCCTAGCACTGTCCGGTGCGGCCTAAACAAATCAAATATTCATCGCTTCTCTATCGACAGTGTGGGAACTCCACTTTTGGAAACAATTCTATTAAAATTTATAATATGACGGCGAACATCTGAAGACTCGTTTCAAATTATTAGCACATTAATCTATCTTTGACTAAAGACTATAATTCCAATAATAAAAGTCTCACTGATAGATGATAGCATTTGATATTACCATTTTATCGTTCACCATTATATATATATATATATATATATATATATATATATATATATATATATATATATATATATATATATATATAATTGTATACTAGTTGACATGAAAGTTTTAAATGAAAACAGAAATATTTACTCGTGTATCGTAAACCGTCGCCTATATATTTTTAATCAAAAATCAACTAATAAATATCTTTTCATCAAAAGTCTTAATATTCCAGACTAAACTTGTTCATAACATTATTCATGAAATTATTTAATTTCATAATTACACTGCAACATATATGTTAGCGGTTGAAATGAATCATTAATCGATATCAAAATATACTGAATGCGTAAGGACATTATATATATATTCGTTGTTTACATTCAATACTTATATAATTTACAAAGAAGAAACTGTTCGATTGTCACTTATTACTTTATTCTAAAACTTGTAGTATCCATTGTTTTCTCGATTTAACAGCCCTTTTACCGGTATCATATTATGGAATTAGACGTTATAACCAATAAATAGTATGGTCCGTTCAATGGCTTTATAAATCTTGTATTCGAGTTATCAGTCACAGTTGGTTTTCTAACAAGCCCATCCAAAGAATACAATAACTGTACAACAACATCCGGTTTTTGCTCATAATACAAAACTGCAACTCGATAATCTTTTTATTCATTTTCTTTCAATAAAAAATGTTTTTTTTTTTTAATAAAAAAATTATGAAATTATTGCATTACAATTACCACATAATACATGCAATCAAATTAAAATTCAAAAATGTTGTACTAAAATTATGGAGCTCGTCTCATGAATACGGGTCTGAAATTAACTAAAATTGTCACTTGCGTCTAACAAGAAACATCTTGTTAACATCACCATTAGTACTTTAAACGAGTCGTTTAAAACTTTTAGCATAATTTTTATGATACTGTAATCTTTGACTCGTTTTTGAGGAGTAATTTTCTTAAGAAATAAACATCTCATCAGACATTTACAAAGTAAATATGATACGTTCAAAATATATTCTACTATTTTCCGTACATTTTATAATTTATCTAACAATATTATTATTATAGAACTAATAAATTTCAAATGATTATAGTAATTAAAATGAAGTTCATATTTATACAGCATTAAACCTTTCTTCTGCACAATAATTACTATTCAATTTATGTTGACTTCAATATATGATGAAATATAGAAAAATTGATGATAAAAGTGATAAAAATATTCTATAAGTACAAACATTGAAAATCATAATAGTTCTCCACTTAAAATAAATAAGTGGAGGTTTAATTAATTAAATAAATTATAGAAGTAATAATATTTAAAAAGGAAAAGTTATGATTGCTTTGTGAAGAACTTAATCTGATTTCGCTCAACCGACTGCCACCTCACATCCGGTGGAATTGATCCTTAATGTTTTATACGACGTCGAAGATTGATTATATGGAGAACTGTCGTCCGGATAAGGACGCGTCAGGAAGTGCATCTCTTGTCGGGTTCGGTTCTCGTTTCATTGCCGATTGAAATAAATGGAAACAATGCACCGGGACTGGGAGCATATCTATACAAAAAGATATAATAAGGAGACAACCGGTAACAGTGATCCCCCTTCTTCGTAATCATCATCATCATCATTATCGTCATCATCTTCGTCTTCTTTTACATCTGCGTCGTTTTAGAAGTCGTCGTTATACCGAGAAATTCTTAATAAGCCTTCTGCCAACCGGAATTTCTAGAGTGTGTATATAAATATATAGTATACACACATAAGAGCAGTAATAATTATTTATTCTTACGACAAAGTCGACCAATAAAATTGTATATATTTTATATAATGCATCGTCCGTACAACGCACATTGTTATCAGTGAAAACGCATTTTCAATGATTATTATAACCGCTCTCGCGATTCGCTTTTAGCGATTAAATCCGTTGATATTCATACAACGACAACCGGCAATCTTTTTATATTAATTTTATAATATAAACCGATAATGTTTTTATATACTTGCTTATTAAATATTTTGATCTTTGCCTCTTGACATAGAATCCAACGAACGGTCGTTATTATCTGAATTTAAAAAAATAACCTATTACGATATTTAATCAAATACATTATTTTATTTCATTAAATATTGCAATAATACTTACAAAATTATTAATTAAGTTTTAAAAAAATAAATTTTATATTTTTTTTGTGTTACAAATATAACCGATTCATTAATAAAAAACGATTAACTATTTACCATATTTCTATAGTCAAATTAATTATGAATAATATTTAAAACATTTAACCTAAGATTTATAAAATATATATATCCATGTATTATTTAGAGAACTGTAAAAATTAAACGATAGTCAATAAAACTAATGAGCGACTCATTTTAAATACAAAATGAATGAAAAAGAAGGAAATGAATTAAAAATTACCAATATTGAAAAGTCATTGAGGAAAAGCACATGTAAAATTTTATTTTAATCATTATTATAAAAACGTATAATATTTACATACAGAATTTATGTAAAAGTATATATGTAATATTAATTGAAAGCGTACAATTATGTGATCACATTTATGTTACTTTGTACAACATAGTGTTATAAAAATTAAAATATATATTCGAATATCGACTTTCATATGTTCTTGTTAAAATTTATAATTTTTAATTATATATATATATATATATATATATATATATATATATATATATATATATATATATATATATATATATATATACATTCATAATATGTTATCAATGCGAATCCAGTAAAGATATCTTTCATTTGATCGATTATAGCTCCAAAAACGGCATTGGTATTTATTCCAACTTAGACAATCGAGTTATACTACCACGATCAATTGCTATTGTAATCTTTATATGGTTTCAAATACCCAAGATGGCTTAGAGATCGCATTTTTCTATTGATTTCTTCCTTAGACCGTTGTTTAACGCGCACTATGTACTTGAAATATGTCCGTGGTCGTAGAGCGTACGATTTTTTTATTTGATTAATTTGAACAATTTTGTTTATTATAAACTATATTCTAAAAAAATCATATTAATCTCTAATAATTATCTTTAACAATACATAATTTTTAATTTTATCATGTTTTTATCATATAAATTCAGAATTAATTATAAAAATTTGCTTTTGTGTTTTAAAAGACTACATGTAATATATTCATTTATTATAAAAACGTATATTTTCCATTCTGTTATATGGTAATAATTACCTATTATAATCAAATTAAAATTTGAATCGAAGCTAATTGATTAAAATAAAAAATACAATTTTTCAATAGAAAAAAAAACATTCTACGGCACCTTTTTAAATACGGCATAAAGAGAAACGAAATCGTCCTCGACTCATAAAACTTCTTGATTTAATTTTATAGATTCCGAAGAGCACAAAGGTATCCGTTGGCTTTCAGATGGCACACCGCCTTATTGTTAATGTCATCCACGAACACTCGTAACTATAAATCCAACGAAATAATTATTATGACCATTCGTTGAGGTCTCCAGAGGGTTTATATCTCGTAGAATCCATGCTCATATATATATATATATATATATATATATATATATATATATATATATATATATATATATATATATATATATATATATATATATACACGTTGAGTATTCATTTTCACTGCGCTGTCCTCTTTTGTACCAATTAACTCAGCGAGAACCTTTCAAAGTCGTCATGCTTAACCTGACAACAAAATAATACAAAATAATCTATTGCATTTATTTAATATAAATATTTGCATATTGCAAATGCAATGTATTGTATTATTGCATTGATAACTATTACACGAATCCAAAGTTGAGTACTAGGATTATAGTCAAATATATGTTGAGTACTAGGATTGTAGTCAAAAAAAGTAGTAGAAAACCAAATTCAAACGAACCCAGACGTTTTGATTATATTTAATTACAAACAAAAAACCAAAGATATAATGTAAAAATTTATACAGTTGTTCAAAATATAACATGTATTCTTTTTCAATATCTTATTTTTGAAATAATTATCTTCTTCGTTTCACTTAGGCACAATAATAAATTTCGATTAAATTCAATATTTTTCCCTATTTGTTCAACATTACTGATATTTAATCATTAAAAATAATAATTTGCGAAAATAATAATTTGCGAAATAATACACAATAATAGTACACAATTAAAAATAATAATTTGCGAAAATTATCCAAAATTAACTTCTTTCTCTGTTACAAACTTTTGTTGTGTGGATTGTTTCATTGAAACAACAGTGATTTTAACACAATAAACGAATTTATATAAATTAGCATATATTAAACTGGACGCATCATTAACCAACAAATAATATCGGATAATATAATTTGTTTAATATTTATATATATATATATATATATATATATATATATATATATATATATATATATATAATGTATGATAGTGTTGATGTTTATATGTTCTTGTATGTATTTATATTTTGTTCAATTTCTACACGATTTACTTTCTAACTTTCAATTATAGTTTTACATAATACGATTTATATTGTATGCAATGTGTAATAAAAAATTGTGGATGTTTTTTTTCATCAACACGCGCGAAAGTATCCGTAATTTTGTGCGCTTTCAAGCCATATATAGTTTTTTATAATCTTGCAATCGTTTAATGTAATCGATTGATATAAACATTTTTTTTTATATTCATTTTATAATACACTTTTTTTACAAATTAAAATTAAAATGTCTGAATAATTTATTTCGAATCGTGTTTCCTTTTCTCGTTATGATGGTTTACTTATTAAATTATAATATTTTTGATATCCACTTATTAAATATCTGGTACTTAAAAATTAAATCTCAATATTATGTTATCCGTATAAAATCCGTACATGAATGTTAACTCTGCGATTAAATTTGCTTGCCTATATGAGAGTCAAACATTCACGTGAATATTCAAATGTATAGCATTAACAGCATATCATTTAATTGAAATTGTAAATTGTATAATAATTATTATTTCATATTTTATCTTAAAATATATGAAATTACAATAATATTTCAAATAAATATTATTTTTGTTTTAAATTTTAAGTTCTGCATGTAAAATAAAATTAATTTTATATTACAAAATCTAAATTATTATAAAAAAATATACAGCAATTATTTTTCTCGATATTTTTATGTAAAATGTAAAATTAAAAAATAGCTATGCATCATTTTGACTGGATATCATGCTCGGACCACTTACACAGAACTAGGTTTCATTGGCACGTCTTTGTGGAGACTTCGCCTTGCATATTAATGAGCCATCTTCAGTTACACACACCGTTAAGACCTTCCATATACATGAACCACATTAAACACACAACGCAGGGTCACTTTTCGTCAGACGGGCCACCACAGATTATCAAACCGTACTCATAATCTGTGGTAATAAAAATTTCAATATTTAGTATTGTTTCGCATTCTTTATAGATGTTGCGAGCCACATTTTGGTATTCGTCCATCATAATCAATCTATAAAACTGTTTGCAACTCTTTTTGTTCGATATGTATATACGTGTGTTCACGTTTTCCTTTTACTGCAGGGTCACCGGGTTCACACTGGTTTGGTAACTGGCTTCAAAACACACAGTCATGCTTTGTTAGCGTTTCAATTGAAAGCTCACTGTAATTGATGCGTTCGATTGCCAATATGTGATGTTTGATGTAAAATTGGAATCGTAAAAAAATCGAAATCTTCGCATTGATTTTTTTAGAGATTTAGTTTTATTTCTTTCCCTAAACATACATATTTTGAGATATTTTTATATTAATATTTTTTACAATATTCTCAGTTTATAAATCTATACAATGTTCAAATAATATATCTTTTAAATAACTCTTCAAAATGAGATAAAATGATAAATATATATATATATATATATATATATATATATATATATATATATATATATATATATATATATATATATGTGTGTGTGTGTGTGTGTATTAATGTAAAAACATTTATAAATTATTGTCTAGTTATATCTATCAAGAAAATATTAATATTTCACAACATACAATTCATAAATTTTTCCTCAATGTTGAATCGAAATTTTACAAAATATCCACTTTGTATTCAAAAATAAATATTTATTATTTTCCGATTCTAAGTCGTCTTTTACAAATTGATTGTACAATTTGTATTTTTTTTTGCCGTACGAAAAATATTCAAAGATTTTGCACGGATATGAAAGCGAAGAAAAATATTATCACATCCATCAAAATGCGGATGTTTTCGAATGAAATAAAATGATAGCGAGTGAGGGAAATGTATGTAACGCGTAACTTCAAAGGAGTACACACATCTGACGATTTCCCGAATGAAATATTGAATTTTTCCTCTTCTTCTCTCACTCCTTGAGAACATTAAAAAATGGCTATAAAGTGGGCAATTGAAAGGCCTAATTAAGTTTTGCAATTGTGTCACCATTTGAACGAAAGTGAAAACTTAACAAAAAACAGAAAATGGAAAACCTTTTAAACGTACTCGAAACGATAAAATTAGCATATTAATGTTCGATTTTCAATAAATGTAAAAAAATGCGGATATTATTTTTAACCATTAAAAATAATAATAATAAATTATATGTTCGCCTTTGATTTTGAATAATTTTCCCGGGCAATTTGTTAAGCTCTAGCGGGAGGTAAAAGTTCATTTGGTTACGAGTAATTGCCACAAGTCCACGTACGACGTTCAATCACGTCGAAGAACACGCATTATAAATATTATAACCACTTTTTAAATACTCTCACCGTTTTCATTTTAGACGTTTATTAAACGTCTCCACATTTCTTCTTCTTCATCCATTTCTAATTATAATATTTATTCTTTTTCTCGTAGTTAATATAATAAATTTTATCCTGTAATAATATTTTAATAGATGTAAGAATTGCTCTCACTTTATTAATTCAATTCGTTTAATTACATAAAAGAATATTTAAAGAACGAATACAAAATTGACAACAAAGTTTAATTAAAAATAATTCAGTACTAATACTACTATATGTAGTAGTTTTATATTATTTATATACTACTATATTTAGTAGTTTAAGAGATAAAGGTCTGAAGGGTATTTGATAAACTATATGTATTAAACTGCTATTTTTTAATAATTTGAATATATTATTATTCTAAATATAAGAGTTAGCAAAATTAATATAGTATATCATATATAACACAAAAATGATAAAGAGGTCGTGCAAACTAATAAGCAACTACCAAAAGAGCTTAAGCTTGATCATTTAACTATTTATCAATTTTGCATAGCGTTGAAAAAATCAATAAATTGAGTAAAGAATAACATTAAAAATTTTCTATGGATTCTACATTAAAGTAAAAAATACTTAAAAAGAAAAAAAATATAGACAATATTAGAATACTATTTCAGGAATATTTTTCAATACAAATACAGTGAATTTTGAAAAAGAGAGCTAAGGCTCTTGGTCCATTTTAATTTGGTAAAATAACACAAACATAAAGGGAAGTAAAGACCTAGTTGTCTGCGGCGGAATCGTCATCGTGATCGAGTGCAGTTTTCCATGGACAATTCTAAAATGCACCACGTGTCGGTCATAGTTGTTATTTATGCGACGAATCAACCAGTTCGGTTGATGTATATGCTGGGCGTGCAGTGCAATTTGTTCGGTTGTCTCGAATCAATCATCGCTATGCCGCTCACCTCACCAAAAGCCACTGAACTTGCTTCTTGCACGTCGCTTCCCTCGGAGACGATTAATTGCATCATAAGATACGTGCTCATCTGCTTACAATTGCTTAAACTACTACCACGTCAACAAAAACAAAAAAAACATTACTAAAAATTTCATTTACAACTTATATCCGGTCTCGAATTTCGACGAGAACGCGTTGTTGAATTCGAACTTCTATCGAGTCGTCATATTCACAACATGTATCGAATCTGTGTGAATAATATACGAAAGTATTACAGAAAAAAAAATAGCAATATATACATTCATACATGTTAAAATTGTTTATTACGTAAACATTAGAATGAATTATTTACTAACCGGACATATGAGACGTCGTTTTAATAGCGCACATATTGTGAAAGTTTAAATAACGATTTCGGTAAAAATGTAATCGTTATGCAAATTTATCCCATTAACGAGCGTGTATGGCCAATTTAGAAATGGGTTCATAAATAATACACTCGAGTTGCCTAGCGATACGCTATTTTCTAATACTAGTAGTTATTTTATAACGACAATAAAACATATCTGTCCTATTATAATGTAACTAAAGAAAAAAAAAAGACCGGTGTCATAAAAAAGTCGCTGCTAGCTCTTCTGACGAGAAATCGTATTTGTATTTTTGTCGCTAGATTTGGTATCAATAAAATATGTTAATGCATTCACATATATTTCTATTTCTAATTCTATTGACATTTTCATTCGTTTTAAATCAAAACCAGTGCTTAAATTATGACTTGTTCGGCTGAACAATGATGTTATTTATCTTTTTCATTATTTATTTTTGAATTAGTGTTATTCCATCATATTGTAACAAAATACTTCATTAACTCGTTATTGATTTCCATAATACAAAACTTTTAGTCTTCTATCTTTCCATGTATCATTTATAAAACAAAATTCAAAATATAACATGTCAACGCTTAATCAAACACCTTAAGTTTTGTGGAATTATCAGATCAAATAAATGTTTTAAGTTTAACAGTTATTTTGTTAAGAAAGTGGTACTACTTTCAAACATTTTCAAAAATTCTTTTACTATGATTTAAATGTGCATTCAAACTTTATTTTTAATCCGAAACTTTGTCTTGAAAAGGTTAAAAATATATTATTTCATTCATCACAATAAAATATTTAAAATAAAGACAATGAAAAAAAATATTTGTAATTTTTGGTCAATACAAAATATAACAATATTGAAAAGTAAAATATTTTTCATAATGCTATATTTTCATTCTAAATTTAGAAGATTTATTATATAAATTAATCATAAAATAAATAGTAAAACAATTTTGTAGGATCAATCGATTAAATTAAAATGAAATACGTAGTACTCAGACGTTTACTATATATTTTCCATTAATTACAAATGTTACCACACCACAAAATCAATTGTATACGATAAATTGAATGGCGTTTTATTGTCCCTTTATATATATATATATATATATATATATATATATATATATATATATATATATATGTGTGTGTGTGTGTGTATATATGTATACATGTGTGTGTGTTTAAAGCGAATTCTGTTAGTTGGGAACATAACATTCAATTAACACAAGCGACAAAACAATGAAACGCAAAATTAATACATTTCTCGGTTAACCATTAACGCGAAGTGAATCCATTGTTAAAATCACACATAATAGTTACACTATTAAGATTTACCGGGATACTTCATCAATGTTACCATTGTGAATTGTGATTACATTCGCAAAATGGGTTTTCATATTCAGCTCCCTCTGATGCAGTGTTTTTCAACCTCCAAATTTAAACGAGAACAAAATTATTTTAATTGTTTTATTACATTTATGTAATAAAATAATTATATTATTAAATAAATGTATTTTTAAATAAGAAAAATAATTTGAAATATATATTATATTTGGAAAACACTTAGGACTCTCTGTTGCGTGTTTCTTAAAATCGGTTATGTCATTTATTATTTGTCTTGGGGTTTCCTTCCGAGAAATTTTGCTCGGAATATACGACTTTTCCGCTTCCATCGTCGAGCTTAATATAAAAATTACTTTTGATTCGAGGAGCCCCCTTTCTAATAGCTTGTTTACTTTTGTCTCCTTTGTGGAAAAGCGAAGTAATGCCGAGTAAATAGTTACTCGTCGAGAATTGAAAACGCGAAACACAAGCGGAAAATTTCCATCTCTCCGGTTTTTCTAGCAGACGTACAAGTAATTTCTTTTTTTTTATTTTACCGAAAACGCTTTTTGCTTGCCGCACTCGCCTCCTCTCTGTACATATTTGCACAAATTGGCTGCGCGGTGGCCACGTAGTCTACAGATCAAATTCTTTTTGCGGAAAATTTTCCTATTTTCATCCGCTCTATATTATAAATTCACATTATTTTTATTAAAACATACATACTATACGTATACAAATTATGAAATCATAAAAACATATAAGTCTATCATACATTTATATGTAAATATATATATATATATATATATATATATATATATATATATATATATATATATATATGCGCGCGCGCGTGTGTGTGTGTGTGTGTGAGAGAGAGAGAGAGAGAGAGAAAGAAAGAGAATTTATTTATAATAATATTGATGAAAATAATTGACACATAAAATATTTTTTTATATTTTAAATATAAAAACTACTAAAAATATTTTTTTTATAATGTATAATAAAATACTTAATTAAATAAAATTTTAAATTATTGAAAATCACGAAGCGAAATAAGCGTGCCGATTCAAATAAACGTTTATTCTGAAAGTCTTATCAAAGAAAATTTCCATGAAGTGGAAACACATTATTTATTATTTATCACAAACGCTATGGAATGATTTCTTTTGACCTTTAATTTCTTGGGCGTGTAGTATTTTTAAATTTGCTCTCAATAATCGAGCCCGTAAAATATGTGTTTTTTTTTACGATTTCATTCTCGTATATTTTACTTTCACGAAACGAGATGTGAAGAATTGAAAGGAAAAATAATAGAACGTATATAAATAAATATTATATAATAAAAGTAATAATATGTACGAAGTAATATCACGAATAACCTGCAAAAGAGTGTTTGCGACAACGTAATTACATCCTTCAACGGATCAACCCCCCTCATCGCGGAAACAACTTCCAATTTCATTTCCACCCCCATAAACTAATAGTCTTCACTCGTTAGACAGTTCAAAAACGTCGACAAGAAATACTAGATATAGAATGAAAGAGAATTCACAATTATAAAATATAGAAAAAAAAACAATTATATTACAATATAGCATATTGATTTTGATTTGTAAATTGCTAAGATATTTGCATTGTTATAAAAATCATGTACCATATACGCATACTAATACTTTTAATTCCATCGAACTCACTCTCAAAACATACTTATATTAAATATACAAAGTCAATTATTGACAAATAAATATTCATGAAAATAAAAAATAATATATAGTATTCATAAAAAATCATTAAAAATAACTTGTGCTAATATATTACTAGCACAAGTAGTCAATTTTGATGGACATGATATTTAATCATGAACTATCGACCGATATATAACTACTTTGAATATGTTTAAATAAATATTTAAAATATTTTTAATATATATATATATATATATATATATATATATATATATATATATATATATATATATAATACGTATATAGTATGAAAACATGTTTCATTCCCTGTCGTCGACACAAAAATAATTTAAAGGCTTGAAAACATTTAAATGGCGTAATTTATCCAATGCGAACAGCTATTTGAATAATCGGCGAATCCTTGCCGCCGGTTTGCCCCGTTTAAATTGTTTCCATTAAGGACATGTGCGGGGAAAATTTTTATTAATGTGCGCTCATTTGTACGCGGGGACACTGTCGAATAAACTTTTTCGTTTAGCTGTACCTCGTCAAAAGTAGCCACCCACTCGTTCGCCCGTCGAATAAAAAAAAATAATATTAAACTTTACGAGTGTTATTTATCTTTATATGAAAATACGTTTTTATTTCTTTTCATATTGCCCGAATAAAAGATGAATGAAAATAGTATTCGAATAATTGTTGTAGAAAGGAAGAAGAAAATTTGAAAATTTTCTTTTTCCTTTCTATAACAATTTTAACAAATGAAGAAAATTTTCAAAAATTTAAACGGACAATTACTTATTAAATTTTGCAAATCAATAGAATCTTTCTATTATTTTATCACGTCATAACAACAAGATTAAATAACCAATATAACTTTTAACGTATCTATAGCCCATTATAATCTCCATTCTAAAAAATAAAATTCGAAAATCTCCAAATTGTAGTTACTTTGTTGTTAATAATAAAAATAATTGTTGCAGATTTTTAAATAAATAATAAATTAAATTCTATTTTTTTCTCACAGTAAATCATGTTTGTATATTTTGCGCATATCTTTACAAATATATCTATATAAAAAATCATTTAAAAATTCCTATATATCTATTATTAACTTTATTCCTATGTTAAATGTTGAGAAACTGTATATAAAATTACGTGTATATTTATTTAATAATATTTTTATTTGAAGTTTATATTAAAATAAACTATATTAATTTTGTCGATAGTCTTAATACAATTTTTATTTATCTGATAATTAATTTATTATCTCAAGTGATGATAGATTATCAGTATTTTTGAATTTTAAAGATATATTATCATTATAAATTATATGTATTTTCCAAAAAATAATAATTCGTATTTATAAAAAAAAAAGTATTTATAATCAGAAATATTCAAACGATGCAATATTTTTTCTTGCATATTAATTTTTATATATTATTATACATATTCATTAATATTTGTATATTTTAAATTGTTAAATTCAACATACCGAAACGCGAATTTCGATTACAATCGAATCGTTATCGATCGCGGACCCCGTTTCTTCTTAACAATAAAAATTTTTCAAACCTCCCCTCGTCCTCGTATCGTCCGTTTTAAAAAAGTGAATAAGATAACAACAACACCAACAAAAAATAAAAATAAATAAATCGCTCGGCATAGTCCACCCGATACATACCTGCGCCGGGCAATAATCACATTCTCCGGTGAATCCTGCTCGCGGCTGCAACACGAGGAATTAATCACGATGCGATAATGATCTTGCACGCTGATTATTTGGCCGCCGATCGGCGAATGTGATTCTTATTTTAAACGTCGTTTAAGGTCCACTTTCGTCGGCGTATTGTGTACAAACGCCGGGACCGAAAACCGCTTCGCTCCTGAGCGGATTAAACGCGTTTTAATTGTGGTGCGCCATTTTTTTCTTTCTTTCTTTCGGATTTTCTCGTTATAATAAAATTCGCTTCTTTCTTTTCGTCAGATCTCACTCGATTGTTTTACGCCGAAACAAATATACTTTACCATAATCACTTCATTTTTTTTTTTTGTATAGATTATCTTAGTTCTTATATTTTAATTTAAAATAATATTTTAACTATAATATTAATAAAAATAATAAATAAATAGACATTACAAAACACGAAAGAGAAACTCATTTTAATTTAATATTTAAACATTAATAAAATATGACTTTTAATATCTGAAAATCATATATTGTAAATATATTTACGACAAAAAAATATTTTCAATAAGCCAGACTCATATTACTTTTCCCATTAAGTAAAAATATCATTTAAAATATGAAATATTCAATGGTAATAATTTCACTGAAATAAAAACCGCTATCTTTAATTTAATTAGTGAGATTTTGAGAATACATTAAAAAGAAAGAAGCAGGCCGGGAGGCACAAAGCTAATTAACAGGAATCGTTCTGTTGTGTAAGTAAATACTTATCGGTGACTTGTATAACTGCACCACCGTTTCGAGAGTTAACTTTCGATAGCGCAGGGGTTAACAGATACAATGTAAGGGTTAAGTGTACCTTAATGACCGGAGCCTGTAGTCTTATTGTTGTGAAGCGAACGAGTTTCCGCTGAGAGGGAAGACCCTCGAGGTACCTTTTTTGTCGTCTCCAAGTATTTTTGCTAAACTTTTTTTAATTTTATTTTCTTTTTTTTTCATCAATAACAAAACCCTAGAGTTTGGATAAAAGATTTGCACGCAATTAACGCCGTCCAATAAAAAATAAAACGATACAAACTCAAGAAATGGGCTAAAAGCGATAATTAAACGATGTTACTTTTATAGTGTAGTAATTCATGAACGATATTAATAAATATAATTTTAAGTAAAATTTTATATAATCACAATACCACTATTTTTTATTTTTAAGCTTTATAGCATTTCAATACATTTTACTATTATTTTTTATGATACTGTTTCGTATATAAGGCAGCTGTCAATCTTACTAAATCGAAATGAAGCCCTTTCAATTTAATATCGAAGGAAATGAACCACTTTGTTTTGAACCATCTCGCGAATTTGTTCTATGAAAAGACACAACAACGTTATACGCAACGGTAATATTTTGATTTCCTTCTATCAATTGGGAAATTCAATGGCTTTAGAAATTGATTGACATTCTGTCAATTTTTCATTATTAGCATATTTCACTAATTTTATCTCACAACTTCTGATTGATAAATTAGAAATAATCTAAGTTAATTTTTAAATTTAAAATCAATTTTTAAAACAAATATTTGTGATTTGTTATTTTGATTGCAATTCAATTTTATCTAATTTCCGATAATTCTCTTTAATATGATATCAAAAATCAGAAAGTAATATTTATAAACCAAAAAAAATCGATATTATTTTTTTTGCATTTATTGTTCATATTTTAACCCTTTGAAGTATGTAAGCGCATGTCTGAAAATCACAACTCCACCCATTCGTTTCTAAGAACCAATAAAAACGTTTTCAAAAGGAAATAACTTTTATTCGAGCAGAACAAATAGGAGAGAAGCTTGTTATTTTGTTACCGGAAAAATGTTATAAACGCTCCCTTTTGATTTCACTCGAAGGAAATTAGAAAATCTTCATTCATTGTCCCTAATAAAGCCACCATTTTTTGATGAAATATCGAGAAAAAATAAAGAATAAATTTTCAGCAAATTCTTTTATTATTTTTTTCTACAAATTTAAAATAGATATTCAAAATTGTTTTTTTATTAGTAATGAAAGTAATTTATTTTTGCATGATTCGTTCTCAATTCAGGTGTTGATATTGTACTGTAAAAATAAAAAAAATATAGGATTAAATTAAGATTTTATTTTAAATTGAAAAATAATTCTTATTAATGTTACTGCACCTATATATGTTCAAATATAAAAGTCTATTATGTATATAATTCCATTTTCAAATTTAAACACCATCATTCATGCAAGAATTATTTTCCCATTATAAATTTATTCAAAACTTTATAATTATCTCTTTCTATAATAATTCAAATGCGAAATATAATTTTATATAAAAAAAAAAAAAATTTACGTGCTTTTCAATGAAATTATGCAGGTTTTGGAGCCGCTGCAGCACCACCCAATGCAGCAAGAGGGTTAGTTAGATTTGAGATGAAACCAGTAATAGTAGCAGCAATATCAGGAAATTGGGCCTACGATTATAAAAAAAAAACATTTCAAAATCAAAATATTACATCAAATAACATATTTTTCAAAATAAATTCAATAATTTAAATATTAGCAACCACAGAAAATTCGACAATATTATATTTAAATGAAAATATTCAACTTATGTCAATTAACAGTCTTCTTTTATTTACTTAATTTTTTATTATTCATTAAATATTACAATTTAAATCATTTTTGCTACAGAAATTATCTTTTTATTTGATATAATTTTAGAAAGTGCTTGATTATTACCATATCAAAATTTTGAATTACCAAACATTAAAAATGTTAAGTAAACCAACTTAATAAAACTCAAAATTTAACATATTTATTTTTTATGCTATACCACTGTACTAATTAATTTATTATTGAAATTTAAAATTAATCATAGATTTAAAATTTTATAGTAACATACAAACACACATACACACACACACACACACACACATATATATATATATATATATATATATATAATTCATAATTGAGAGCGGTCTACGTGTTTGCTTCGTTAATTGGACAAATATTGACTTTATGCTTTTCGGCTGTATCTGAAGACCAGCACAATTGGAAAATAATTCAACACGGGTACACCTAGGCAAACAATACAAAAACGACAGGTGAAGTTCGTTGCTCAATTTACGGTTCATCGAAATAAATGCTTGCACGTTTGAAAAAATAAAATAACCGTAAAAAAATGTCAGACAATGAGCCGGTCACAGCGCAGGTCAAATATTCCCTAAAAAATGTACCGATGTGCACGTAACGACGTGTAAATATTTAAATGTATTATTAGAGATGATAATAATAATAATAATCGATAAATAAATATATTATACAATACTGTTCATCTCAACGACGAGACGTTGTTAGGTAGTGAACCCGAAGATTTGCCTCGATGAACATTTTTTTTTCTAGAAAACTATTTGTACTCGAATTCAAAGGTGAAATATCGATTATCTCATTCCAAACAATGTCAAATGGTCGTCAAAATTAAATATTCAGAAATTCTATACATGTGTATGTGACTACACAAATAAAAGAATTTTTCAATTGTTGATTGGCATAATTAGTACAAGATATTGTTTTTTCGATTTATATTTTTTTACAAAAATCAGAAAATGGTTAAGCATCACCGATCGAATTCAAAATGCTAGGAAAATCTAGCATTTTGAATTATTAAAAATAATACTAATAAAATAATTAAATTACTATTATAAAAGAATCAATAAAAGAATACCTGAGCGTAAGCAATGAAGAGTATGAAAAAGAAGAAAACGAGGAATTTCATTTTTAATAATGTAACTTGTCAATCCTTACGTGTTATTAGTAAAGTTCACAATAATCATTTCACCTCAAAATGTTTCTTTTATATAAGAACCAAATTAGCGAATACAATTTGTACAAGTGCTGAAAGACAATAAACAAAATTAAAATACTTCAAATATTTATTACATTGTCATTAAAGTGCGTCATTCAGAACAACCCATCATTATGCACAAATAATCGGATCCACATATTGTAATTATTTACTTTTTTACCATAAAATTATTATAGCAATATTTACAGTACAACTTGTTGAAAATACAGTCAAACTTCTATTAGTATATTTTAGGAAAAAAATTGCTATTGATAACAGCTGCGACCTAATTGTTGTAGAAAAAAATTCAATTCGTAACAGGTCAATAACCTTAAATCAGAAAATGAAAATTAAAAAAATAAAACTTTTTGGTTACAATGCAGTTGTATGATTTCATTTTTTTATCTTTTATTTTTTTTTTGACACTAGAATAAAAATTTTATGTTCAAACAATCAATGAGTACGGAGCAACGAGTGTCTTCTTATAACGGTCTTTATACAAATAATACTAGGAAAACACGTGTCGGTTTACAATAGAAATAACTTTATCAGCTAAAAACTTACACACCATGTTCATAAAACAGCTGTAGCTTTAATATTAAAAAATTAGCTAGCTTACGATAATAATTATATAAAATTAATTATACAACCTATAAGTTTTAAACGACGGATCGTTAAAATTTTCAACTATTCTACAAAAATCGGAAAAACTATTTAATTTATTGATTTTTCTCTCCTTTTAATTCAAAATAATTTCTGAAATAACATTTGTACACATTAAATTTAATTCAAACTTATTATATTTACGATATATATTTTTTAAGAATATCAAAATTTATTAGCATCGAATTTATGGTAATGAGGATCAAAAATAACAGATAAATATTACACACTACCAGAATATGAATTAAATATTGACGACGGTTATAAAGCCTGATCTAAAACTACCAACACGTATAAAGTTGAATTATATGTAATTATTAAATATAATATTTAGTTAGAAATAAATATGCGACTTCTCTGGTATTTTTATAAAATATTTGTATTGAATTTCATTAAGAGTTTTGTCCTGTATATAAAATTACTACTGTATTGACTGTACATGAAAATGCTTGTAACTTTCTCGGATATACTTAATGGGATCTTGCAATACTTCGAAAATAATAAAAATCGAGTCATTAAAATTTCAAAATGATATTTACACTGAAATTTATTTTTACGACCCATAATATGTCGTATAAAATATTATAAAATACGGGAATATGCGTCGCAGCCTTTTACAGTTTGCATTAAATCCGCTTTAATTTCGACCGCACGAAATAATATATTTCAAAGTAATTAAAGTCGGCATTTAATTGTTCAGAGGTTACTTATAAAATTTAATTCTATTTTACGATAAGATTATGTATAAAATTTAACGAGTTTAAACGCTGTCATTTTTTAAATAACTGAATATGGAGGTTGATGCATACAAATATTGAATTGTAAAAGTAAAATAATAATAATAATAATAAAAAGAATATTAAAAATCTTAGTTTCAAAGCACGAGTTGAAGACATGTACGGGGGCAAGTACCATTCAAATATTTGTACTGCCATCAAACTGTTACTGAGGCCATTGTGACAACAGGTGAGGTACCGTCGACGAATAAACAAAATATGGTGAAATTGCGACGAAAGACTGATTCAACTCGATATCATTATATTTAATTTAAATAATAATAATAATAATAATAATGAATACAAATTCTTTTTATTTATTATATTTGTGAACTTAGATCAACGGTTCCAATTTTAATATTTATGCCTTTCTAATTAATATTTTTCCCGCACATAGTATAATAGTTTGACGAAAAAAATATATATACTATATACATTAATACAGAGCATACAAACAATCATACAATAATCATTCGATATATATGTTTATTAATGAAATAATTGAAAATCTGTTACGTTTTGAACTTATTTTACTTTATTATGACAGATTTTTTTCCATATTTTCTATGCCTATTGTAGTGGTAAACAAATTCATGTATACTACGTCAGTCAAGTAAAAACAAATATTTTTTTTCGATTACATTCAATATCACTTTTCATCTCTTCATATATTTTTTAGTATGTTTATGATTATTTTTCGATTTTTTTATATATGTTTGAATATATATATTCGTTTGTGTAATGTTTTTCATAAATGTCGGATCAAAGTTCCGATGTTCTTTGTACGTGCATTTGGTATTAGAAAAAAATGCTTAATTAAAAATTTTCTCCGGCATTTTACATTCGAGTGTTTACACTATTTCAAAATAAATAATAATAAAATATATAAATCGATTGCGAAAATACTATTTGACAAATATTAAAATAATAAATTTTGGATCCGGAAACGTTCAGTTTTCTTTAATCATTCCCCTAATATGTATACGTTATTGAAAGTGCTTACATTGATTATATTTGAATACGCAATAGTTATTGAATAATCAGTTTAAGTATGTTATTACACGCTTATTATTTCAATTGCATTATAAAATCTTATTTCTTATGCAAATTTAAAAGCAATTAGCACTAACGAATTCAAAACTAATATAAAAATTAAGTAATCAATATTGTAAATATGTCGAACTGTTTGATATTAAAACAATATATTGAAATAATATTATTTTTAGGAACATTAATTATGAGCGCAAATCAGTTGTAACGAAAAAAAATACTAGCAAGAAATCATTGACTTTTTTATCTTATCGCAATGAACTTTTGAACTTGGATCCTAAGCTATATCCTTATAAAACTCGGTTGTCACAATAGTTGATATAGAAGATTTTAGAAGCAAGGATATTGAAGGAATGTTTGATTAATTCTCAAATTTTAACAACATTCTCTTCTCAGATGTGGTATATATTAATCTAAATGGTTTCATAGGAGAACCGACAAAATTTTAGTTAATTATATGAAAAATACAAAGGTAAAATATTTATAAAGACCTTCTTTAAAATTTCACGAGAATGAAATGTCATAATAACTGATTTTTTTTTGATGTAAATGTTCCCGGTAGACTGATTTCAAAGCAGGTTAATAATCAATGGTCTCGGTGCAATTTAAACTTGATTCGTCTTAACATTTCTTGTATGGATATATCAAGTATGGTCTATATTAACCCTTTCCACTGAAATATTTTGTTGGAAACGCCAAATGAATTAGTAGTTCCACTCGTATATCTTGTTGGGAATGCAAAAACTAAATTTTAAAAAAGTAAATTTTTAGGATATTCATCAATTTCATTCATAATTGGAATATTGAATATGAAAATATATATAGATCTATTAAAACGCGATTGCGCTTGATTATAAATAAGTATTTAAAAGTTGTTATATTAATTAAAACTGATTTGTACCCCTGGCCTCGCCGCTTATATAATATCTCAACACTATTAATGATGATTATCAAATACTTAATAACTTAACGAAAGTTTCAATCGTATTTTGTAAAATTAAACTTGAAAATTTAATAAAATTCCAAATAGAAAATGACTTCCAGCTTTCTTACAACGCTGAATGTTTACCGGTAAAATGTAGAATTAATTTATAGAATATGTGTCGTGTTGTTATATTTATTTGTATTGAGTTCGTACAAGCAATTACCTTTTATTGTGCAATTCCATACGATTTCAACACGACAAATCCCTACCCCACACACCCCCCTCTGTCGCCATTGACACCCGTTGCAATAAGCCGCAATAAACGCTATTTCCCGGACGCTTTGACTAGATTTTAATTTATAATATCGTTTTAAAATTTTAAACAGTCGGCAAGGAAGCTAGATGTATGTGACGGCGTCTCGCTAAACCCGTTTCAGGGAAAACTTTCGAGATTTGAACCGATAAGATCGCACTAGTTAAAGTGTTTCCGAGACGTTTCGCTAATCTGAAGAATCCGTTTGATTACAATTAATAATTTTGCGCGTTCAAATGTTGCGAAAGCCGTATCGCCGCGCCTGAATCGCCGGCATGCGTGAATATCTTTCGCAAGTTCAAATCCCCGCGAGCGCGTTAACATCTTTTAAAGATTCAGCACGATCTTCTGTATCGGATTACACCTAGTTTCGCGTAAATTCGAATGTGTTACGACTCAATCGGACGAATGTATGTGCTTCTTTTTAAAACTGGATCTCTTCAAAATTTGATCAAAACAAGACACGTCTGTTATTTAATGAGGCAATTGCTCGGTTAATATTTCATAAATGTTGTTTTATAACAAAATTTTCAAAGCTTTACGTTTATATGTTTATTTTATATGTAATTGGTTAAATTCAATTATCTGCACTGAACTGGTCACACTACAGAATTCACATCACGACTAAAGTATACAAGACATTTAGAATTCTATTTGATTTTTTAAAGAAACGATAAAATAAATCATTTAAAAACTAATGTTTCGGAGTAAAATTGACAATTCGACCTCCTTAAAAATAAATCTAAAATATTGGAAATATAGGACAGATATTGGTCTATAAAGGTTTGTCGCGCCAATGGGTTATTTTTTATGTAAAATTATTTTAAATTAACATATTAACGAAGTTTAAAAAATTAAATCGATTATTATTCAATAGCGTACTAAAAATATTAAAAAATAAAGTCAATTATTTCATGCATAATGAATCTATAATTTAAAATAATTGAAATTTGTCAGATTGTAATTAAAAAAAAAGATATTTAAAATTAATTGAAGAATCTTTATGTGATGTTTGCATGTTTAATTATTATTTAATTTATATATAACGGAAGAATTCCGAGTAAAGAATGAAATCGAAGAAAATCGTCGTGATGCACGCAAAAACCAAAAAAAAAAAGAAATAAAAAATAAAAAACACGCGTATAAATAAATCGACGAGGGTATAAATAATGCAAGGGGTACCAGCGGACCCCGTTGTTTATGTTTGTTGTCAGAGCTGGCAAATTGAGCCTGCCAATTCGGCATCGCCTGCGATTAAGTAAATTTATCGCCGGCGACAATATGCAGTCGATTCGCAATAAAATAATTTGACTGCTAACACGATATCGCTGCCTTCTATCGTATTGCCATCGATACAGAAACGAATGCCCTTTCGTGTCTAAATCAAAATTTTAAACGTATATTAACAATTATATGACTATAAAAACGTTTCTATTTCAAATACAGTTGAAGTTGTCGGATTTTTAATAAATAATACATCTAAAAAAAGACACGCTAAAATCACTCTAATTTAAAAAATATAACCGCCTCCCAACCTAAAAAGAGTGTTCAATTTGACTAAACTTTTATAAAATCTTATAAATAATCAAGTGCATTTATTATGTTCAATGATCGAGAAAATTTATAATATTTCATATGACACATATAATATATATTAAGCAGTAAACATGACTTTTAATTGAACACTGTATCGAACTATACAGGAAATTGCACAGCACTAGTGGTATTCTTTTTTTAACCGGTCATATGTGTATATTTCCTTATAAGTATTGTAACTGCAATTGTGCAATAAAATATAAAAATAGAAAAACTATTACGTATTGACAAAGCATTGTAATTTCAATTACGAAAACTTAAAATGACGTTGATATTATATACATATACATATATATATATATATATATATATATATATATATATATATATACATATATATATATATACATACATATATATATATATATATATATATATATATATATATATATATATTCGTGTAATTTCAACATAAAATGCTAATTAATTTTCTATTAAAAAAACTACATTAATTTTATAACTGATTTTTTTTTTATAATAAAGCTAGTTGTCGTGTCATTGAATTATGCGGTAATTTAAGACTATGAAGAAAAAACGGTCAAAAATGTTTAAATACTAATTAAGAAATATAATTTCTGTATTTTAATGGAGATTTTATTTAAATTTCTTGTAAATTAATTAAAAATTCGAATGAAAACTTGTTGAATTAATATTTCACAGAGTTCTACGTCAAAAATATTCTTTTCAATATCAACACCTCATTCATTAACCAATATTTCATATAATTTTTCATTTATTGATAATGATAAAAATAATCATATTACGATTAAATACATAATGTTATCGATCACAACATTAAAATATATTAAATAAACCAGATAAACATTTAATATTATATATATATATATATATATATATATATATATATATATATATATATAATAGAGAAAGTGGATTTAATTAATTTAAATTCTTTTGTCTTCTTTTTTTTGGTTTTTGAAAAATATAATAATCTCTTAAACTTAAAGTCCTAGAACTTTTCTTATTATTACCGATACCGATAATATACGATTGGAAATGTGGAAAAAAATATAGTATAAAAGCAATCAGTATTGTGTCTTGAGGAGTACAAGCCATGGAAGCGTCTCTGTTGATTACAAACTGGTGAAGAAAAATAGTTTTAATAACAGTCTCGGCGTGTAAGTATCACACGGAGCACGGTTCGAGTTGGATTATTTATGGGGACCCGGCTGGGGGGTCCGGTGGACCCCTCGCGGGGGCCCGCGAGATGAATGGCGGTCGAGACGCCTCTTATAAATAACAAAACCAACCGAAATATTTCAATAATAATCAATGAATTATTGTGCCGAAGCGGCCATTGTGGCCACGCTCGTTTCGCGCATTCGAACTATCTCATTTACATAAAGAAAACTTTATTCAATAATCACATACGTTTTCTTGTCTTCTTCCGTACTTATTCTTAATCATTTTATCTTCATAATAAATATCATAAATGTTTAGCTTGTAATCTTTTACACTTTTTTTAACCTGTAAACCAAAACAACTAACGTGCTCAATTATTATTTTTGTCGTTCGGGTGTAAACTTGTTATTTTTCTATTTCAAATCTAATATTTTTTTACAAAAGCTTTATTTCTATAAGAAATTTCTTGAATCTAAATAATAAACATTTTTTTAATTTTTATATTACAAATACTAATCTATTAAATATTCTTAAAGCAAAATTATTTTCATTTATTATTTTATTTAGAATAATCGTCTCTAAAAAAATAATTTTATATAAACTAAAACATTTTTATAATTTTTAAATTCAAATAAATCTATATAAAATCTTATATAAACTTTAATATATATTGTTATCACTTTGTTATATTTAAACAAACCAAATAATCGTTTATTTGGTTAAGGATGAATAACGTCTTCGGTATTATATTATAAAACAAACTATTAGAATTCATTATATCAAAAATTAAATCACTCTTTAATGTCAATAAATTGGTATACAACATTATTAAATTCGGTTCTCAGAGATATATATATATATATATATATATATATATATATATATATATATATATATATATAGTATATTGTGAAGGTTTCGAAGCACGAAACACAATTTATCAACAAACGGTTAACGTGTAATTTATTTACCATATAATGCATGAAACACGTACGAATTTCTTTCGTTTACGCAAATACATAAATGTGTGACTTATCACGTATCCAGTAGTGATAATTGCAATTTTGCAATAAAATGAATGATATACTCATTAAATTCGCGGAGGTCGTATAGTATTTTTGTATGCAGATTGCACATTTATTTAAGACGTAGTTGATCTCGGTTTCGATATTTCGATTACTAGGATATCACTAGTTTATATCAACAATTTCTTCATATAAAAATATATATGATATTTTAAATCATTTAATAGCAATAAATGCATAAAGGTCATATATAATATAAAGTACACTATTTGATTTTATAAATATTATAAAATAAAAAATGGATTACATGACAGCCTTTTGGAGAGCTCTTAGAGAACCAAAGTGTTGATTGATTTTTAGTGAGGGTATATTTCTTTATAACAGAATTAAGACAACATTATATATAAGTTAATGTTATAATTGTAAACCTTAAAAATACTTAAAATAATTATCTTTTTTTATGTATATAATATTTCAAATATATTTTTACTGTAATTTTTTAATAAAATTTTCGTCCATCGTATTATTAATTCTCTACAAACTTTTAATAAATTCAACCAAACAATGAATTATTTTATAACCTCAAAATATAAGTGTTTTTTTCTTACTATAACAACGTTCCTACGATTAATTTTGAAGCGAATAATGATTACAAATACATAGTAAAGAAGGTTAGTTTATTTTTCGGAGTGTGACTTGAGTAACGGTCCGCAGTCCGTGCAAGCGCCACCCCTGCCCCGTCACGTGTGTGTGGCTATTGTAAATCGTTCCGGCTCAGCAGTGTCACGACCCCTGCACTGGCGAATAATTGGTCATTTAGCAAGGCGAATCGGCCAGTATTTACCATAATCGCCTTCGGTGTCTTTACATAAAACAGCATAATTTGTATTCTTCGCATTTTCCATACCACGGTGTGTTTTTTACGAGGCGCACTTTATGCCGTTAACGCCCGATGAAAATTTATAACGAAATTAAACGCGCGCATTTTCTATGCAAACGTCCCATTTATTGAGTCCGACATTTGTTTTTCCTTCTCTGCGCACAAATAAATGCATTTGTTTCAATACATTTGTATTCGTGACATCGTTTTGTCGTTGTTTTTCTTCTCGTCAATTATGAGCCGCATTAAACAAATATATAAATTAATATTGGCGTGAAAACGAAGTGATATATGTGTGATTCGATATGCGAAATATTTCACATATGTAAATCACTGCGATTTGAATCTACTTAAAAATCAATTACTAATACTCAAATACCCGCGATCAATTATAGTATATTGAATACGTGTCACGTGATTGGTTGCACCGATCGCAATTATTATAATTACAACATCACATATAAGAACTAAACGCACGCACAGACGTTACTATTTAAGGTAAAGGGTAGTCGGGAAAATAAAATATATATATTGACACTAAATTCGTCATTTATTATATTTATTTGTAAATATGTTGAATGAAAAAAAGTACCATAGGAGAATTTTTTTTATTAGTACAAGTGATTAAAAATCATTATTATAAAACATTTCAATTTCTTGTAAAGTAATATAAATTGTCTGAATATACGATGCTGATGCAGTGAAAAAACGATCAATAAACGTATTTATGTGTATGTAACACAAAAAATATTGTATCAATAATGTGATACCTCGTTAGAATAATTCAAAGATCACCTGCCACGATTCGCTTTTAACAAGCTAAATAAAAAGGAAAAAGTTGTCTTATTTAGATTTTATGTATATTTTGCAGAACGGACAAGGGTCAAACGCATAACTTAAATGTTCAATCATACTTTTTGGACAGTCATTAAATTTCGTAAAATTATTTTTTGAATGTCGTTATTATAAATAGTAATGAATTTTTAATTCGAAATCTGTCATCATTTTACAATAATCCGTGGTATTTCCGCATGCATTAATAAATTAAACGAAAAAAAATGTTAACTTCAATAGCGCTAGGATTGCGGTAGCTCGAGTTAAACAATCAAGACTTCGTTGTAATAAAATACCCGAGGGTCACGGGGTCGAATGGTCAACGGCAACAATGCAAGTCGTTGTCTCTCTTATCTACACGGTAGTTCTAAATACGATATCTTGTTACTTCCATTGAACTATGTGCTTCTTTTTTTGATTATATACAGATATATGTGTATATAACATGTACAACGGTTTTAATCTTAGATTAAATCAATCATTGTCCGAGGGTCGTATCGGTTTCGACGACGATATATAATTCGCGCATCGTTAATTTCCACAATCGAATACGGCTTTCGTGTTCTCCTCTCGGCAATAGTGTTGAACAGGAAATTGATTTTATTATTGTTTCGGAATTTTAACATGCGATAAAGTAACTTGTGCCGATTGTGAAAAACAAATTGCATCTGTATTGATATAAACATTGCAAGTTTATATTTCGCTAGAAACTATAGAAGCTATATTCTCGAAACATTGGTTACATTGTTTTATTTTTTACAGTTATATTGATTACTTGTTGAACTGCATGTTTATATTATTTCATTGTTTTTATATTGCATGTACATGTCTCTATTCCATTTATAATATTGTAGATCCTTGACATTGTGTTGTATTATAAAAATCGGATCGTCTAACTGCAGCGTTATAATTCGATCATTAAAGACTTACCCGGAGGTCCAGCTACCGACACTTATTCATCATTTTTTCCGCGCGCACCATATAATGGCAGGATGCCGAACAGATTGCCCTCAGGCTGACTTACACACGAATAAATATCGCAAAAATATTTCGCAGAATTTTACACACTGATTACAATGACGGAAATTACACAGTATACCCATAATTTCGAAAAAACTCAGTGTATTGTTTACATCACTTCATATTTTTATAATTAGAATTGTGCGTCTTTCATATAATTTGTGACTTTAAATATTTTACGAACAATTTTCGGTCGGTTATTTAATTGTAAAAAAGAAACTACGAGTATCCTGTGTGAAAATTCACTTTTAGTATAAGGTCTACCCGAACGTTGATATCTCTTTTCCGGCATTCACGGTTTATAATAATAAGCTATGTTTATTTTTCCACCAACCATTATCCTAATTACGTATTATCTTATAGAAAATATTTCCTTAAAATATGTGAATCTTATGTTGCGAAAATAAATCAAATTAATCTCATAAATAAAAACAATTATTATTACAATAATTATATAATATATTGAAAATATAGATTATATATTTTATTTATATTTAATTATTAGCTGAATAATAAAACATATTAAAAATGATAATATATAGTTATTATATATTATAAAAAAACAAGTAATAAAATGTCGATCAAGTTACAATATAATGAACGACTAAAAAAAATCACAAATATCATTTAAAAAAAGTTATAATTATTATTATATAATTATTTGTATCCTATCTTAAAGAAATAAAAATGTTAGATCTCATTATAGATAAAATTTTATAATAATAATACATATTATATTTGGGTGTTCATGACAATATATTCTTAATTATTTTATACATTTATAACTGAATTAATTTTCATCCAAAAATTTATAAACTTAACACATAAATTTTATCATAATTATTTTATGATCATAGTATGAAAATCCATTTAAAATTCCAAAAATATTTGCGTTGTTATCATCGATCAAAAGTCACGTTTAGATTCTCAGATAATTTTGACTACCGAATACTTTGTTGTCGAACAAATTGCTACCAAAAACTCGACTACCGTTCGAATTGTGAAGTCTCGGTGTTGACGTTTCGGTATGACAATATCGTTGATGCCTTGCCATGACTAACAGATTGTCATCCATAAAGTTTAAACTACAAAAAAAAAACAATATACAGTCTATGCCCTCAACAATATCACTAAATAAATATCTTTTTTTTTTGATATACACATGTTATTACTTTACTGATATACGAAAACTCACATTAAATTTCAACAACTCTTTCTACTTTTTTTAATGTCTACTTTTCTATCTTTTTCACAAATTTATATAATCAAAAATAATATTTAATCCATTTCGTTATAGAGTCGTATTGGATGTTGGCGCCCGTAACAAATATCCAATATAATTGGTACCCTCTAATATTTTCTTTCAATATTAATATCAATAGATGTCAGAAACAGAACTAGAAAATTAACCTTATCTTGACGAAACGCTTAATTAATGTTTTGTTTAAATTTTATCTTTTGATATAAGATATCAAACATCTTTCTATGGTTTTATAAATTTCGTATATAAATTTATATATATATATATATATATATATATATATATATATAAGATTGCAAATATGGCAATAAATTTTATGATTCGCACTGTATTTATTATGTTGAAGAGAAAAAAATATGCTGAATGCTTCCGTGTACGGAGTATGTCGTTCGGCTATCGTAGATAAACGAAATACAGGGCAATGGACCGGACAAAACGAAATATTCGATCTGATAAATTCGACGAGATAAGGATCTGGACAAACACACAAGCCCAAGGAGACTTGTACGCAATATATTATTGTTACACTGGTAAGAACCGACCGAATAACAACAACACAACATACAAAATGTAGGTCTCATTGTTCGGCCGAAACCGCGACACAACGTCATTTGTTCACCGCGAACATGTATATAGGAAAAATCGAAAAATAAAACAATTATAATAAAAATCGCCTTTAAAAAATGGCAGACTTTCGAATGCATACCGTGTCGAGGCCGATTCTCGATAATGCGGGTAACAAGTGAATCGATTCGATATCGAACGCGGTCCAGTTTCACAATCGACAATTTATAACAATACAAATGTATGAAGACAATGGACTTTAATATTCTCACTTCAATTTCATCGCTATTTATACTAAATTTGACATTAAGTATTTCTTTTCAAGTAAGTAAAATAATTCTTATGTTAACTTTGCAATCATAAAGTTAGTTATTGAAGTTAACGAATAGAAATTATGACACAAGTGTTTTATGACAAATGAAATCATAACATCTCTATATATGTTTACTTAATTTGAATTAATACATATTGCTAACAATTATTCATGTTATTTTAATTCCCCTGGACGTGAATTTTAGACTTAGACTACGCATTTGACAACAAATCGATCGTGACACATTTTTCAAATAAAAAGTCACAAAAGTTGGCTACCCCTGTTATATATGATATGATTCATATAATATTATATAAAAAAATTAACTTCTTCTATATTATAATATTATATAAATTCTATTGATTTTATTGTTTTATTCGACATATCAATTAAATATAATATTTTGGTTATGTAAGCTTTCAAACTCTTGTCTATTTCTTCATGTGGTTTATCTTTGCCAATATTTCATCATCATTCTTTCTCTAACAGGGTGACAAGCGTTTCATATTCTACAATATACAAATTATACACAATACACTAACACACTTAACATTTATCATGTTAAATTATAGTTATCATTGTGCAAGGCTTTATTTTCAACCGGCAACACATTTTCTTGATCGATCGCAACAAAGCAAATCATTGTCAAGTTATTTATTGAAATGTTGGATTAATTTATTCTATGACCATTTTGATTTATGCTTATATCTATCGGGCAATATTGATTAAAAAAATCTTTTGTTACATCCGATATATTCAAATCTTTATTATTAATTACGATAATAATAATAATAATAATAATAAATTACTGTATATTATTTTTTATATATCTATTCTACCAGTGAATTACCGTAATATATAATTAAGTAATTTTAAAGATGTACATTATTTACAAATTTCGAACATTTTCTATTATTATTATGAATAATAAAAAATAATTGGTGTCAATCAGTAATGATGTCATGTTTTTGAATTTCTTTCCTTTTCTTATCTAACTGTATAAATTTATAATAGTTTTTTTTATATTACTGTATTAGTATTTAAATATTCTTCGCTAATTGTTAATAATTTCAATATAATTAAAGCATTAAATTTACGATGGCGTCATCTTTTTAGACCTATTTTAAGAGTTAAACTTAAATTTCATCAATATTAAAATTATATTTGAATTTCTTAATATAATATATTTGTTGTACATATATAAAAAAATTTGTTTTGTAAATGTAATATTTCAGTAATTTTACATTTCCTTATATTTATTCATCTTCAATTTCTATCTTGTACAAAAATTAAATATATATATATATATATATATATATATATATATATATATATATAATATATTATTATTTACCATATATATATATATATATATATATATATATATATATATATATATGTATATATATATATATATATAATAAAATATTTTACGCAGTTAATGGTTTGAAATTGTCAATAACATACGTGCATAAAAGACAAGAATGTCGTATTGTAGAAAAGAAACGCTTCTACGAGAGACTTTTGTTACTTTTTCTTCATATTAAGGCAGACCTTATCACTTAAAAATAAATGACAGCGGCATTAATATGTATTCTTATTGACATAGTGTTGTTCATATTAACAGCGATTCTCACATTTCATTATTTTTTTATTTTAAAAATATCTAGAAAATAATCGTAACAAAATTTGTATGCAAATTATCAAAGATTATTTAATAAAATATATTTTCGATATAAAAAGAAAAAAAACAAAAATCGCATAAATCTAATATATTCAAACTCATCCAAAGAATCATAATTTTATAATAAACAGTCAACATAAACATACTATCCAATATGTAATGTATTGAAAGCGGTTCTCTAGTGTCATTAATTTTTATGCATCACGACTTTTATACGCTTCGACGTTGAGAACCGCTGGTTTGGCTAGGTCGTTCAGTGTCCTTTCTAAAACAGGTCTTCGATCCTAGATCGTAGTATTATATTATATGAGTGCGGACTTCATATTTTTATCTCGAATATCGCGGTATGTGGTGGCACAAAATTATAAAGAACATAGTCCTCACAAAACGCAATTTAACATGTATATAAACAGTTCGAAAATAAACAATTTGAATGATAAAAAAATATTTTTGTTATTTAAATATTATTATTTAAAATTATGATTTATGACATAATAATTTAAATGTTAAAAAGTATAAATCAATATTTAAGTGTTTCTACCATTATTTTTAAAAATTTAATTTTGCGCAAACTTTACTTTCATTTTTAGATATTTTTAAAAACTCTAAATATCCATATCAGTCACTTTATATAGAAATTTTGAAACTAAGTAACCCATGATTATTCTAATGTGATCAATGTATCTTAAAGGAGATATTCTTTTTCTTATAATTTAATCGACCACCGTAAGTTTTGTAGTAACTTTTCCATTAATTCAAATTTAACCACAAGACGATTCAATAATTTACTGAAAGAAAATTATAAAATGTTAATTCAAAAAATATTTAAATTTTGTCAAATGTTTCAGCAGTAAATTAATGTCGATAGCAAATTAATGTTATTGAAAAAGTACTTAAAAAAAACAAGAACCACTTAAAATAAAATAATGTTGACTCATAAAACATGAAGAGAAGAGATATTTCATTAAATAACAAACATACATTATTCCGAAATTAAACAAATAAAATTTTAAACACGCTTAATATTATTTTTAATATGAATATACACGTCATTGACCCGCAGAAAATCGCAATTACACAAGCATTAAATTAAACCGCGGCTCTGGGACCAGTTGTTCGGCGTTCATGGCAAATTTTCCTCTTCCTCTCTTTCACTCCATCTTTTTCCACTGCTCCACGAGTTATAATAATATTTATTATTCGATTTATTATTCATAGACGTATATAATACCGTTTGTTCGCCGGCGAAGACGTTTAACAAACCGTGCCTATTTAAAGCTTGCTACATTCAAACATGAATTTTACTTATTAAGGCGCCGATTTATTTGCGTACTACGATCTCGGCTCGAATTTATAAGTTAGATTAAAAATAAACATTGTTATATAGCATGATATATTATTTTCATTATATATATATATATATATATATATATATATATATATATATATATATATATATAAATTCATAATATTGAATTACTACTTTAGATCAAAATTGCTAGGTGTCACATTTTTTTCCATCCTAAATATTTCCGAGTTTTCTATTTGTAAATAAATATTAGAAAATATTGTAACCTGCAACATATACCATATACATAATATAATTTATTTTTAAATTAAAATATTTCAATTAAAATAGGCTATATAGTTTAAATTTTAATTTGTTCCTGTACAATTTACTAGTACCGTATTAAAATTACATTGTATAGAGATTTTCTACTCGCAATGATATTTTTCATATTTACCATATGCAAATTAAAATTATACATTTTTATTAATATGGAATTATCGTTCACAATTTTAAATTTCTCCTATTAATATAAGTTATGTATTATTTATAAAACGATGTTATAATTTCTATAATATATACATAAAATTATGTCAATTATATATTAATTATTCAAGAATTTGCTAGTATTTATTTAAATATTAAAACAACAACAACAATTTAAAATTGGCTTTTACTTCATTACTTTAATTATTCCTAAAATTTTCCATTGAAGTTTTATAGACATTATGCATTAAAATTTCATTTTTTTATTATTATTTTAATTGAATATAGATTAAACAGTTTTTAGACCAATTTTTTTAGATTATAAAAACCGTATTTTTTTTTGATAACTTTATAACATACCATATATTTTTTTTTGAATTAAAAATTAGTTTTTAAAAACTTCATTTTAAATATGGACTAAGAATTGTATTCAAATGATGAATAAAAACAAACATTTTTGTACTAATAATCAATTGTTTCCTCAATAAAGACGATTCCTACATTCTTACTCTTTGATTATCCGAATAACCGGAATAGGCAGCGTTTCAATAGACTTTAATTATTGAAGTATCGATTATATTATAAAAGGAAGATTCGCAGTCGGTTAAGAGAAAACCGGTCTGTCACGCGGTTTCGACCTTTCGACCGGACGTGTAATTAAAATACATCGGTCGAACCAATGGAAGATCCTATGTTTTAACCTTGCAATCGCACGAAATTTAACGATTAACGTTTAAATACATCTAATTTTTAAGAATTTTTTGAATACTTCGGAAAATTTAGATATCATATAAAACAAAAATAGCACGTTGCTTAATACTAAAAAAGCTATGTCCCACTCCTGGTTAAACTTTTCGAATATTTTCATATATTAAAGAGTACAATATACGTCATTAAAAATAATTAAGAAAAAAAATATTAATTTACGTTTTAAAAAATGTCACCCTTCACCATTAAAACAAAAATATGAGATATATTCACATCAGATAACATCACTTGTTCGTCATAAAAGTCCGTTTTATTGGTGTAATATTTAAACAATTTACGATGTGAACAATAAAATCTTCTTTGTTAATAAATAAAATTTCATAATGAAAAGCAATTAATCGTACCGAATTGGATCGAATTTATGATCAACTCCCGCTTTTACGCATTCGCGCCCGCCGAACGACGGTTCGATTTTTAACAACGGACTCGTGATTTATTAAGTCGAATAATAAATTTAGCGTTATAAAATTTTATAATGCTCTACATATAAAATCGTCGTACATGCATTTGTTTAGTATCTGATCAACGATATCGCGCTTTGAACTACGTAAAACAAAAACAAGCTTAATATATATATATGTATATGCAAGTACATAAATCAATAAAAATTATGTATACTGTGGGACGTTGATTGCATATGTTGTGTGACAATTTTTTTTATTGAATCCGGTTTTGACAATCATCTGTTAATTTTTATATAACGCGTTGAAATAAGACTACGGCGTAGGTGTTATACGGTGATACTGTAAAAGACAATTTAAAACACGTAGGTGGAGCTTATAATTTGTACACAAACTGAGCTTTATCTATACGTAGTTTGCATAACAACACTATTACGTTATATTATGTAACATATTGTTTTTCAGTAATAAATTTATAAAGCAGGGAATTCCAAAATTCATTAGTGTATATTTACATAGGTTTTCTTTGTGTATGTAGATATTTAAAAATCTACGAGAATTTTCCACGAAATACAGATCTTCAAATATTATGACTAATATACAAAGCTTTATAGACTTTTTAGAAGCTTCCTATTATAATAGATTCTAATATATATATATATATATATATATATATATATATATATATACATATACATATACATATAACAATAAATATTAACATTTTCAACTTATATATGAAGCTTTCGTAAAATATAAACGTGATGAATATTTTTATTACAATAAAGTAAAAAAATAAGATAACAAAAATTCTGGAAGGATTAAAAATTTTCTATCTAGGTCATTTAAGTTTCTTATAATAAATATACTTCTAAAAAGTAAAAGAGAAAATAATATTCGTATATAAAATACAAAATTTTTCATTAAATTACGTCAAAACAAAAATAATTTTATAATAACAATAATATATAATGAAAACAAAGCACAAATATTATTTGAATAATATAACATTAATGATAATTATGTAACGATCGCATTCAACAGTTGTTAAACGCCAATAGAAGCCGTATAAAAAGTGTGAATTACATTTAAAATTTGTAACAAGAAAAAATAACAATCTGAAACCTAAAAAAAACAGTAAAACTTTGCTGCGTAGAAACGTTAAAATCTATATTTAATTAAGCGGGGCCGCCGCAATATAATTACAGCGAGTTGTTTAACGCAGGAAACGAGAAATAAACTGCGAAACTAATAAATAATAATAATAATAAATGTTGGGAAGCGCTCGTATCACGGAACACCTACTGTGTAAGGGCCGCGAGCTTTGGACAATAACACCGAAGCTTTCTCGCTAGCCGCTCATAAATTAGCGAAAGCTTTCAGACACAAGAAAGTGCGGACATAATTCAAGGTAAAAATTGATGACTCGTTTCGTTGGCCAGCTTTTTGGCCGAACTTATAGCTATCGTGGCAACCATTGTTATTAATCGTTAAGTAGTCCTATTTATTGGCCGACACACATCGTAAAAGTCGACCTTATTCCACCCTTTTAATTGGCGTTTGTTAAATGAAAAAGGATTCCCGTTCTGCACGAATTTATTTAATTATTTTTGCACTTTTGGTTTTTATTCATTTGTGCATTGAAAATGAAATCAATAACATGTTTCTATCGATTTTTCAATATTTATTTAAATCGGCTATTGTTTTTCGCTCCGCTCACTTATTCAACAGTTAAATAAAATTCTTTAGGATTCACGAACACCTCAAACCATTAAAAAACAATCGGTTTAAATATATAAAACTTCTGAATATGTCGTTTTATTTTTTAAAATATATGAGTTGCCACATTATATATTTTAAAGTTACCCGTAATTACCGTACATTGCATATTTATCATCCACCACTTATTTTCTCTTATTGATACATAATTTTAACTTTATTTAAATTTGTCAATCACTATATTAAATCATTAATTAATATTTTTTATATAATAACAATACAAAAAATGCGCTCAATTTTCTTCAATATGAGAAAAATATTTACTATTTCTCAAAAACAATTTCCATAGCATAAATTATAGTAAATCCAAAATAAAATTACAAAAATCTTCATTTGAAAGACTAAGCGTAAGACATAAAGGCGCGTTGATGATCTCTAAGGGTGAAAATATGAGCGTTGATAATAATGATGATGATGATGATGATGATGATGATGATGGTAGAATAATTAGCAGAACAATTCCAATAGATTGCATAAAACATCATCGAAGACAAAACGTCAAATAATAAGTAGTTCTGCGATTACGCAGATTGATTTATGTTCATCAAAGATCCCACGCATAAGACGTTTAACAGATAATGAATATATACTATGATTAATTAACTAAAAAAAGTATAAAATTCGAAAAGTATATCTAAAATCGATTATTGTGCTCAGTAAATAAATACTTTACAATAATATCTAAATGTATAAAATGTTATATCGTAATCTATAACGATAAAGTTAAATATTCCTTTATAGCCTGATCAAATACAAAAACAAAATAAATGTACAAATTTGTCCACTTACAACCCTCCGTTTTTAAAGATTACTGTTGATAAAATATCCCGCTAGTAGAATGTTTAATGCTGAAGATAGCCAAGTCCGCTTCCGCAATGACCTCTCGATCAATTTATTTCATTTAGCGTCAAAACGTCGCGATAGTAATGCGCTTTTAATTGGCCGGAAAAAGGCGCACACGTGTACCAGCATAAGTACTAACTATCATGCGGCTCTTCTTTTCCCGGTCCGTTATCGTGATTGCGGCCCCGTACGTCATATTTAGACGCGCAACAAACGTTTCGTACGTATGATATGAAGACGTCCGTCGAAACGAACGTGATTTATACGTCGTGACCGGTGAAAATGGTGTCGATTCGCAAACTAAATGGTTTACTTTGAACTTGTTTCATCCCTACCGCTGTAATATTATAATACTGACAATGTTTTGGATTATAAGTATAACATATGGAGGATTTTTAATTAAAAATATATTCGAAATTATACATATAACCATCAACATTTAGTTACTCAAACAAAATATAATATTATACATACGGTACATATACAGATATTGTGAGATGCATAATATTTTACAATATATACATGAAGTCAAAAGCTGTAACTGGACCCTTAGCAATAATTCAACATTCTCACACTGCATCCATCATATAGCCGGTTGAAGGTTTCACAGCAAAATGGGCATTTTTCTTCGAGATCGTACGGTTAACATCTTCACTGGCAAGTTGGGACCAGAACAAAAACCTCAACGAGGCTAGGATATCACGTCCTTTCGTAATGGATATTTCGCAATGAGACGCCCGGCAATGTTGTGACCCTCATCAATGACCTCTTACAAGCCTTACGAGGCCTCCTCATCTCGCACAAAACGAAAAAGCCCTCGAACATTTATATATATATATACCACTCAAATGTACGCACTCTGCCTTTTACGACTCGTTATGATTAAAATTTTAACCGTAATCTATCGTTTGAACCGATAAAAACCGAATGTCTTAAAATTTTTGTATTTTTGCATCGTGTTTTTTTATAAAATCTTAATCGAAATTTAATTATTTGACAGAGTTGGAATATTCCTTTATCATAAATATCATTTACATATTGCATCTCGCATTCTCCAAAATTTTCATTAATGTTTTTTTAACTAAAATACAATCAATGACAATTATTATTATATAAACCAATTAACTATTCAAATTTAATTCAATTAAAAAATAAATACTTGAAATTATTAATTATATAGCCTGTCCATTTTTATAGTAAATATAGATTTTAAATTAAAAAAAAATCATTCTCAAAATCATAAAGAATAACTTCAAATGTTTCCAGACTACCTTATTAATAAATCATTTTACGCGTTTGGACTCACGCTGTTGTTATGTTTCGCATTCAATCTATGAGAAAATATATTGTGTGATTATTTCGATATCGTTGTTATGTTTAAACCGAGAAATCTGAAGATTTATCTGAAATTCCTTGTTCTCTCAAAGCCTTCACTACATATCGAGACGCTGTATAACACTATTGATCCACATAAAAGATCTCATCGCTCTCGATAACACTATACTATACAATAACCGCGAGAATATATATTCAAAAATAATTAAATTTTCTTGAATTTTAACAATTTTACAGTTATATAGTATACTGTTCTATATAGTTACATAATATTCTACTTTTATATTTACACGAATATTACTGAATTGAACGAAATGAAAACTGAAATTTAACATGCAATCGTACTCGTTGTCTATGAAGAAATTGTTAAATAATCGGATTTATTCAAGAGCGTTTGCAGTCATGTCTCTCTGGATAGGTGTTGGCAGCATAATTCTGCCAAGAAGCCTGTTTGGAACCATTGTGAACCTGTCGATAAGCCAACACTTCCAACGAATGGCAATAATTCAGCGACAAGTGCACGCAATCAGGACCGAAATGGAAATTTTAACGCCCACATAAATTTTCTCTTCAGATTCTTGTATTCGTGACACAGCCAAACTGGTCATTCATTTCTTTAATATTTTTATCAGGTTTTTTGCAGAAATAAACAATTTTTATTTACTATGGTATGATAATCTGATTTTAAAAAAATATTAATATTATACGTACATTCTGAATAATGTTTTCATTTTGAAAACTTAAATATTTCATACAAATTTATCAATTAATCTCACATATCTTCAGTTAATCTTTTTCGTATTTAACTACGCGAAATATTTTATATTAATTTTCTTGTTATTTTACTTCAAATGATGCTGAATATAAATTATCACATCGCATTGTGCGTCTGAAGACATTATAATTTATTACAACTATAAATAAAATTTGACTCAAGTTATATTATAGTAAACGTATAAAATATGCCATATAAATTACAAGTTTCATAACGTATGATAATAATTATTTTTTTTTATTAAAATTAGAATATTTCAAGTCACTTTCTGTTTGGTTTATTTAAAAAAACCGATTCGTCCCAGTCTAAATGAAGGCTTCTCTTACTGGGGAATTTATTGTATTCCGGGCCATTGTACTCAAGTTGGATATTCACAGCCACCCTTGTAGCGAGTTGTTCTGCTTATATTTTGACCGATGTGCGAGGAAATGCAAATGCGAACCTCATTCTCTTTTCTCCTTTCAAACGGAGACAGGAACCTGATTTAGCGGAACAAGAAGTTAACAATGCCGATCACGAGCGACGTATATACAAATCATTAAATTTTATACTATTGTATATTTATACATATTCGACATTACTTATTTATAAAAACAAATATTATATTAGCAATTGCATTATTTAAATTCTTAATTATTTTAAATATCGATACGCACAAACACGAGTAACAAATATTACAATATTTTCAAAATTTTCCTTTGAATTGATTAAACAATTTCGAGAAAGTAAAAAAAAATTCCGTCACTACAATAATTATATTTATTTTTGATATTAGAGATAATAAAAATTTACTAACTAATAATAATACTCTCCATATTATAATTTATATATATATATATATATATATATATATATATATATATATATATATATATATATATATATATATATATAACGGAATTTAATAGGATTTCTTTTGGGTCTTCCATTGACAAAGGATTCTAATACGATATTTTAGATTCAACAATTCCAACAAATAATGGTTTCATACTATCCTTCACAATATGTATGCTTCAACAAGATTATCCACACTCTCAATTCGAACATTAACAATTGTGAGTGCAACGTGAAAATTTCATCACAAACACAGAGAATCGAATTCATCCGCAAAAGGAAGAAACATTTGTTTCGGATCCCGACATAGACCACACTTTACAATTCAGTTATTCTTCTATTGAAAACAAGCACTTCTTTACAGACCATTGTAAGATTGTCCGCCTATTATTATTTCCCAAAGCCCGACCCATTTCCAATTCTGGCCACGTATATCGATGCCATTGGTTCTTCTTTCACTGAAACGTTTCAATGTCACTTTTTCCATTATGAATATAATAAAAGTACGACCTAAAACTCACGATCGATTCGTGAGTTTTAGGTCGTACTTAAAAAAATATATGGAAAACAATACAATATCTAATTTTTATTTTATACGATGACATATCGCTATATGGAAGTTCTTTGTGCCGCTTCTAAAATACGGTTTAATTTGCATCTCTGGCCTCGTTTTACGCATGTAACTTCAACGACAAGTGAAGGTATAATACACAATTGAACTATTGAATTGTAAAGATCTGAAGACAAACGGAATAAATCGGTTTTTATTCAATGCGAAATCACGTCTGGAACAAAGAGAGACAATGCTTCTTCGTATGACGTGAAAAACCACTGCATCATTCTCACGGGTGTAAACAGTTATCACAAACCTTTTGTGTTTTCTTCATAAAACGTCTAATTCTATAATGAAACACTACATATTATAGACAAAAAAATGTTATTTTCTGAAATCAAAATTATAATATATTTTATATTTATAAATATTTTTTTTCTAACAAAATTATTTACAAACAAACAACAATTGTTTTGTTATTAAAATTATTGGTTCAATATTGAACCTTTTAATCAGTTTCATAATAATTACATAATTATAATAATAATGATGATAGAAAAGTCATATGACTAAATTACATTTTACTTAGAAACAATTTCAATTCAAATTTACAATATAAAATAAAAATAATGAAATATTAAATAGTTCTGTATTCAACTATTCTCATACATGATTTTGCATATAAGTATGATATTTACCATTAATGTGTAAATTCCAGAAAAATTTCATTGTTCAATATCAATAGTGTTTTCTGTTAAATTTAATAAGGTTATATAGCACAATAAAAACGAAGTATCATTACAAAGCGCAGCAATTTATAAAGTCACAACGGTTATTGCCGAAGTTCAAGTAAATTTGTAGCGTAATAAACGTGTCTCCTTAGAGGAAATAGATAAAACGGCGTAGTTTACCAGCCCTCGAACCTTGGCTCTCAGCAATGACAACGGACACCATTATCATCATAATGGTCGTATTATGCGAGCGGTGCTGCGTTTTCATTTCATGCAAATTTTATTTTTACCTTTATCGCCGTTTACCGTCCGGCGAATGGAAGGTTTGAAAACGGGAATCGATTTAAAAAAAAATCACCATTCAACATTAATACGATATACACCAATCAAAAATATCTTCATTGTCTTGATTTAATTTCAGCATGATATAAAATAATAATAATATCGATATATTACGTTAAGCGTGAGACAATTATATTTTGTGAATTTCTAAACAATTCCACAGTAATTTATTGATCAATAAAAAGATTTTAATTTTGTTTTAAAAGTTGTATAATAAAATTGAATGCCGCCGAAAGCGCGTGTGTATGAATTTCAAAATTATTGCCGTTGTTAGTTCGCTTATTATCTCTTCGTGAACTTGTACTACTAAAGCATAAGCTCGATTTATATTATCTTCGTTCCACAATAAACGTTTTATTGTGCTTTTTTTTCTTTTATTTTGTCTTTAATTTCTCTCTCGTCTTTTAGACGATCTTCTATCGTAAGAAAGTTTGAAATGAAACAAATTATTCGCAAATTAAATATTCATAATAATAATATGAATTAAAAAATCAATTTAATAAACATAGATTTAAATATATAAATATTAAATTCATAACCAACATTTCTGTAAAATATTATATATACAATATGTATATATATATATATATATATATATATATATATAATACAAATATAATAATAAATAACTCCGTTGTTTACACAATCTACAGTTATAATTCGTTACATTGTGCACGGATTAAAATTGAATAATTTAAATTTAGAGTTGTTGCGGTATGGCTAGCAGCCAGTTAGTGCATTTTTTTATCCGTGCCGCAAGCATTTTAATCCGCTTTTTATTGTTCAACATCGTAAATTCGTATAAAATTGTAATAGATGCCACATCTGGCATTGGCCGGCGAAAATGATGGTTACCACTCGCGAAATCGGTCCTCTCACTTGTCATCATGAATTAAAATATTTTATAATTTAAACCCACATAATTCACGTTGATTGCGTTCTTTTTTCTCGTAATGTTTAAATTCTTTCGAAAGTCAGCAAAAATATATTATAATCGTTTACATTATCTATCTTTGTAGTTTTTTTAGAAAAGAATATATTGAAACTAATTCCTTGAACTATTTATTATTATTACTTAATTATCCAACCACATTGATATTGTAAGTAAATATCTAGAAACATAATAAACAAACAGTAATATATTACAATAATATTTAGAAACTTAATTTATAACAAGAATATCTTTAACATTTAGATTATTGCGAGTTGGTACTTTGTTTTTCAGAGGCATTCTCGTAATAAAAATGATATCAAATTTCAATAATCAAAAAAAAAAATACTTTAAACTCTCAAATACAAGTGTATATTTTTCATTATATGGAAAATAATTTTAGTTAGCTGTGATAATGAAGTCGATACGTTTCTATCTAATATATCTACATTAGGCTGATTCGATATTATTTTGTAACCATTAAGATTTCAATAATATTTTATGATTTGTAATAGAAAACTGACATCACAAATTTCGTGTTATCAATTAAATTGTGCTAAAGAGAAAATCGCAAAAATTATACGTCTAATAAAATAGTGTCGCGATTACAATAATCAACTAAAACCCGAACGTAGCACGTCAATACGAACATTGATCGTAGAACTTTTTTCTTCCTTTTTTCATTGACAATTTTATATCGCCTGTAAAATCGAACCGTAAACCGGACGTTTGGTGGATTTATGACGGTTGCGCTTAAAGAGGCATTAATTGATAATTGATGATGCGTATGGCTATTATTTATGGTGTATAATCACCGTGATCGGGAGCCGCGAGCCGCTGTTTGAACAACGGCCATTTATTTCCTTCGTTTTATATAAAACACTGCTATAGCCTTTAAACTTTTAACAAAATCGATATAACAATAAAAAAATAAATATATATATATGGAATAAGATTTTTTCCATATTTAAACTTTTGTCTCAGTGGAAACTTATATAAATCAAATTCGTTAAAATTAAGATTAAAATAAAAGTGTACAAAATTAGTTATTGGGTTTTATTATTATTTGATTTCATTTTCTATATAAGAAAAAAAATTGAAATGTATAAAAATCGTATCGTTTATTTAAATATGAGAGTAAAAAATTAAGTAGAGAATTTCAAAAAATACGAGAATAATATATTTTATTTCTAATACATAAAATATACGTTTTAAATTTTTCATAATGTTGAAATTAATTATTAAATTAAAATTAATATTATAAAATTGAAAATTACGTATAGATAGATATAGTATATTTCACAAATTAAACTTTAAATATACGATTCAATATAGAATAGCTAAGTAATCGATACGGCAACATTATAGGATGATTTATATTCTATAAAGAAAAGGAAACATTCAATCATAATAAATCTAGAGTGCATATCGATACAAGATTATTAAGAAAATGCAGAACTAGCAATATAACATATATAAGAGAATATATGCACTAGTATGTAATATTGCATGATCGCAATCACTCGTTTCAATAATTTATAACTTTTGAAGCCTTACACAATCAAATAAATATTCCTTTTGTTCGATTTTAAAATATTTTATAACAGCTTGAAAAGCTTTAGGAAACAAAATAACAAATATTAAAAATGAAACAGAAATCGCGATTTTACATGAATCAGATAAGGGAAATTACAATCTCCGTATGCGTTCGCAAGAATAAATCACATTTTCCATTCCATTTACGGGAAATTATCTACTTATTTTACTTGATTTTTATCGTAGATGATAATTTGTTAAAATATAGGAAAATATAATTTTTTTATAACTGTCCACGAACGATACAAATAATCAGAAATGTATTTTGAAAGACGACGCTATAAATTGAAACTAAATCGATCCGATATCTCACGTATTTTATTGATAGCTAACGTCGTCGGTGATGTTTCTCAAAAATTTAAAACATCGTATTCGTTATAGATATTTAAGAATCAATATTTATTATCGATTTGTTATCATGACACAGATAATAATTACAAAAAATGTAATGTTCAAAATTAGCTATAAAATATAATAATAAAATATTGAGAAACCGCGTTCTACAATTTTCTGAGATACTATATAATGGGAATCGTATTCGATATAATAATTTGCACTCGTTTAAAATAAAATATGACAATATATATATATATATATATATATATATATATATATATATATATATATATATATAAAGTGTTCGCATACACAAGTAAAGAATGCACGAGGCATTTTGTTATGGCGGCACGTACGAAATGACCGATTGTGGTGCACATACAAAATGGCGTCACGTATCACTTACATGACACTGCGAAAATTGTCGTAGTCGTCTCCCCGTTCTTCATCATCTACGGTGTCTTCGAAGGTTCGTTTTGCATCCATAACACCATCATTATCGACGGTACGGCGCTTAGCGAATGCATGACAATCAATGCCACTACGTGATCATCGTTTTCATCTCGATTGCATAATTTTCCCTATTCCTTTTCAATTATTTATTATCATCACTGGTGATAATGGTTTTCATGTCGAAAGTTCATTCGATTCCTTGCGGTTCACACATCCCCGTGATTTTGTCATTATATTATATTGTACTTGAAAAAAACATTCAAAGGCTCTCTTTTTTTCAACATTTTATTCGTACTTATCCGTATATTATTTCACTATATGGCTAAAAAGCATCAATCAAAATCTAAATAAAGAAGGATGCATAGGAAGGAAGATTATTTTTATCAAACTTTTAGATAATGAATATATTATTCTAAAACTTTATTTTTGCAATAAAAGGTATTGGAAAATTATTAACTTATTCATTAAACGTTTCTATTTAATTACATTGACCCTCGATACGTTAAAATTATAGTAGCTGTACTCTGAGAATGTTATTACTATGCAAATAATATGGAAACGTTAATAGAAATTATTGATTAGCATAAATTTAGGGTTTTCATACTTTATTTTTATTAAATAATTTTAAGTATAATATTAAATATTTTTATTTTGTTTCTATTATGTTATATAATAATTTTACTGCTTTATAATTTTCTGTTGCGAGTACATATATTTAATTATAATATTTATTGACGCTATATTAATTAAAATAAAGTATTAAATACACATGCATATTAAAATATATTTGTTTTATATCAATATTTCGCATACTAAATAATTCATTCGAAAACATTAATAATAGTAAATATATAATATAAAAGAAAATAAAAAAAAATACATAGCACTTAAAGATGCATATCCCAATTTCACTTACTCACGATTCATGACAGTTAATCTTCAACAAAAAGATGATTTTGACAGACAGAACTAATGACCTTTAATCCCATTTCTATAAGATATATTTATTAAGAAAGCATGAAAGAACGTTATATATTACTACTATTATTATTATTTTAGAAACAAAATGTACATTCCGATGATTTTTTTCTTAGCAATGTTCGCGCATGTAGGCATTCGCTATGTAGATAAAATAGTTTTGATGTAATTATCGACTTAGCTGATAATGTTTTTTTTTATTTCCCAATAATTTTATGCTTGACACTAGTTAGCGTTTATAACACATTTATAGCACAATGGCCCGGGGCTGTGAAAGTGTCTCTTGGGTTATGTGAGAATATCTCGTATCTTTGTTTTTATTTTCAAAATAAGGTTACATTATTTAACTTTTTCGCTTAGCTGCCAGTTCTTGAAATGTGCTTATCGGCACATATTAAAAGCACTATTGATAAAGCGACTTTCCACTGAAAATTTAAAATGTTAAACTTTCACCTGTTGCATTTTTTATTTTATAGCAGAAGATAAATCAGTAATTTTAGTATTCACTAAAATTACAAATATCAATAAACAACTTTAAAAGGGCATTATAAATATTAAAACATTACATAAAAGAAAATGGATTAAAAGGAAAATAATTAAAAAAGTCATTTCCATTTTACAGGGTTAAAACAAATATTGACTTATGAAAAAATCACAGCGTCAACATATTCATAATGTTGTTATATATATATATATATATATATATATATATATATATATATATATATATATATATATATATATATATATATATATATATAAAGTTAAAAAAATCATTTAAATTGTTCTTTATTAACGATGACATCTATTTTTGTTATTATAAACTTGTAACGACTAAATTGAAATAAAGAAAAACATTTTTCATATAAATTTAAACTTAGCTACAAATTATAAGTTTTTAATAACTATAATTAAGTACATTTTGGATTAAAAACAAAAATATTAAACAAATACACAATTTAATAAATAGAAAATTATTTATGAGAAATCATATTTTTCAATAATTAAGAAAATTTCTATATTACTTAAATTATTATACAACAGATGTCATAAATTAATTTCTACAAAAAAAAATATTGTATGTAATAAACACACAAAAAAAATTATTTAACTTAAAAAGTTTTATGTATTTTACTAGTTAAAATTTTGTTAAATATTTTTAAAATTAAATTATTTTTAAATTTGATTTTTGAAAAAATATTTTTATATCTCACTATAGATGACACTAAGTTACCTAAATTTTATTTTTTAAATGGTTTAATATTTTTATATATAATACAAATATTACAATAATATATAAAATATTTAATAAAGTGATTGAAATTATAATAATTAAAATTTTTGAAAAAAATATATTTTATTACAAAATAAACATTGCACCCAAAATTGCGATATTGTTTTTACCAAAACAATTCATTTCTAATAACATTTTTTAATAAAATTAAATATCGTCTTGCTTCAATGACATCAATTTAAGTATTGAAATAAATATTAATTTTTGAAAATTGTTTTGATTTTGGAAAATAGGCTAAAATTAGAAAAAGAAACGTACAATAATTAGAAATAGAAATATAATTATAGGCTAAAATTAGAAATAGAAATATGATTATTACGGTAATATATTTGTATACATAAATAAAATATAGGAAAAATCGTTATTCTTATCACAACAGCCCAATGTGAGGTCTATAAAAAAGACTTGATAATATGAAAGATATAAGTGCATATTTTATCCTTAATGAATTTTTATAATTACCAATATAAAAAATACTAATATTATTATTTATGTAAACTCGTATAATAGACATATTAACATTTATGTAAAAAGAAAAAAAAAGATTTTTAAATTGCGTGTTAAGCATATTTATATAATAAATACGCTATGGGCCTGTAATTTTAATTATTATATATAATAATTTAATGTAAAATATTTTAATATACATATATTATTTTTAACTTTATATCTAACCTTTAATAAATATTATTTTTTTTAATAATTTCACATATCACAGCATTTGATAATATTTAAAATAATTTTGTTTCGATTACATACTATGATATTTTATATACTATAATATTTATTTACTCATATCAATCACATATTACAGTTACTCATGATCACATAATAAGCAAAATTTCACGATTAAGGGAAAATTTTAAAAATCATTTTAATTTTCGAAAAAATATTGTCATAATATAACAATATTTTTTGTGGTAAATACTCCATAAGTTAAGAGCATTTTGTGTGGTTTTAACAAAATCTGTTTTTTATTCACCTCAATATTTTTATTGAGGTGCAAAATAAACTCTTTTATAATATTGAGACTTTTATAGTATTTTTGAGTGAATATTTGCAAACAGGGTTTATAAACGATTAGAAAAATTTCATTTGAAATCCGCATATTAAATTTCAAAATTTTATATCTCTTCAAATAATCGCTATATAGCGAATTCATACTTACCGATATACAGATTTACACATTATTTCGTCAATAAGCTGTAATAACTAAAATATATCATATTATCGTTTGGTCTATTTTAAATGCGATTTGTGTATTTCGTAAAACATTATCAATATGATAGATTGATTCCATAATGAAATAGTGAGCACTTATAACGTTGCCATTTGAAGGACTTGTACATAATTTTTATGTTATCACATGCACACATTTATTGATAGGTTCGTCAATAAGTCAGGGGTGCGATATTGCGCTGTCAGCGTCAAACGCCAGGGCCTCACGGTCATTAGGCATCGGCAGTTTCATGTATCAAATTATACAGGGCCGGATCACTCATAACTCATGCCCATTCGCGGCGATTTCACGTGTCATTTGCTGCCGGCTCGATAAATCATTCTCTCTTATATATTATACATATATGTTTTATGTGTATCCTTCGGTAATGCGATAGACTCGAACGCTCGTTCGTAAATTTTGGCAACCGTATCTAGCAAAATATTTTTTTTTCAACTAAATAATTCTCAATATTACCGATATCCAAAGAAAAATAATTTTATTCAATTTCTTGGACATATATGGTATAGTATTTATTTAAGATTATTTTTAGAATGAACAAAATTTTGCCTACTTTGTAACTGTTATTACATTCAAAACGCAAATTATAATTGTTTTCAAATTTCTGTATTGTTTTTTCTGAATTACAAAAATTAACATTATTAAAAAAATATTTAGTCTTAATAACAACATTATATATCTGAACTGGAAATTTGAAAACATATTGTTGAAGTAACGTAATTATTAAAAATATAAAACAACTACTTTAAAAGACTTATTATTGCGAAATTATAAATATTTATAACTATATACAATATAATTTATAAATATGCTATCTCATATTAAATATCTAATGAAAGTTAATAAAGTAAAACCAATAAACGGTTAACAAAATCTATGAAAATAAATTATACAATATTATACTCAATATATTTCTATTATTATAAGTAAACAGTAAAATAGGAACAAAAATGCATTATTTACATCAATTTCCTGAAAGTTTCTTGAATGCACAATTCCCTCGTGCCCTTTTTGTACGACATGTTATTCTTCTATATTTTTACATTTTAATTCTAAGAACTTTTATTTTCTCACAAATTTAAATACGATCTCACTATATGGGGTGATTTTAATCGGACCGTGCCCCTTCGACGTAATCGACATATTGACTGCGGGGTGTCCCTCTTTGTAATTCTTGTACTTGTCCCTTTATATATATTTTTTTCTTTCATTTTATTATTATTTTAATCATTCACAATGCTGACATTTTATTTATTATCGATCGTTGCCGAATTATTATTATTTTTACACTGTTGTCATTCATTATTTCGTCAGGTTTTGTGGGCGAGTCCGGTCCTGCCCTCGTGAGAAAGCAACCAACAATTAACGCTACCAAAACTATAATTTTAAATTCGAAATGCGCAAAGCTTAACCTGTTCTCGTATATTGTTAACTCTATTGAAATGTTCTAAATTATAAATTAAAATAATCGCAATGACGAGAAATAATAATTCATTCTTGTATTAATATTATTAAAAAATAGCCTTTCAGTATTAAAATTAAAATTAGACAGTTTTAAAAACGCCCCTTCATTATCTATGTAAACTAATAAATTCATTATTTTTTTACACAGCCAATTTAATTTATATAACGTTAACATGTATTTATAAAATATAATATTTTAATTGAATGTGTAATGTTATGAAAAGAATTACATATAATATAAATAATAATTCGACGAAATTATATCACATATTATTTCTAATAAATATTTAAAAATATATAACTAATACAATTCTATGTAATTAAAAAAAGTACATATATTAGAGTAAAAAATAATTAATTTTAGTCACACGTCATTTTATATTTATTGAATTCAATCGGTTTTGATCCGCATTCAAATCCAATATAATGCAATAATAATATAATAATAAATTTTATAGAGGCGTACGTTTGCACTGTAATATAGTAATTTTCTCAGGCGAAATGCCCTCGGGCTATTGACCAGATTGATCAGACAACAATCGGCGGCAATTTCTGCGGGGTGTTTTTTCGCGTCTTTTCGTCGAAGTTCAAAAAAAAAATCCGACGATGAATAATGAAAGCGGAGAAATAACGACGATAAATAAATAAATAAAAGAAGAGGGCGCCCAAGGCGGGCGGGGCGCCTTTTGTGCCCGCCTAAATAAAAACCGATCGCAACAATGGCCGACTCACGCTGTTGAGAAACGTTGTCGTTATAAAATGCATATTATTTTATACATGTTATACATATATAATAGAATAAATAATATAGAAACTTAACCGCGATTTTAACATTTCATACATTCAATACGAATATTGTGTATTGTATACAACATTATAACGATTAGTGTTAAACAAAGAAATAAATGTCGCGACATTTTTCAACAACTAATTTTATTTAAAAAATATATAGGTATTAGTTTGTTTTTAGTATTTTTTTCATTATTGAACGATCAGTTTTTTTTATCATCAATATAATAAAATAATATCGATCAGTAAATATGGAATATTTTAATAATATAATTTGTAAATAATTCTCACGTAATAAGCTGAATATTTTTTATCATTTTCCTTAATTATATTTTGTATAATTTTTGGAACAATAATATAATATATGCAATATAGAAAATTAAACTAGATATATTTTTTTTATTTAAATGATAAAAATTATTCAACAATAACTTTTTAATGTATTTTTACAGATAAATTCTAAATAAAGAAAGTACTTTTATATACGAAAATAATTTTGTATTTAATGTTTAACATAGAAAAAAAAACTATACAACAATCACAACTTAACAGCACATCTTTTAAACAAATAACAGATGTTCGATAAACGGAAATTTCAAATTTATCTATGTGTGGATTTTTGTATCTGTTTTGTATGTATATTTGTTTGTGTTACAAACAAATCGAACACGTTCTGTTTGCATTTTTCGTTCGCGTTTCAATTATTGCACTAGTAAAATATATAAAAAAATCAACCGATTTTTATATAACATAGGGATTATTTCTACATAAAAAAATGTATATTTTCTGTTTTTTCATTTATGGGTTTAATTTTTTTATTCACAAAATTAAACGAAATTTAATAACTCTGTTTTATTAATCTATTCAAGTTAACAATGAAAATGATATAATTTTGGAATATCAATAGAGATTTTAATTTTAATATTTTCGAATAAAAATTTCATTTAGATTCATTAATTTATGCCGGATTTAAAGAGACAAAACTGCATTTTTAGTAGAAAGAATAGATCCTGTCCGCGTTTATAAATTTTCAATGCCCCATCGTTAAAAGGGTTGATCGTCAAAAAAAAAGAAAAAGAAAAATAGGGGATGCATTCAGAATTGGACATTTAACATAATTGCGATCGCGCATATTTGTATAATGACACACGTCGACGTATCCTGCCTTTCTGGTTTGCCGGCAAATAATAACAGTGGTGTTCATCGAGGCGAGAACGGCTAGTTAACAAGAGGGTGTTCGAACACCCCCTTCGCATACGCAATTTTGATACTCGTTTCGACCCCCCCCCCATCTTTACGTATAAAATACTAAAAAAAAAATAATATTCACAATAAAAAATCAAATAGCACCATAATTTATTTTGAACAAAAATTAATATAATATAATTATGTATTGATCGATAATGATTTAAATAATATTATCCATGTATATATTTTAAAACCACATCGAAATTATAACTGAAAAAAAATATTATACATATTCTTACACACACACACACATATTGAATATATATATATATATATATATATATATATATATATATATATTCAAAATTTTATTTTCCACCCTGTATGCATGCGTATCGCGGGAATAAAAAAAGAATTTATTATCATTATATTCATGTAAATCTTTGCGGGAAGATGGCTGAAAAAAAAGTTTCCCCAACACACAAACGACTTTACCATGCGGTCATAAAACGCAGAAAAAATATTAAAGTTGAAACAAGGGGCGGACGACGGTGGTGAATATGAAAAAAAAAGAAGGTATTCACCCTTCGCACACATTTATTGCGGAAAAACTATACGCCTTCCCGTGTGTGGTTGTTTTATATAAAATATTTTACCCTTCCATTTGTTACCACTATAGTGCGTTTCGACTAAGAAACACTTTTTCATCGTGAAAATGTTCACATATTTTAAAAATATAAAAATTATTTGAAACCTGTACACTTAATGACTACTATTTCTTTCCATAATAATAAAATGATACTATTTAGACAAAAAGTATGTAATAGAAATATTTTAAATTTTATCAAATAATATCAATAGACGCGGTGATGATGTTATATTTAATCTGTTCACTGACGAAAGACTAACTGTATAGAAAAATACTATTGAAACTCTAACTGATTTACAAATTATAACAAGAAAACAGAAAACTGGGATATCATGAAACACTAAAATTGACGGAATACGGCTATTTTAAATCTTGCTTTCACAAAAAAAGGAAAACAAATATGTAAAATATTCCACCATTGTTTTAAATGAAAAACTTCGAGATACTTATGAATTCACTCTGTTAAATAACTTGCCTTTGATGTAATATCGACTAAATTATATCACTATTATCACAGAAATAAATATTTTTAGGTTCTACGGAAAAAATAAATAATAGAAGCCTCGAATTCTCTTTGAGTTATCTTAATGCTAAATGTAATTTCAGGAGACATTTGAAAAATATAAAAGAAAAAGAGATCGTTTGTCGACTATTATAATATAGATTAATAGAAGACAAATTCGACTCAAACGCTAAACAAAGTATGCTTTCTGAACACGAGCACAGAACTGGCCCCGGGGAACATTAGCGCTCGTTCGTGAAATAAAACGGCCACTCTTTTGCAATCCAATTGCAATATTGCCCCTGGAGAAAACGTCCGTGTTTCATCGACGCAAAAATAAAAAATAATAATAAAACTAAATAATAACAAGGGAAAACTCTTCATTTTTCACGTTTACGTCGACATCGTTTCGATATGATTATTTTTAATACTTTTTAAAACGCCTGTCGCGTATGAAGAATCGTCTTGCCGAAACCAAATCTTTTCGTTTTCATAGAAAGAGTTGAACAAACAGACGTGTTTTCAATTCCCGCAAGGAACGTATCTTGAATATTGAACTATAGTACGGTCAAATAAGATATTTTTGGAAGAATGTCGAGAGGGCAGAGTTTTTTTACGGAAATGCATACTAGACAACGAGGTTAATAAATGCTGAAAAGTTGCACCCTGTAGAGAGGGAGCTTCCCTCCGAAATTCACGAAAAACCTCCCAAAATTTGTCCGTTTTTTAGTTTTTAGGATTTTTCTCCAAAACTATAATTTGGATTGAAAAAGTGCCGATGAATAAATTATTCCTCATTAAATTCTACAGTTAAAATGTTCTATTCATTATTTGCGTAATTGTTATTAGTTTCTCGTAAAAAGCGCTCGAAAATAGGCCTAAAATGGACCTCTCGACCAAAAATTCTCGTCGCGCGGTTTTACCGACGATTATCTCAAAACGTATCAATTTTACGGGGGTATCGAAGAGGAAAAAAGTTGTAGAGCATATCCTCTTCTATTATAATCAGTTATTATATTTTATATTAATTGTTTCAGTTTTCTTAAAATTACAATTTTCCCGAACTCGATCCGACGATTTTTTACGTCACTCCGACAATCAAATGCATTTTTCGGGAACAAAAAAAGCGAGAGTGTAAAATTTTTTTTTGTAAATATATAAATAATTTTAAAACAAATAAGAATTCGAAAAGCAATATCCTCTTTAGAGGGAGCTTCCTCCCACATTTACCGAAAACCTCTCAATATTTAACTTTTCTTCAGTTTTTCGCTTATATCTCAAAAATTATCACTCGGACTAAAAAGATGTTTATAAAAGAAATATTCCTCTTAAAATTCTACATTAAAAATGTTCTATTCATAATTTGCGTAATTGTGTTATTTTTTTCTAACGAAGCCCTCAAAGTAGGAGATGTCGCGTTAGCAAAAAAAGTGCTTTTGGAGTTCGCGATAAATATTTCGAAATCTATCAATAATCGGCTATTTTTATTTTATACATCATAAAGAACAGGATTTTCTCTATACGATCCAGAAGTGGCGCCCGTTTGACCCCCCTGGAACGGTTTTTGCGCGCCCTCAAAGTTAAGATTTTTTTTCGCGATTGCACGCACCACGTGCAAAATTCCATTGAATTTTGGGCATACTACCTGCTATGGGATTAGTAACCTTTTTATACCTAAGAATGTACTCGTAAATACTTTTTTTTTAAATTAAAACTTATTTACTATTTCGATGTAAATTATATATTATATCAATATAATTATTTAAAAATATTAATTTAAAAAAATAATAATTTTGTTATAAAAATTATAATTTTTAAATTTTAAAACCAACCCATAAATATTAAAGCATTAAAAAATAAGTATAAAGAACAAAAAAAATATGGATATTTTTTTTTTGAAAATTAATAAATTTTATATTATGTTTAAAAACGACGAATACACATTAGCTCGCATACTTCAGGTTTTTGATTTCTGCACTAAGGGATTTGTTGACTTTCTTTACTATTGTATACAATTGAAAAATATATCTTTACAGTCTTTCCAACAATACATAGGCAATAAAATAATGTTGTTAAATTTATTTATAATCATTTGCGGGTTTCTTTATGTTATTCATTATATTATAAACAGTTTTGTCATGTTATTATGTATTACACTCAATAATAACGATTGTTATGTTTATTATTGGACATTGTGATAATTCTATTATAGGTGGTCAGCTTTATTAAATCTACAGAATTGTAATTTGTATTAAAAGAATAATACAAATTACAATTCTGTAAATTAAAGAAAAATAACAAACTATATTCATTATCATACAGTGAATTTTATTAACGGAAAGATATTGTAAAGACACGTACTTATTAAATATTCTTTCATAAATTTTATATTTCAAGGAATATATTTTAACGGTATATTTTTAACGGAAAAAATGAGCATTTAAAAAGCGGTTTATTTGAGAAATAATATTTAGAAATATATTTCTACATGCCTATATTCCTAGAATATTTGTATTTAGTTTATTAAAAGAAAAAAATATTTTGGATTAAATAAAGTTAACTCTTTGTACGTAGGTCTTTTTTCTTTCATAGATCCTGAGATTGCGAGTCGTTTAATCTTCTGATAGGCACATTTTTAAAATAACTGTGAGAACTATCATAGTAAAGTCGATCATCTGCATGGTATTAAATTTGTTTTAGCATCTTTTTTACAGCTGTTAAAAAGTTGTTTCCTTATCACAGATATAAAACAGTAAGACAAAATTCCATAAAGGAAAAAGAAAAAGAATTTTTGGATATATATATATATATATATATATATATATATATATATATATATATATATATATAAATTTTATTTTCATATATTTAAAATTATATAAATTTTTAAATCTGTTTTGTATTATCATGCAACTTAGACGTAAATGTAGAAATATAAAAATATATGTATTATTATAAAAGTTAATAATCTTCATATCAAAAGTTTTTTCAATATATATAATGGAATTAACTTCTCGATAAAATATGTAAAATATATTTTTAATAACACATCTTTTATTTATCTTTCGTTATAACAAGTTTTCAAGAAATAGAAACTCCAGCTAGAAAAAAATATTTATAATATCTAAAGAAAGAACTTTTGATTTATTATACGTTAACTGATATGAAATTTTGTATAATTAAAAAGAAATGCATTTTCGAAATTTACAAAGAAACCAATAGATGCTAATAATGTTAAAAGATTATTTTATAACCCGTAATCCTTGTCTTTTGTTGAATGGTTGTAAAAATATCTTTTGAAAACGGCTTTAACATTGAATAGACAACTATAACAATGAGCGAGTAGTAAGTAGTATGCCCAAAATTCAATGGAATTTTGCACGTGGTGCGTGCAATCGCGAAAAAAAATCTTAACTTTGAGGGCGCGCAAAAACCGTTCCAGGGGGGTCAAACGGGCGCCACTTCTGGATCGTATAGAGAAAATCCTGTTCTTTATGATGTATAAAATAAAAATAGCCGATTATTGATAGATTTCGAAATATTTATCGCGAACTCCAAAAGCACTTTTTTTGCTAACGCGACATCTCCTACTTTGAGGGCTTCGTTAGAAAAAAATAACACAATTACGCAAATTATGAATAGAACATTTTTAATGTAGAATTTTAAGAGGAATATTTCTTTTATAAACATCTTTTTAGTCCGAGTGATAATTTTTGAGATATAAGCGAAAAACTGAAGAAAAGTTAAATATTGAGAGGTTTTCGGTAAATGTGGGAGGAAGCTCCCTCTAAAGAGGATATTGCTTTTCGAATTCTTATTTGTTTTAAAATTATTTATATATTTACAAAAAAAAATTTTACACTCTCGCTTTTTTTGTTCACGAAAAATGCATTTGATTGTCGGAGTGACGTAAAAAATCGTCGGATCGAGTTCGGGAAAATTGTAATTTTAAGAAAACTGAAACAATTAATATAAAATATAATAACTGATTATAATAGAAGAGGATATGCTCTACAACTTTTTTCCTCTTCGATACCCCCGTAAAATTGATACGTTTTGAGATAATCGTCGGTAAAACCGCGCGACGAGAATTTTTGGTCGAGAGGTCCATTTTAGGCCTATTTTCGAGCGCTTTTTACGAGAAACTAATAACAATTACGCAAATAATGAATAGAACATTTTAACTGTAGAATTTAATGAGGAATAATTTATTCATCGGCACTTTTTCAATCCAAATTATAGTTTTGGAGAAAAATCCTAAAAACTAAAAAACGGACAAATTTTGGGAGGTTTTTCGTGAATTTCGGAGGGAAGCTCCCTCTCTACAGGGTGCAACTTTTCAGCATTTATTAACCTCGTTGTCTAGTATGCATTTCCGTAAAAAAACTCTGCCCTCTCGACATTCTTCCAAAAATATCTTATTTGACCGTACTACTATTACATTTTCTAAATTTGAGTGTTCCATTCGAAAAATCAACATTCAATATCAATGAGTAGCGAATTATACAAAAGCAATCGTCTTTAATCAATGCTATTTTAATTGACTTTCGCCTATATCTGTCGTTCTAAAATATAAATATAGTATCAATATATTACCAAAATATATTCGAAAATAGTATTTTTTTACTATTCTTCTCATTCAAGAAGATAAGATTGATGAAAAAAATAGTAAAAGAAAACCGCAGATGTTTTTTCCGCATGGATACAAATTTAGAAAATCACGGGGGCGTATGAAACTAATTCCGTGGCATCTTCGCGGGATATAAACGTATAATTCAAAAGTGAAAAGAATAAAATTTTCAAAAAAACCTACCGAAAGCTGCTTAAGATCGGTATGCCTTTATAAAAGCAGATAAAGGATTGAAAGGGAAAAATCCAGTATCACTTCTTGTGCTATATTTGTATTATGGAATCATCACACTTTTTTATATTGAAACACACACACATAAATGTATATATATATATATATATATATATATATATATATATATATATATATATATATATATATATATATATCGAGTTTACTTCCAATAAAAAATATAATAATGGCAATCGCTTTTTTCAATAAATGATGTTGCATATTGAAATTTAAAACAGGCGAGAAGTTATCAAAATATTAAATCCATCAATTTTTAATACGCTAATGTGAACTCACGCTTATATTCTTATGGATATATAAACAAAGAATAATATTTACATTTTTCCCCCAATCATGTTGCTATTTTTCCACTCGTGCGTCTACAAAGTTATACTTTAGAGCATCTTCAACTACAAGATGCTCTTCTGTCATTCTCCATCAAATTTGAGGGTATAAACTTCGACTAGAGGTATCATTAAGTAGTACTAAGCAAAAATTTTATACGAGAAAAAAATTAAGTAGTCACACACATATATATTCTATTTATATAGATTTTATATTTTAAAATCATGTTTTTAATTTATATTAATTTCATAAATTTACCTTTCAAATTTTAATACAATAAATTCAACACAGATGTACCACATTCATTGATTTCGAACTACATCTCATTGAGAGATATTTTCAAACACCAGAAATACTTCAGAAATAAATAATAAATATTGTTTATTATTTAAATAAAAAATAATTTTTACAATAACAATATAAAGTACCTTGGTAAAATATTTGTAAAAAAATAATGTGAAAACTACTACACCGTATTTGTCTTCAAAAAAATATTTTTCATTATATATGAGTCAAAATTTAATGAACACGAAATTCAGTCAAAAGGTATCAATTTGACACTTATTTTTATAAATGTAATAGTTATTCTTCTTCTTTACGCCGTCTCCTTAAGAAGGTTGGCGATCCACACGGCCATTCAGCCATGCAAATTTTTTCGAAGGTAAATAGTGTAGTAGGAGCTCCGTTTCCTTTCTACACCGCAGATAGTGATCCTCGGTGAAGCTGCTGCCCTTCACTGTCGGAGATTTATTTTCGGAGTTTTCATCTCCTAGGCTAAGCTTATTTTAAAGTGGCGGCTATTTTCGCCACTGACCTAAGCACTCTTACGTGTTATGCGACATTTTATAAGTTCAATCTTGCCAATGATTAAACCATCGCCACTCGAGGCTTAGCGCTTCTTGTCCGGGACTGACATGTCACCAAGTCAGTTATCTGTGGCAGATTTCCCCTTATCCGTAACCCAGGGACCCGGGTGGTAGCATGAAGCTTTGCTTGAACTGTCGTCACGTGTATATATTTTTTTTTTGTAAATAACTTTTGACAGCGTGTGTAATTATTTAATTGTTATTATTATAAATGTTAGTGAGTAACATTTGTGCGGTAGTCATTATATTATAAACTAGAATGTCGATTAGTCATACCAATGATTGACTCATATTTATATTACAATTGATCAATTTGCCATTTTATTTATGTCGGTATATTTGAAATTAAATTTAATGTAAATTATTATTTTTTCTTCCTTTTACCTACAATTAACAACATATCGACTTTATGGCAAATTAAACATCTTGAGTTCCAACCTATATATGGAAGACCTCAACATCCCAGTTGTTCCACTATCATCGCTCCAGCACACTCACAACAACTATACACACGTCCACACCGCACTAAGTTCGACCACCGAAGACGTAATAGTTATTGATGAAGGCTAATTAACAATATGAAAATTGCCGTTGTAAATTTAATTTTTACCGTCAGAAATTTATATCATAGATTTTTTTATAATCCAACATATATATTATAATAGTATAATAGATAAGTTAAGTACTTCCTGGATAGTATATCTTTTATAATGAAAATTTTACGATATTTTTAGTCATTATTCACGATGACTTTGACCCAACTGTTATTACGACACTCCATATAGAATAAATAAATACGTTATTCATACCTGCTTTTTATACAAATATGTTACAACAAAAGTAATGTTTTATAATTAATATTTTTTGTGCTTTCTTTCACATTAGGAAGTATCGATGATTACAACGACTATTTAAATAATAAGTCGACGTTAAGTATGAATGCATATTTATTCGTTTTTGAAATAAAAACGGTATTGTTATAAATTTTAATATTACTGATATTTTAACCGTTTTAAAAAATATATAAATATTAATTATTAACAATATGTTACAAATTTTCAAAATGTTTACAATAGAGTAAATTGGTTCACGGTAAAATAATTAAATTATCAAGACGAAAGTGTTTTGAATGCCATTTTCGTCAATAAAAAATACTTTACATATATTTTTTGTGCTTTGTAGAGTTTTACGACATATGTTAGAAGATGCGTGCGCATCTTGGAAACTAATTAAGGGTTGTCCTCTTTGGTGAATGGTGCTTGAGCAACCAACCGGGATACGACAACGCCTAATTCGATATATCAAAACAATATATAGAAGGGAGAATCGCAATATATTTTTATTCTCGATTATTTAACTTCATTAATAAAAAGATGTTTCGATTATTATCAGTAGAAAAAATAAAAAATATATTAATATTTTGTTATAAAAAAAAATAACAAAAAAAAATGGTTTTGGAGGCGCCGGGTATCGATCCCGGTACCTCTCACATGCTAAGCGAGCGCTCTACCATCTGAGCTACGCCCCCAGTTGCCGCGTGCTCTTATTATTCGAAACACAATAAATTAATTTATTTCACTGAAATAATTTTATTATTATAAATATATAAAAATCACATATTTTTACTTTTTACTTATAAACAATCTCAATTATATCGATTTTTTTATTTTTGTAAACTCTATTATTTTATAATATCTAAATACTAACATTTTTTTTTATAATAAAGACTTTTTTAGATTCAATTCAGATTGTTAACTTTTATTTATCTATATTTGTATGCAAATGGTATTCTAATATTATTATTTGTTATTTAACTTAAATTGTGATTGTAATATAGTGACTTTTCCTCATCAAAAATTTAAAAGTCCTCGATCAGTAGTTCATTCGTTAAACTCTCATTTCGATTAATTCTACAACAGCAGTAGTTTTTTTTCTTTTTTTTTTGATATAATTGAAGAAAACAGATTTTTTTCAATTAAGTATATTAGTTTTAAAATAACAAAATTATCAATTATTATTATACATTCATTTCAATTCGTCTTTAAGACATTAAAATTTCTCAAATATAAAACAAAATTATTTCACATGATGAATATTCATGATTCCTGAAAATATTCATAATTCCAAATCATTTCTCAAAAACATATAAATATATCTTGTTATTTTTGTTTTATGTACGAATTATTTCAGTTCTGTAATAACGACAAAAATAAAAGTTTTTTCTGTTAGTTTTTATTAACTCATTTTCATAAGGCGCTAGGAAAATTTAATGAGAGAAAATTTAATATCAAAACAAATTCGAAACGCTTCGGTATTGTTTGCAACTTTGACTTCGAAATTAACGAACCGTTGAATTCTTCCAAGTGAAAGCTTAATAATTTGATTAACGTTAATAAAATGTAAATATCTACGCGGTCGTACACACGTACATACATCTATATGCATATATGAATATCAAAAATAATTACCTATATATATGGTATATATATATATATATATATATATATATATATATATATATATATATATATATATTAAATTATTCATGAATATATGAAGTAAGCAATTTAACATAAAATATTTATTGAAACACAATTTTTAATATATTTTTATATTATAAATCTATTTATTTCAATATAAAACAATATACTACATAAAAGATAATCATTTCAAATATCAAAATAGAATTTTTAACTTGAATAAAAATACAATTATAAAAATAAAAGTATTAATAATAAATAGCATTGTTTAAGATGATTTTATTAATTAATATTATACGTCATGTAAAACATATTCGATTTTTAAATACTTATTTCTCGGTATAAGTTTATAATCCATATTAGATATTTTTCAAATTTTTCCAATAAGAAATAAAGAAAAACCAATTAAACTTTTCCCATGAAAATAAATCTTATTATTATTGCTTCATTATATATATATATATATATATATATATATATATATATATATATATATATATATATATATATATATATATATATAATATATATATATATATATATATATAATATATATATATAATATATATATATATATAAATATATGTGTGTGTGTGTGTGTGTGTGTGTGTGTGTGTGTGTGTGTGTGTGTGTGTGTGTGAAAATAAATTAAATATTTTGAATACTACTCTAAACGAATATCATATGTCAAGCAATATTGCAATTTTAAATATTTTTTACTTTTAAAACATGTTTTAGCACAATTTAATTAAATGACTTTTCATAAATATATATAGAATATATTTTTTAAATAAAATTAATTAAACTTGAAATATCTATATGCATATATTATATGTATGCATGTATGTTAATATGTATATCACTTTATCACGGATCAGTATTATTATTATAGATTGTTTTGCGTGTATAATAAGAAGAAATAGAAGTAATTTAACTTGTAAAGAAAATTTACCCGGTTACCATCCCTTTCTCATCCTCTTCATATCTAACCCCATCGTGTCAGAAGAAAGCTTCGGCGGGTTGCTTGGATGGGAAACATGTTTTCACGCCAGATGGTTAAAATTAATCTCGGTAAAGCTCATCTCTATTTCTCACTTCTCGTCTTTATATCCACCGTCTTAATTTCTACATAAATATTTATCAGCTTTGTTATAAAGCGGCGTCTTTGCGAAATGATTGCGTAAGTCAGATATTTTCAAACAATTCGGAAAAAAATGACGAAACATATTATTTGCAATTTTTCCGCTTCCTTATGCATATGTATAATGCGTTATGCATATTTATATTGAATCAAATATGTTTTTATTAAATTAAAAAAATATTTTAAAAAAATAATCAAATCTTACTTTATTCTGTTTCATAAATTTATTATTTAAAATAATTTATCTACTATTCATTTTTCTTTATCATTTTAAATATATTTCAATGCAATATGAACGTAACGAAATTATGTATAAAAAAAATATCGAAGATTGGTAACCTCTGTAAAATAATTTATGCGCCTTTGTAAAACGCCTGAGAAAGTTAAAATTCAAAACAAAATGCGACGAACGAGATTAAAATTTGAACGAAATTATTCCACACAATATAAATAAAACTATACCAAAGATGGAACTCATTCGAGTTTATTTAGTGCGCTTTGCGGTAAAAACATGCAAATTAATCATTAATCCGCAACGAAATCTAATTACTCTCATATTAAAATTCAAAATAATAATCACAAAAATACATTTTTTCGCAGATTTCATTCAAAAAAGTGAATTTTGGAGACACCGGATATCAGTCCCGGTACTTCTTATATTTAAGCAAGAGCTTTCCTATTTAAAAATCGCAAATATTTTATTAATATAATCTAATTTTATTTATATGAGTATATATAGATATATATATATATATATATATATATATATATATATATATATATACATAATAATCGTAAACAATTTACGATTATCCATACTAAATATATTTTGTATACTTTAAAATTTAATAATAAAAGACATAGAAAGTAAAATTGATAACGCGAACTTTCAGAATAAACTTTTGAAATCGGTAAATATTTAATTTAATTGTAAATTTTAAAAAAACACATTTTTTAATCATACAAATGACTAAATTATTAATAAATTAGTTAAAAAATCGAATAAAAAGTATTTTTCAATCTTTATTATTAAAATTACATAAAAAAAACGAATTTACTATATTCAAAAATTGATTTTAAAAAAATTACAGCTTACATTATTTAGAAGATTCAAAAATTTAAATTATATTCCTTTTGTCAAAATATTCATACATTTCATTTTATTGTGTCATATAATACGAATCATAAAATCGGGCAACGATATCGTTTTATAACTGCAAATCTTTTTGCGAATGCATTATAAATCTATGTATTATAATATATTAGGTATACCAAAAAAGATTTAAAATTGATGACAACTTTTTAGCATTAATATTTAATAAAATTGAATAAAGACATTTATTAAAATATATCTCTTACCATAATTAGTACAGGAAGAAATATATTTTTTTATCAATAACAAAATTTTATTTATATTTTCAGCACTCAATATCAAAATTGTCATTTAATATAAGCAGGTAATTCGATTTGCTTCTTAATTGAATTGATTCGGTTTAAAAAAATTGAAAGACGAATATAAAAATTAATTTGATTTATGCAGAAATTTAATGTGATTGCATAAGATAATACATTTTGGCCGTTATTGTACTTGAACGGTCGTTACAAACTTGTATTATAACCCGTAGGATTGTACGAGTTAGGTTTTATTGTCTTTCAGATTCATACACTGTCTGAAACGACTTCCATATTGTAAAATTATTTGCTTCTACAAAGTCCACACAGATATATTCCGCCATATATTTTGTACTACATTGTATAGTTCATATTTAAATCGTATTTTATGGATGAATAAATACGACTCGTTAGCATTATAACATATTAAATTGCAGGATTTCAATCGTTTTATACATATATAATAACATATATAACCGTGAATAAAACTTACGAATTCAAATTTTGATACAATTTCTATCATATTTTCAGAATACAATATTAAACCGCTCATTCTAATTTATAGTATTTCTATATGTATATCGATAGCATATATAATATAAATAATATTAAGATATTTTTATAAAAAAAATAAATAGAATTATGTTATTGAGATTTCATCCCTTATAACTATTGTCTGAGAATTATTTATGTCACTAAAAGGGGGATGGTTTCCTGTTTCCACAACTTCCTGTATTCCGGATTTAAATACGCTTTACGACCGTTTCCGTTTTAAAACTATTTCTACTTCGTCGATTAAGAAAAATAAATAAAATCTTGCCGAACATTTTGGATAAAAAATTATACGAAAATAAATATCATTATAATTCGAGCGCAAAAGGGAAGGAGGGAAGCAAAAGAGTCTCGAGGCGTATTATGTTAATTTTTCAGGCTGAAATTTTTGCCCTCGCCTCAAAAGTGTTATTTCATGATAATAGATCGACAAAGTTAAATAATGTTCTTGTTTTTGGTTCATTCGTCGTTTATGTACAAGTAATATATATATATATATATATATATATATATATATATATATATTTACATTTTATCGTAAAAATAAGTGCTATAATAAATATAAAACATATTTGACATCTAAATAACCAACTAATTCATTTCCACAACGAAAATTATTGAACAACTATTTTATAATTCAAATAAAAAAGCTTATTTGACTAGAGAAGAATGTGATTAATAAATATAATATTTTTTTACATTATATATAAATAAACTAATATAATGTAAATTGTTATTATTTTTTTTATTTTATAATGTTGAGATTATTTAATATATTTCTAAACACACTCACACACACACACACACACACACACACACACACATATATATATATATATATATATAAAATATATATATATAATATATATATATATATATATATAATATATATATATATATAATATATATATATATATATATATATAATATATATATATATATATATATATATATATATATATATATATAAGCTTTTCCAACGTTTAAAATACCCTAAAGCTATTATTGTTTTATTAATTCACGCCTTTTTGATTTTGTATAAATCTCCCCACGAGTCCATTTTGGTAAAACTTTTTTCAATAGTCGATATCCGAAAGAGAGCTCCGGGATCTATATCCTTTTAGAATAGATTTCTCTCATTCAACGAAATCCTTCCAAGCGTGTATTAAAAATACCTTCTTAAAATCGCCTATGCCTCAAAACGAGTGTTTATAAGAAACATTGTTACTTTGAAAAAAAAATGTTTTTTTTAAAGCACAGCAGATGTTTTTCAAAAATGCACACGGTTAGTTTAATTAAATATTTAAAATAACATATCTTTTTCATAACAAAACATTTTAAAATAAATAATTAGAATATTTAAAGTATTTATAATATTTTTAGTATTTAAAATTAATAAAAAAAGATTTTATATGTTATTTTTTTATATTAAAGTTATAGTATAAAAATATTTAGTACATGAATTACATACATATTTTTTAATATCTTTCATTCACATTTATATTAATAATTTTATGATTGCAAATAAATAAAAAAATTAAATTTCACAATATTATATATAATATATATTATATATTTTAATATTAAAACCGATAAATTATTTCGAAATACGGTATCAAAATTATATTTTTTTTAAATTTGCGTATTTTTCTAAAGCAAAAATCTATTATAAAACGGTGGAAAGTAAATGGGGGGGGGCATAGCAGGAGGCATCGGTACAATTGGGAATAAAAAAGGAAAAAAAAGAAAAAAAAACGAAAAATAACAGGCGAAATAGGTTGCAAGTCGACAACAATAGGCCGCAATAGTGGCGACCTACGAGTATGTCGCGACACACAATGCGGCTCGCCGCGATCATCGCAAGATTAAAATTTTCGGTCCAATAAACGCGCCATTACGGCCATTGTAACCGCAAGGTACGCGAACCAGCGTTTCCCAAACTGTCCTTTCTACGTTTATTTCCTTCTGTCGTTCTTTTTTTTTTTTTTTTTTTGCTTGAAACCGAATAAAAATGAGACGTCGGTGCACAATACGAGACCGAATCGCGATTCGTGACGTGAATTTTCCGATGGTTTACTTTGTCGATTCGACGAAAATGCGAAATTTCATTTAATTCTATTGCAGGTTTCAGTTTTTTTTTTTTGAATAATTTAATATATAAATATTTGTTTTGTGATTTTGTCTTGTCTTTTTCAACGAAGACATTTTAATTCTTTCAATATTAAAATGTAAAAATATCAAACGACAAAATAAATAAATATTATTAAACACAATTTGTATTTATTTGTAATATATTAAAAAAATAAACGATCAAAAATATATTAATGATTTTTTTTGAAATGAACATACATATTCTAAAGCATTTCCTTTTTCATTAACAGTGCTTTAATTTTCGTTGGTTTGAAGTTTAATATGTAAAATTTATATTTAAATATAAATTTAATAAATGTAGACATTCTTTTTATCAAACCAGAAATATTTGCAATATGAATTTCGTTTGAAACGAAAAGAAAGAAAATTATTGAAAAGCTGATCTAACAATATTTTATTGTATATATTTTTTTCAAATACCCATTACGAGAAACGTGACTTATTATAGAATCTCCATCTTCATATAATAATAACATTCTATTGTTATTTCAATAAAAAAGAAAATTCAATATGAATATTTGATATATTTATATAATATATATGTATTCATTTTTATTCTCGAAAATGTATATAAATTTATATCTAATGTGTCTCTTATTTTATTTAATATTTTTTTAGAAAATTAATTTAATATTTTTAGTTCTAAAATAAAAAGTAAGCATTGTATAGTCAAGTAAGCACTTAATTGTTAGTATCTACTATACATAATACAGAATCGTCGAACAAGTACTTCACAAAAGGTGTCATGGCGTGAGCATTATCGGCGCTTTTCGAACACTTCATACAAATTCCCATAGGATTATCCGTGAAAAAAAGCCGCGTCTATCCTGAATTTGCAAAAAGAAAAAAGTCGACCATTTAGCATCGGCTACTATTAAACGAAATGCCGACTATCTGGTTTTTAAATCTAAAATTGGCGGACCGATACCAAATAAGCGATAGAGCGAGGCGTTGTCCCCACATTTATTTCGACAATAGTTTAACAGTTCCAAATCTAGAGTGCTATCTTGTCATTGTTGAGTAAGTATTCTTTGCAATTTAAGATCCATTTAAACACGGTCGAATAAATAAACGAATAATAATGGCTTCGTAAATGTAGCAAACATTTCAAAGAAATTTACCGACATTTTTTTGCTGCTTATTAATATTTTTTGTTAAACATGTATTGTAATTATATACGCATATTATAATTATTACGCATATTGTAATTATATACGCATTATTATAATTGAAAAAATTAGTTTTTTTTATCAGTATTGAAATAGATATTTTTTTCACAATTAATTAAGTTGTATTATAAAAAAAATATAATATAAAGTCTGCTTAAACTGTATACAATTGATTTATTGTAATTAGTATAATAAATGTTTCTACAAATTTATAATATTATCAAGAAAAGTATAATCAGAATTTTGTTTTATTGAATATATAAAAAACCAAAAAAATGTCGTTGTAATAAACATTACAATTCATCGGTCATTAACTTTGATTAATCGAAAAAATAAAAGAACTAAAATTAATTATATTAATAATAGTGTTTTTAATCAATCATTTAACTAATTATTTCATTAAAAAGTTAAAACGTTGATTTAAGCGATCTTTCCAATTAATGTAAAATAATACCAGTGGACAATAAAAAAATAAAATTAAAATGTTATTTAGAGATAACGGAGCATTTAAAAATAAATTATATTTTTAATTACAATGTGCTTAATCATAAAACATAAAATATGTTAACACATTTATGAAAAATAATACTAATTTGATATTCAAATGATTATTATTTGAAAACGTTTTCTGATATTTACTAATTCAATTTTTTTTTAATGAAGAAAACAAAACATATTTTTGATTTAAAATTAACAATTTAAATCCTTTTGAATATTTCACTGACTATATAGCTTTTTTTTTTAAAACTACCGTCAATGGACACTGCATGCCAATTATGACAATAGCGGTATCTTCAATGACCAAAGCAAAGAATAGCGCACAATTAACAATGGATACATCTATATATGGTGAAAAAGGTTTCGTACGAATGGTAATCGATGCCATATTAAAGCATCGAACCATTAAATGCTCCTCCGAGATGTCCGGTCGTATTTTAATCCTCAAGTTCCGAATATTTCTCAAAGACCTCACAACTTGTCATTGTTTGAATAAATAAAATAGTAACCGCTTCATACGAATGATTATGCACCGACTGTTGGATAAGTTTAAATTTTGAATTTAAAATTCGACTGGTTTTATAAATTAAGTCATAAAAATGATTATATATTTATGTAAACGTTTCCCAGCATGAATGTTTCATGTGCAAATAAATATACTATATAATGATTATATTTATTTTTTTATCCTTTATATGAAATTAATATAATTGAGGGTAGGCATGTCGTTAGTGTCAATTAGTGTCGGATTTGTGGGCACACTTTGACCGTGTGCCATGGAATTATGTGAACTTATTCCCGGATCAAAACTGTAGCTAATTGCTTTAAAAATGTTGTCGGAATAATTTACCATGACAACTGTTGTATTTTCAGTCTTTTCGATTTGTTCATTATTTAAATTAGAAGTATTTCATTTTTATTAATACTTCAAATATTATTGTGTTTAAAAAAATATTTTGATTATAATATATCCGTATTCAATCCTTTTTTTATTCTTTTGCGCTCTTAAAATTTATTAACATTTTAAAATATTGAATTTAATTCAAATGTAACATTTAAAACCGACATCTATAATAATATAATAATAAAGAATTCTTAACAAAATAAATAATTCATTTTTTCTTTTATCAATTTTTTTTGTTTATTATTCTATGAATAATTTTAAAATAATTGCAATTAAAACAATAATTGCAAATAAAACAAATAATTGCAATTTTAAAATTGCACTATTTCGTACACATAAGCAAATGATCCATCTTTTTTAAAAATATGCAAAAAAAATTAAATAATATGTTAAAAAATATGTTTTTCTTGTTCTTTTTAAATGATCAATCGCTTCTATTAATAACTATCAAATTTCATATAAATAGAGGGTTGGCATTATGAAATTATTATAGTTATATCATAAATATAATTGACTTGCATATATACATATGCGTGTATATGTATATGTACGTAACTAAATCAGCTATTTATCCACAATGTCAAATTGTATTCACTGTCATGATTTAGATATAACGAACGTTGACCGTTTTTATCCATTGTCGCCGGACAAATGACGGATATTACATTTTTACAACGGCGTAATGGCAATAATGGCGAACAATGAAACGCGTGCTGGAATATATATATTAAAAAGAGGAACGACTTTTTTTTCTGGTATTTATATATATATTTTTTGGTCCGTTAAAAAAGATGCATGCGTGATGCCGAAGTGAAGAGCGCGTCGACCGGCACGTGCCGAAAGAATTAACCGCTTTTTTTGCACGACGCCACACACGTGTCGGGCACCGAAAGCGACAGATTTCACAGCCGGTGTTATCATCAGACATTCGTATGAGCCTACGATAATTTTCTTCAATATTTTGTTCAAACCAAAAAAAAATATATTATACTATTAAGTGCGATAAATTTTATTCATTTATTTTTTTCTATTTTTTATGCCAATATTTATATATTCGCAATATTATATTCAATCAGTTTTCGATGCCTAAATAGTAAATATCAACATGTATTGTGTGTAGAAAATTCTGCCAATTTTCTTTTTTGAGCGGCTAGTATAGAAATATGGGCTCGATTGCACAAAATCATCATATCGCATTACAATACTCGACTGCAATTGACAAGTTCAATTATTATTTTAATAATAACAGCAAGATGACAAGTAATATTATCGCATGTCAACATTTATACATTATAAAAGGGCAGAGGGGACTATAGATATATCAACACCACCTAAGTATCTTTATAAATATATTATAATATTATACAATATATTAAGTTAATACACGTATTTATCTAAATACATAAATATGTATGCGTGTGTGTGTGTGTGTGTGTGTGTGTGTGTGTGTGTGTGTGTGTGTGTGATCCATCATTATAAATACACATTTTTCTATTATATTATTCAATGTATGATTTATAATTTGAGTTATGATAGTATTTATTTTAAAAAAAGTTGATAAATAAAAATGATAAGTGTGTGTGTGTGTGTGTGTTTAATTTTAATTATTTTAATGAATTGTATATTACTTATTCATATATATTTTTTAAAATAAACGGCGAAAAAAAATAAAATTGGCCAACGATTTGACTAGTGTATTTGACAGATTTAATTTCGGTTTTGTAGGACAAACTTCTCATTTGATCACGATTTTTTAATATATTAATTAAAAATAAAAGTTTTTCATCCCCCCAATCTACCAGTTGTGGGACTGAATGTGACAACTTAATCCCGAAACAATCGACACGTGGCTCAACCCTCGATGCTTCGCAGTTATCTGCTTTGGGTTTCATATTTTATTCCTTTTACAACTTCTTTTCTCATCACTTTTTTATTTATATATAATTGACGGATTGTAAATTTAATTAAACCTGATGGAATATTTTTTATTTATTTTATATTATCTCTTCAATTTTTTTATGGATTATGTAATTTAATCAAGTATAAATTGTGTATAAATATAGAATGTTACGTCATATTATTTCTTATGCATGTTTTAACGTTTATGTATGCTCGTCTTCGTTATTATAGCCAACTTGTTTTGTAAAGCGAAAAACACAAAATAGGTTCATATTCCATAAATTGATTTTTACGTAGAATTCGAAGTTGGCAAATTCGCTTCGTTGACGTATTGAATAATTCCATATAAATATATTCCCATTTTCGATGTCAAATTCCCGAAGACAATCAAACTTTTTTTCATATAAGAACAATTTTTTAATGTAAATTGAATAACTTCTTACAAGTTTTTACAATTGGCAATAAATTTCATATCCCATATTTTAAACAATGTTTATTTTTGATATATTTTATATAAAAAATAAATTAATGGCGTGATAACAACAAATATATTTTTTTTCACGCCTAATAATTACTTTTACAATTTCATTAAAACAAATTTTTTTATTAATGAAAAATAAATATTACTACAAAAATTTGGATCCAAGAATTCATTTATTATACGTTTTATTTTTTTAACCTTAACCATAAATTATATTTACAGTTTTATATTATTGATTGAAACAAATTTTAAAACCTGTAATACACACTTTTTGTATTTTATTGATTTGTAATTGATTATTTTTCAAATATTTTTTTTTTATATTTCAATACACAATCTTGAGCTATATTTTTCATATTACTTATAATTAAATTTTATGATACAAATATATTATATAATGTTAACTAATTATATTTTATTCAATATGACTTTGAATTAATATTGTATATTATATCAAACAATTATTTTTAATTTTTAAAATATATACAATTATGTAAATAAAATAGTTTACAAATATTTTAATTCAAATCGCTAAAATTAATAAATGCAATTATGCTATTTAACATGAAAAATATAGATTAAAAGCACATAACGTTATTATAATAATTTTTATCGCATACAATCTTTAAAAAAAAAAATTATAATCTTCGCTTAATACGACGGATGTACAATCTAAATAAGGGGTACGTCCTATATATAATAGATAGGAAATAGAGGATTAAAATTGGAAATAGTATTCGAAGTTGAAGAAATTGTGTGTACTCGTCCGGTATATAGGCAAATGGTAATACACATACATATATATAAAAACATACACACACACACACATACATTCATCGTAGCGCAAAGCATAATCAGGTTATAAAACAATTTGTCGGTGAAGTGATGCGTGACGGGACTTGAACGCGCTCGCGCTCGTTCACGTCTCGCGAAAGCACCGCAATATTCAATTATGACGAATCGTCGTGATTTATCGAAATCCCATCAGACCACGGATGACTTGGAACACCAATACGGGAACCACCCCTTACCTATTCCTAAACGATCGCTAATAATATTAACGCACAAAAAGAACATCGAACGATAAACGACCGTTCAAATGTCGTCATATTCTGAAAATCAAAATTACGAAAATAATTCTACTAAAATTTTATATTACATAATAGTATGTAATAATAATAATAATAATAGGTCATTTGCGGTACCATAGTTTGACTATTGTTAAAATAAAATGAAGTAAAAAAAAAGTAGGCTCATACATATATATATATATATATATATATATATATATATATATATATATATATATATATATATTGACGCGTATAAAAGAACGATACCCCCGAGCTATATTTCGGGGTGAAGTTGTAAATACCCGGCGACGGTACCGCAAATAATAGACCGCAACGATAATTCTATTGCTCAGATTCCAATATAATTCCGTTCTCAAACCGTGATTCAATTTGGCCAATGCGAATTCCATTTAGAAACACGATGGTTTGCCAAATTCTACACGAATACCAATACAGATTTATATTTTTTACGTACAATTTTTATATTTTTTTTATTATTTTGTGATATAATTTTATAAAAGAAATATACATTTACGAAATTGTTTTTTTTTTTTTTTATAATTTTCACAGTTTTATGAATGTGCAAGTACTTGTATTATATAGTATGTTAAACAGTTTTCTACTGTGATACATTTGCATTAAAAAAAGTTTACCTCAATTCGACATTTCATTCACACTTAATTTTTCACAATGTAGATTATGCTTATTAAACATAATTGAATTTATGTTTTGATATCTAACATATCGAATATATATTAAAAATCCTAAATACAATCATTTATAAATCGCTTGTTGTCCAAAATTTAAAATTGTACAATTTTGAATTGTAATTGATGTTTGACACATATAGATAGATTAATATGTTTTACATGCAAGTTTACGTTTAATGCAATACATACATAATCCAATTATGTTTGATTAATATGAACATTTTTGGATGATAAGTGTTTTTATTGTTATTTTGACATATATGCATATATACTGTATGATAAAAGCATGCGCTTCGTGCAATTTGTTTCGTAGTAAATTTGATTATATTTCTAGTATAATATTATATAATATGTATATATGTACAAATGTGTGCGTTTGGCTAAGTGAGTTAAGTGATAGGGAGCTTTTGAGTTATGTATAATAATGCTATGAAAGTTAATTTGATTTTTATTTGATCTCATTATATAAAACGTGGGGAAAATAAAGAGAGTCGACCCGGGCTTTTTGGTCGCGATATATGACTGTGGGGACTTTTCCTGAACGTGCTCAACGTCATGTGCACTTTATTGTGACGATATATTATGTAAACAAAAAAATATCAACAGATGACTCATTTTACTAAATACATGTGTATATGAAAGTATTTTTTTATATTTATATATTTATTTCGTGGTATATACCATATTTTCAAATTTTTATAATTCATAGATATAAACACGAGTGAAATTATGTTGTGGAGTCCGTTGAAATGGTAATACATATATAATAATTAAATATAAATTAAATTTCAATGAAGAATATTATCTTTTATTTGAATATTGTTAACCGTTTTAGTGTCATAATCCCGCCGGGGGTGATAATAGTTGTTCCGCCGGTACCACTTAATCATTTCAAAATAAACAATGCAAGTCATATTTAGCGAATAATGTTTTTTTTATTCTGTAAAAAATTATATTGAAAAAAATCAATTTCATTTATTTTATCTGCAATCACGTTTTATTAAAAAGAAATGTTTCGAAAATGGTAATTTATTTTAATAAATTAATTTAATTTCGAGTTGAAATATTATGAATTATGATAAAAATATTGTTGTATTGTAAATGTAATTTAAAAGTTTTATGAATATGAATATATTGTTGCTTAGAGTCAAATAAATGTTTCTAACAAAAAAATGGATCATTTTCGCTCGAATTAAACGTTTTAGAAATCAAAATAGTTATCGAATTTCATACAAACATTCTTCAACTTTGTTAAAAAAAATGTAATAAATAGTAGGCCACCTGTTATTTTTAAAATTTCAATAATTTTAAACTAAACTATATATTTTGAATTAAATTCATAATCTCTTTTGCATAATTGTATTACGCAACAATGTAAAAATCACTGCAGTGTTGGTTCGACTCGTAATTTAAATTGAAATGGTTTTCTTTTATTTATTTTTTTTGTTATATATATATATATATATATAGATTTCACTAAAGTGAAAAGTTTACGAAACGTCGGCGCATGGCATTTAACTGTATACTGCCTTCGTATTCATCGACTTTTAACAAGTGACAAGGAGAAAGTCCCTGTTAGTGACACGTCCCCAAATGAAAATTGGACGTAAAATGTTTACGATGCGAGTGTTTCAGCAAGATATAATATAGTTACGTATATTTTGATACACACACGCACGCACGCATACACACACACACACACATATATATATACATATATATATATATATATATATATATATATATATATATATATATATATATATATATAATGTCGGAGCTGCGTTATAGTGCGTTATCAAGCGCTCGCAGATTTAAATCCTCCGCGCTCACCCTCAAAAACATATATAACATAGTGACACGGGTACCGGCCCTACCCTTTACGTCCTTTTTTTCATTTTTTTTCGATTTTTTGAAGCGGAAAATGTTTATGGTAGGGACGATTTTCAATGTTCCTGGGTACTGAGTAACAACAGCCATATATTACGGCATAAATCCTCGAATGCTTGTTACATACGAGCGGTCAATGCCGTTAAACTATACGACGAAAAAAAATTCTCGACCACCACGGTTTTCCATTTGAGAACAACGCATTATTTCGAACGGGCTCGAAAAAAAAATGACGAAAACCCGCAAAATTTTCCATACATCACGTATAACCACGGGGAAAAAAATTAAAATCGCAAATTAGAACAAATTCATTTTCTTTGTTCCGAATACAAAGGAAACGGGGCATAATTCAAATTGTGCGGTTGTTTATGTTCTCTTTTTTTTGCTAACTTTGTTTTGTATTGTCATAAATTATTTTTATACGAAAAATTTTCACATTTACATACGTTGACATACGCAAACGAGTTATAGCGGAAAATGTAAAAAATACAATATATAGTACAATAATATAACATAAAATTATATTCCACAATATATATATATATATATATATATATATATATATATAGCTAATTTTCCTAATCATTACAAAAAAATAATGAGCGTGACAAATAACAAGACAAAAGGAGAAGTTGTTTGTGTAAAAAGCTCAGATTTAATACATTTCTTCCCTTGTTAAGGTGTGTAGAAAAAATTAAAGTTTAAAAAGCCACTGTTATCATTTTTATTCTTTAGGTAATGAAAAAAATCATTGACTTTGGATTCATCTTATATTAATGATAAAGGCACTTCTACTAATTAATCGACAGAATAAATGAAAAAATAACTCACATAACTTTTCAAACTTTTTAAAACTTTACGATGATGAAACCATTCTATCCATGAATATTTCATTTATCTTAATAAAACTACAAATAGTGTAGGATAAATTTTAAATCTAGCAATTGAAGATCATATATTATGTATCATTACGTGAGGATTCTAAATGACTACTTAACTGAAATTTTATTTCAGTATAAATAAATAAAATATTTTTATATTATCCAAGTAATTTCTTAAATTGTTTATGCGTTTCTTCATTACTCTATGATTTTGCTCTAAATGACTATTTATCAATGAAAGCAAATAATGTTAGTTAAATTTAATATAAGAAAGTTATCTTAAACACAAGTCTTTTCAGAATTTCATAAAAAATATATATAAAAAAAAAACATCTGAACATTTTATAAGACAAATTAATTCAATTTTTATTTGTCATATATAATAAAAGAAAATCTATATTTGAATTTTAAACAGATTACGTAAATCAATATATAAAATAAACAATAATACTATAAAAAAATATCTTAAAAAAGGACTGAGGTTCTGAAATATATTAATCTTCTAATAGTCTAACAAATATCTAATATTAGAGCAAATCAATGAGTCATGATTGAAAAAAAATGGGAGAAAATTCAAAGTGCCGCGGTAACGACGAGCAATGGCGACGGTAATGGTGGCGGTGACCATCTTCGCGCTTAATTGCCGTCGGCTGCAGCGGTTCGGACACCAATGGTGCGCAACTAATAGCCGATTAAAACCTACTTTGGATAATAAAGGACTCGGAATCGATTTATCACTTGTGGACACCGGAAAAAAGGAAGCCGAACGATGCCCGCAATTTATTGGCGTCGTTGCCTGGGCACGCGACGCTCGATTAATCGGGACTATGCCGAACGTCCCAAAACTCATCCTCGATCAACCCCCAGCCCATATTCGCCCACTTCAGATTTGCTCATCCGAGACAAAATAAAAGCCACCCACCGAAATGACCGACACATCTTTTGCATAAAAAAAAAAGACTTTCAAATTCAATGTCAAATTATACTCCAACAACGGAGCAAAAATTGAAAAAATATTTTTTTAAATAATGTGTAATTAAATACAATAGAGTTTTGAAAATATTACTTTTCACAATACAAAACTAATCAATTTTCTTTCCTAAGATTTTTTGCAAATCCATTTTATATTATATTTTGTGAATACATACATCAATACGTACAAGTGTCAAAATTTAACCCCACAATGACTAATCAGTAGAGAGCGTACTAAATACCGATTATCCACGCACTTATTGCTTTTATTTTATTTTTTCAGAAGCAAAATACTGCTTATTGTTATGTCAAACCCTACAATTTTGTAAAGAACTAAACTTTATATTCACTTATTTGATTTGAATGAGATCAACAAAACTTTCAGCAAATGTTATGTGAATATAAATTTTTACATTATTCAACTTTTAGTTCATTTATTTTAGTAATATTTATGTTTTTTGTATTGAAAGATTAAAAAATTATGAATTTGGCTCAAAAATAACTACTTTATTAAAAATAATACGTATCATAAATTCATATAGAATGTATCCCGCTAATAAAAACAACCCTTGCGATTTAAAATAAGGGGTTCATGATAAGAATAAAAGAATAAAATAAAGTGGCAAACGATTTAAATACACAAAAAAGTGTGGGAGGGAGTGTTAAAAACTTGCACACTTTTACTCCGAAATGTATATTAACACCCATGAACCCTTAATGAAATATGAATTATTATATAAGGGATATCTATGTCACTCTTTATAAAGAGGGGTATTTTTATTGTACAATTTTTCTATAGATATTATATAGTACGCACGTGTGGGAAATATTACATATGATAGTCAATTTTGTACAAAGAAAAACAATCGATGTATCAGAAAATATTGTACTATTTATAATTTTGTTTATTTGTTAAAATTAAAAATATTAAATTTTTTGTTGTTTCGTTCTATAATAATATTTGTTTAGAAGATTTTAATAATATAAAATATTTATGTATAAAAATAACTGTTTAATTACAAATACTGAATAATTATAAATTTTAATTTTTAAAAAATATACTTTCTTTGTATAATTTTATATAATTAATGAGAAACTCTTGATATTTTAAGATGAAAAAAAATGATGAAAAAATGACGAAAGTTATAAATGCCATGGTATTTACCGTCATTAATATACAGCTTGCTTATATAATAGTAACATAATAGTCTTCATCAACAAACATTTTGAAACGTCATATTTCATAGATGTGTCTCTTTACTGCGGGGGTGAAAACGCACAGCTAGGGGATGAAAAGAGTACACGCAAAAACAGCTCGTTCATTCCCCGTACAAATATAAATATTTATTATGGGCACGAATTTTTGCACAATTCGCGCCGACATTTGTCAATTTGAATGACAATGGTTTGCATTTCGGCTATATTTAATCCCCAACTTTAAATCACTTTCCCCTTTCACGTGTCGAATGCCATTTTCAACGATGATGATTTTGTATCCTAACAATTATGATAATAATCATGATCATATTTATATATGTCGATAATATTAACAGTTATATTCAATATATATATATATATATATATATATATATATATATATATATATATATATATATATATATATAATAAAAAATATTTTATTATTACCAAAAAATATATCTTTTTGCATTTAAAACCTGCATATAATGTAATTTTACATAAAATATTTAATGTTATTTTTGAAATAAAATTAATAACAATTTCGAATGTTATTATGTATTATAGTTCGACTACCATTTTTTTCTATCGTACGTTGAACAATTATAAGTTTTCAGCAATTTCGATACTTTTTCAGAGGGTATCCTTCCCTCACTTCGAAACACATATATTCTACACATTGGATTCGCCCGTCTCCCGTTCCTCTATCCTCTAGTATCCCTCTAAATTGGGAGGCGGAGGATATTAAAAATCAGGGATTGGATGGGGACATTGGGATAGATCGGCCCCGGGATTAAAAATCAACCACGCGAGAAAACATCCCCGAAATATATATAAAGACGTGCAGATATACAATGTATGCGTATATATATAGGTATATATAAGCGTGCAATCTTGACTTGACTCTGAGTAGTGGTTGAGATAAAAGAAAAAAATATGTAGTCATGGATAATATTAGCAAGAATATATCGTTTTACTATATGGAATTGTAAAATATTAAACAGGTTTTCCGTAACGAAAATTTGTACTCAATTATGGTAAGTCGCATCGTAAATATTAATGTCGAATAACAGACATTGACGTCAATCAGCGCCCAACAAATGCATTCGAATGAATCAACTGATGCAGGAGTATTTGATCAGAGCCGCGGAGTCCCTTGCGTCACTAATGGTGAATACAGGATTAACTTAAGTCCCCGTGTAATCCGGTTATTCGCATTGCGCGCCTCTGCATAACGCGCGTACGTTACCATTTGTTCTATATACAAAGTTCGCCACCTCCCTCCTCCGAATTCAACCCTTCGACCGAAAAAAATTCAGAAATTACTCTTTTGTGAACTTTATTATTTAATAAAAATAGAAAAAATATAAAATAAAAATTGCAAAAGTTTGTTATATTGTATAAATAGAAAATTATATTTTGATGTATTTTTAGTGTTATATTATATCACTACTTGAAATATATTACTTCTCATAGTTTAACGTTTTTTCGACACCCAATTATCAACCACAGCAATTTGAATTTCGTATTAAAAACGTGCAAAATGTTAAAAATTTATTTCTATTTGAATATCTTAATTTTGTCCATTTGTCCATCCTAACACATGAAATATTTTTAAATAATATATTCTTGTACAAAAAAAATATCATAAATTGTTTTTAATTCAGTAAAATGCAGTTTATCTAACGATCAACGAAACATTAGTATTATAGTATGAAATAATAATACGTGAATAGTGTTCTTTCTAAACGAATATCCCTTACCCTTATCTTCTTATTGTTTTCCTCGAAGTATCCGTTATAACGGGATCCTCCCCTTCGTTTTCTTCCGGCTTCCATTATGAGAACAGGATTTCCCGCTTTCCTTCGGCATTATCTATTTCGCCATTGTCTACCATTGATTTCACGGCCATTGTCGGTAATTATTATGTACGAGAACATAGGGAGAGGAAAATAAATAACTACTGAATACTAAACAGCATTAATATATTTATAAAAAAGGAACAAATTATTATTTTTAAGTATACATATTATTATGTTTAAATAAACAGAAACAAAATTGGAGTTTTCGATTAAAATTCTATTTCGATCAGAATAGAAAGAAAAATCAAAAGTATTATTTCAAATGTTTTCTTAAAAGAACCAACAGTAATATTTCCACTTGATTCTCATAAACATCCTAATAAACTTTATTAAATTTCAATTATACACACACACATATATATATATATATATATATATATATATATATGTGTGTGTGTGTGTATATATATATATATATATATATATAACATGTGATCCCATGATTAATTACTTTTAAGCTCATAGAAGATACAAATAGAAAAGTACTATATTTGAAAAGAAAGCATTATGAGTATCCATCCCTATTTTTTTAATCTATTTCTGAAATATAATCAAGATGTTTTATTTAGTGTATTTCTTGTATTTTTAGGTAAAAACTGTTTTTACTATAATAAACAAAAAAAATTAAATATTTCATTAAAATATACATAAACGATGATTTTAATTTATTACTGCGAGTTTATTGTTTTATTAATGTACTATTTATCCTGTTTATTTTGTATGAATATCATTTTTTTTTAATAATAAAGATAAAGAAGTTTTTTGTAAAAAATATATTTTGTTGACAAAATATTTAACTGTATCTATTTAATAATAATTATATTATATATATTAAAAAACCATCAATATTTATATTCTTTGAAAATTTATTCAATACCTCATTAGAAAATAAAGTTTTTTAGTGGTACGATTCTATTAATTTTGTTCGTATTGCTTAACATTTTGATTGCCACGTCTTATATGTTTGCGACTTATATGTACCCTTATTATCTCAAGCATGCTGTCGACGATCACGAACAGCGTAATTAACGAGAAATATTTCAGTAAGTATGAGCACCCTTGGCACATGTACGGTAGTTGTTAACTAATGCGAATCGTTTTCGGATAATTTTTCAATTGATGCTCAACGTATATGATATGAAAACGCGCAACAGACACAGAAGGACATGTTGTCTTGACAACAATATGACTCATTCGATGCTAATAAGTGAGCATTCGCACACGAGCGATCACCGCCGCCGTAATGCGCAAACGATAACCCTTGAAAAGCCCTTGTAACGTGCGTTTTCCCTTCGATTTTAACACTTTGAACGCTGCCGCCTTCGAGCCAGAATTGACGGTGTACGCCGCGAACGTTTGAGACGTTTCGCAAGTGAGAATAGTACCGCGTCAAGAACGCGGTATTGTGTGCAATTTTCAGCACTGCGTTCATATATCGTAAGGGTCGATATCGAATGAGAGACTCGTCGTCGGTTAATATTTTATTGAATTGGTGAGCTGAAATGTGTGGAATTCAAACGCGCCCTGTGTCGCGTTATGAACGCGTGAGAAACTCGACAAGTCAGTGTGAAATCCTCTCTAGGCACCAAACCCCTGAAACGAGCCCACTCACCCTATTCCCCACCCCCTTAAACTGTTCCCAACTCATATTTGTGTATAAATAGACACATATGTACTGGATAAAACCCTTTTGAATTAAATTTCATATATTGAAAATTGAAAAAAAGCAAAAAGAGAGAGAAATAGATTCAGCAGCGTTCTGAGTTAACGAATATGAAATATATACATGGGTACTTCAGAAATATATTTCAGAGATGAATATTTCAATGAAATTTAGATTTTAACAACCTACAATTTTTCACATTTAAGAGATTTCCCATTGCAACCTTTTTTTTTGAATGTGAAAAAAATAATTACATTTAATTTAAAAATAAAAACATTTATATAACTATAGTATAAATTACATCTACTATTATAATTTTTAATACAAATATCATAAAATTACACATTTACAATATATGGTATTTATTTATATAAAAAATATTTTTAATAAATATATTTCAGATATGCAATCCCTCATTTCCTGAAAATTTTATCCGTGATCCAACACCCCTAGAATATACATAATCATACGTTCTCTGAGTCACCAAGTTCAATTCCGCAGCACTTATTTCTTTATATATCCCTCCTCCCCCATACTGTTTTCGGTCAAAAAACGTTTAAAAATCCAATTTATATAGCCCCGAGATCAGATTTACCAAAATTCTAAGTCTATAAACACACAGATTGCCTTTTATGTGCACTTCGAAGGGGCGAATTTCACTCTCATAACTCTCGGAGCTCTTGAGTCTGAAAATATTTATATTTTTCATAATAGATAAAACAAATGTTTGTTAATAAATAATTGGGATGTATATATATATATATATATATATATATATATATATATATATATATATATATATATATATATATATATATATATATATGATACTTGTATTAATTTTTAAATAAATCGAACTAAGTTTTTTAATAAATTAAGATAAATTATAAAAATTTTATTTCCAAAAAATACATTGAGAATTACAAAATTAAGTTTGAAAATTAAAATACATTATAAATCTAAAAAATTATAAGATTACAAATTAAAATATTGAAGCTACTTTATTCTTAGTTATGTAAAAATGCTCGTTATATTAAATCCTCTATTAATTCAATGCGCTTTTATAATATATTAATAAAATTTAAACTGAATAAAAATGAGCAATATCGTATTCGGATAATTGGGGCACACGGAAACTGAATAGAAAGTTAGGGCAATTATGTTAGCATTTTAACCGTACCAACTGATGAGGGTTACTCTTTACACAGGTGAACACGTCAACCCCTCCATCGAATCGCATTCTCAATCTTTTGTCGCTATACATGTTACCGTCGGTTTAACGCGATTTCCACACCCCCTTATAGAGAAAAAAATGTGCGACAATATAAAATTTACCCTCGGATGAATCACGTGACAGCACGTGGCCTCAGCATCTGCAACGGAGACCGTGCATAGCGTGTTTTTGATTAATACGCACCACCATTTCGAAACCGTTGATCCGTAGAAACGGACTCTATATTAATGACGCTCGATTTCTCATCAATGACGTCACTTTTGGCAAATGGTTATATGTAAAATTTTTCATCATTTATTTAATAATTAAACGTATACAAAACTATCAAAAATTATAAAATGCAAATTCGATGTAAAATATATAAAATTACAATCAAATAAATATATTCCTAATAAGCTGTATAAATAAATATTAGTTTTTGCTTATTATTCTTTTTCATCTATTTATATACTACATACTTTCAACTAACAATTTTCAAAATTCCAAGTTTTCCGTTTTTTTATTTAATTGTAATATCTTTTTCACAGTAAAAAAATATTTTTTATTTCAATTAATTTTATAAAGAAAATATGAAAAGCATAGATGATATACACAAGAATAAAATTTTTACTGTATTAAGAAATATTAAACTTGATTAAAAAAACGATATTTTAAGTTAGTAAGTGTTTTAAAATGACAGTTCCGATCTGTATTAATTTAAATTTATATGATTTATGTTTTTGTATTAAAGAAATAATAATTGTTCCAATTTAATAGTATTGAATAAATTTCATTTTTTATTATTATATCAATTTTTCTCATAATTCAAATTGATCAAAATTAATATAATATTCTCAAGGTTTATTTTTAAAATTTTATATTAAATATTTGAACACAATACACTATATGTATATCAATAATGAACAATTGATATACAAATATTAATTCAATTCCAACATGAAATTATGTAGTAAAATTAATTTATATTCAACGCCTTACGTTATTCACTCAATAATATATTCATAAATAACAATGTAGTGATAATAGGCGTTGGTGGCAATTTTAAATGGGCGTGGCTACGTCAACCAATGCGCATTCGAGCGTTACAAAGACACGCCCATTGCAAGAAAAAGACATCTACATTGCTTTGGGTTACTCGCACAATTGTAAAAAAAATAACTATATTTCAATATTAAATAAGTATAATATATTTGAAAGGAAACTATTATTATTAGATCAATAAATATAATAATATCAGATTTATTTTATTTTTGTATACCTGTATATAATTTACAAGTAATATAAATGACATACAATTACATAAATATAGTTTTTAATATATATATATATATATATATATATATATATATATATATATATATATATATATATATATATGAGTTAAAATCGAAAAAAAACCCTGAAAACTAAACTTTAGTAATTACAAGTTTCTTAATGTGTTTCTCAAAAATAATGATTTGAACTTTAATAGTTAATATAAAATTTATGATGTGCTTCATTTCAATTTCGAGACATTTATGCGGCCATTTGTAAGCATTTTATGATCATTATCATAACAAAAAAAGAAGAAAAAATGGGATTCTCGCTTTGACCATACCTAATATTCAAGGAAGGATTCGTTTTACTTTTTTTTCGTGCAACTTTTTTTACGTATTCTTCTTATACGAACGAAGAAAAGGTTACCGACTCCCGATTTCGTAGAAGACGTCTGGAAAATAATATGCAAATCGTCCTCATTTGCATATTTTATGGCGCAAGGGTTGGCTCCAAAGCATTGTTAACTTGGAAGTTAGGGGTTGTCTTCGACGATGGAAAAACTGACAGTTCTAAGGGGGTGAGATGACGCATTACCGAATTTGGTGAAATATGGCGTTCGATCCGGCCATATCACCATCTTGTATAGATACACATATATCCTGAAATAATATATAAATATGAAATCGATCCTGAAACTGAGTGGACTTGACATCGACAACAAAGAAACAATATGTATACAAATCCCCCTTTTTCCGCATTATAATGTATCGTTCAGGCACTCGCATGAAAGCATCTCAATTTATTATTATAGATAAATCGATAATTATGTAATATCTAACAATCTGTTATTTATATAGTTAGATGAAATCGCTTCAATAATATTATAAATAAATAAAAATATTGCAAGTATGCTATTGTACTGTTTATAATTGAATTATTACATTTTTAATTTTCATGTATATCACCTTTTTGTATTATCAATTTATCAACTTTATGGTATACTATCGAATACAACTTACATCAAATGATATGACAGACAAATTATATCAATCGTAAATAAATAGACGATATTATGGAAATTCGATTCTGTGACCAGTTACTGTTCGATAGTAAAGAATCATCATGTCAATATTAACTTATCGCAAATTTATTCTTTTTATAGCTATTATACTAAATTAATCCATAAGAATTTTAGATTATTTAATTAATAATTATCTTATATAGTTGTGTTGATTTTATTTAAATGTCAAACTACATACTTCTATAGCAATACATATTATAAAGCGATACATATTCTAAAATGTCAGTTAATTGCATGCAATTTGATATAATTAAATGGTAAATTGGTTCGTATAACAGAGAATGGCACGAGATAAAGCGACGGCCGTTGACTCGTCAGATGGCATCATCCTCATCCCCATCTTCACGAGAACAACAGCAATTTGAGAGTCGCCCCCCGGCAACCGCCTAACTTTAAACCCCTGTCGGCATCCAGTGCAGACCAGTGCACCCGATTGCACTTATGCCCATAGGCCGGCCATATAATATGCGCGCTAAAACATATGCAAATATATCATTTTCATATCAATTTCTTTGAATTTTTTTTATCTATAATAAAATCGAACATTAATTATTTAAGTATTTAATATACATATTAATCCTACAACTATGATGACCTGTCCGAATATCTAAGGGATTTTGCATTTACGACGACATTAAAAACTTGAATTAACCTTCTAAACCATACATTTATTTTATCACTGTGTTTCATCCACTATATCTATCCTGAATTTTTGTGTAATTTTAAACTTTTATAATCATTAACACATTTTGCACTTTTCAGTTTCATTTTCAGAAATAAAGAAAAATATCTTTTAAATACAGTTTCTAGTCGTCCGAGCAAAATCTATGCAAAATTCATCATATTTTTTATTCTACTGAATATATTTTTATTTTTTATACATATTATAATATACATTGAATGTTTGTGTATAATACAATTTCATTTATACACAACCTATATATAAAATTTGGCTATTTAAATGTATAATTTTAAATAATCGTATACAATATGTAGAGCATCACTTAAAATTGGCAAATGTGGAAATGTACGGAATTTGCTATATGTAATATGAAAACGTAAGAGAATCGAGTCATAGTGTCACAGGAAATTCAATTTTACCTCTACATTTTTCATTCTTAGTCTTACACTTGATACTATTAAATAATTATATATATATATATATATATATATATATATATATATATATATATATATATATATATATATTCTTAATTAAATAATAATAAATTTCAAACCGATTTTTGAAATATTTAAATGTAAGTATTATACATATTTTTGTTTTTTTTTATATTGAAAAATGATTTATTCATAATTGTTACGAGTTATATTTTGTATTTGTAATAAAAATTACTAAACATTATTTTCAAGTAATACATCAATAAATAATTTTTGAATTTCCTCAGCTGTTTAAAAATTGATATTAACAATTTAGACAATTTATATTTTTTTATGTACATATAATTTATTATTTTATAATATTATTTAATAAATATTTTAAATATAATATTAAATTAATGAATTTATATTGGATTAAAATAAAAGTAATTTTGTTTTTATTTAAAAAATTCTATTCAATTTAGAAAATTTATATTATAATTTATCATCAACATATATATATTATATTAAAGAGTATATATTATATCAAATAAATAGATTTATATTTGATACTAAACTTATGTTTTCTTCCGTCAAAATTTTTTTTTTCTTATTAAAAGCGAAGTGATATCAACATTTAAAGTTTTTTTCGTGAATTCTCATTCTTGGCAAAATTTCATAAACTAGTTTTACATTATTATTCCATTATCAATATTTATTTATTATAAAATATTGAACACCCTTCACAATTTAGATGCGAGCCAATCTTTGAAACGCAATCTATGGATTATGATTGGAAAGCGCCGGTGCAATATATTAATAGAGAACCTACATTTCATCGCTTGCCATACAATCTCCTTCGTTCAGGGTATAGTAAATTCCACTTTGGTATTCAATAAAAAATATTCATCAATAATATTGTACGATTGATTATATTAATTACATTTCTATAATGTTAAAATGCTTTTTTCACATTTTTTTGCATAAATATTGATTTTATTTCTGGCAATTAAGAAAATATAGTATAAATAAAATATTTTTTGTGTTTATTTTAAACATGAGCATACTTTATGACCTATATATAATAGATCTGATGGATGTAGTTATTAAAAAAATATTCGAAACCACCAACGAAAACTGTAATACGATATAAATATAGAAACGAAATGTTTGCTAAATAAATGGTCAAATAATGTTTATGTACTCTGAATATAAACTATAAAAATATTGTTAACTTTAAAAAATGTAAATATATAAGTACAACGATAAAATTTTTAGTTAATATCTGTCGATTCATTCGATGTCGTTCACATTCATGGTGCATTATCACGAGTCACGTGCCGTCAATGGCAGCGGCAGCAATGCTGGCAACACCGAAGCACCACTGGCAACGTCTGCGGTGGTAACGGGGAAACCAAGTTATCGAGGTAAATACTAATGCAGTGGCACACCCCTATGCTGTAGCGCATAAGGGCGCGCTGCAATCCAGTGCAATGCGGCGGTTTGGAAACGTTTCCGCAGCAATGACCACGAATAGAATTTACTCCATATGGGGTCTACGTCAGCCTCTACGCCGTAGCTATCTATCGCATAGATTCCGCATCTGACAAAGCGTACGTTTCATCCATCTCGTTCCGTTACTCTGCATTTATTCCGTTTGCTCTCCGTAGTTTGCGTTATACGCGATCACTATAAACAACAATAATGTTTATTATTATTATGAAACTTTGTATATTGCATTTATATACAGTATATTTTTATATCAATAAAACAATATTAAAATCATTTCATTGTTTTAACCAATGCAAAAAATAAAAAAAATCTTATAATTTGTAGATATACAAATATTTCTATTCATTAATTAGTTATTATATCAAGACAAACAAATAATTATCAAATTTAATAGTTAAAAACACAAAAACAAATTATTAGTTCACTCACCAAACGTCAATAGTTATTTTGTTATTATATAATTTGTATCTAAGAATTTATGCAATATATTATGGTAACAATGAAATTATCTATTGTACAAATACACATGTGAACTTTTGTTTTAAATATTCTACAACATTACACATATATATATATATATATATATATATATATATATATTATTTAAATATATATATATACATATATATATATATATACATATATATATATATATATATATATATATATATATATATATATATATATATATATATATAGCCTTTTCTGTTCTGTTCTCATAATTTGATTTCAGAAAAATAATTTCAACAATTACGACAAATATTTAAATTAGCTATTACAAAATGAATTCAAAACGCATATAGAACGGTTGTAAACCGTCGTTTATTGTTCAAACGGTATACGAATACCATTTCGCATTGCTTAATTTAAATAAATTAATTACTCGAGACGTGTTTAATTCTTAATTATATTGAAATCAAGCTGAGCAATTTTAGTTTAAGGATTTTTTTTGTCATTTGATTTTGTATTACGAGAATAAAGGTGATGATTAAACTTAAATCAACCAAAATCGGAACAGTTTAGATTTCAGATAACCAGTCGATTACATTTTTTAATAAAAAGTAGTATTTTCAATTTTTAAGTTTTAATTTTTACACGACAGCCTTTTTATTTAAATGTAAATCTTCATTTACTGTTTTATGACAAACACGATATAATTTCACTGCACTCCTTTCATAATATGATACATATATGTACATACAAACAAACAGAAACAATAAGGTAACTCGTTACTTTGTCAAAAATAGAATTTGACAATCAGATTTGGGTAAATCGATCATAAAATTCAGTGACCGCGTTTTGGAAATAGGTGATGTATATAAATTATACAATACTTGATATGTAAATTAAAGAGCCACAACGTCCTACGGCTAATTTGTGTTCGCCTTGTAAGGTTTTCGATGTGGTCTAGCATTATAACAGTGCAGTAGATATGCAGCAATGATTGTGACGTTCACGGGACGTCGGACACGGCTGGCCTCCACTCTCCCTAATACGTTTTCATAGATAATGATGTTTGTCGAGTCCATGGCTGAATCGAATGCATGTGCAACGGTTCCCTGATTCGATCATAGCATCGTCGGACCGGAAATGTCGGAGCAAATATTCATTTTCCATCCTCGTATGCATATACTCTACGATACTTACGTATGCTTCATATTCAGACTAGCACTTGTGTACGTTTTTACAAATTGCCATATGTATGTATACTTCTATGACTTCATATGAATATGTATTCGAAAATTACAATATTTGCAATATATTTTTTTATCGCATTTGAGAAAAATTACTATTTTAATATAATCATAACTATTTGTGGCTTCGTTACGTGACGACAAATGATAAACAACCTTATGTATTCAAAAATAGGTCTTATAATATGTTTTCATAAAAAAATTTGATAGTGACAATATTAATAAATTATATAAAACATTAAACAGATTCTTCCGATTATATACTAGAATTTTTCAAAAATCCATTTAGCTAAAATGCAATGATATAAATTAAAATATAATTGAAAATTGATAAATATAGAGGTTACAATCGAGAAATAAATTTTAATTGTTTTATTATTTTTTATAAAATTAAATTGATTTTTTTATATTTGTTTATAGTGCATTAATGTTCTCATTTGGAAACAAATATTTTTAATAGTATTTATTTCATGAGATAATAGTGAAAGATATATTAAAGAAAATTAATATTTTTGTTTCCAGATAGTAAATTCTTGTCATAATTTACTAAATAGAAATCTGTGTAGTCTTCTCTTTTAGATTAATATTATATAATAACGACATTTTAAATATCTCATTATTTTTAAATATTTATTATCATTTCATTCGATATTAATATTAAAAATGAATTACCAATTTGATATTTACAACTTACATTTAAAAACTTGACGATTTTTAATAAAAAATAATATCCATAACAATTACCCTAGCATTGGAAACAACGGAACTTCATTATATCGATTTCTGAAAAGCAAAATATTTAAATTTTTTTAATTACTATATTTATAGACAGATTAAACATATTTACTATAAGTGTTCGTATTCATATACTCATACGCATACTATATAGTTTAAATTCACCATTACATTATTTTATAATGATAGTTATAAATACAAAATTTTTAATCGTGGTTTATTAAAAAATAATGAAACAAAAAAACATATACACACACATACGTTCACATATTATACGGTTCGTTGAGATTAATTTTTGCGAGCGCATCGGTCGTGCTTCGAACCTGCATTTTCGCTGGCAACGCGTATAAATCTTGACAGAGTTTTCCATGGAAAATGTACGAGGAAAATAAATCAAGGTAAAATCTCAGCATCCGGTGGTAGTGGCTGAGTCGTCTGCAGGAATTTATATCCAGGGGTTGGTTGGTTGTTCGCCGCAATAATACAAAAAGGTCTCCGGCTCCACGTGGGCCGATCACGCCTCGATGAACTACTCTAATAGAGCTTCGGCAAAGTTCAGTATCTCGAAATATATTCATATATACATACATACATATATATATATATATATATATATATATATATATATATATATATAATATAAAAAGAGGAATATTCGACGAATTTATTTATTAATCCCCCGTAAATTTTATTTTATTAGGCGCAATTCTATTTGAAATATTAACGTTCTAGATAACGACTACGCTGAATGTCTTTTACATATTCGTATTGGTCTAAAATATTATTTTCCGAAGAATATTATCTATGAGTATATTTAATTTTTATGTATTATATTTTTTATAGGTCGGAATAATGTATTTTTGATGCCGAATTAACAAATTCTTTATTTCTAAATTTACTACAATTCATCGAGGACAATAAATATAAATAATCATTAATTTAGTTGTTCAGTTTAACTGATATGATTTATAAAAAAATATAAATTATCTATTTAAGCCAATCATTTGTTTTTGTTAATGTTAATAATTAAACAATAACATAATACAATTATCTATAAAATATAATATATTATTATAAAATATACTAATTATGGATATAGTATAAAATGAAGAAATAAAAAAAGTACATATCAATTTATACAAATTTAGTTTAACGGAAAGTGTGAGAATAATAGTTTTATACGAGGAAGTTTCTTTTAAATAATAATTTGATATTTGCGCGACTTCCTGTCGCCACTGTAGCTCTCCAACCCTCTACTCCTCATTCAAGTTCAATATTCAACCCCTTTTCTGTCGGTCGGGAGAGGGGGGTTAAAACTCCCGCCTTCTTCCATTTCTGGGTTAGGGTACACTGATAATCTCACCATTTCTACTTTTTTTTCGCATTCAAAGCCTTTTTGCTCATTTTTTCGCATCAACCCCGCGATGCGTTACAACGCCGCCGTTCTTGTTTATGCTACGAAGAATACGTGAGATTTTACAAACATATATATATTACTTGTACACATGTAACATGCAAACTTTTAATATAACTTTTAATATTAAAAATTATATTTTTCAATTGTAAATAACGCGACTCAAGGTAAAATTTCATTTCGTTTACCATTAATACCGATTATACCATATATGTACAATAATCGATCGTACATTGAAAAAATATAGTTGCAAACTGTCTAATATATAATTAATAGAATATTATCATAACGATGTTGATTCATATATAATATTAAAATATAATTTTTGATTTAATAGTATTCATTTTTTTATTATCGCAAACACAATTACGATTGTAATACAAATATTTGAAAGATAATTCTATTAAACGAGTAGACATTTTAGACGTCTACAATTCACAGTAAAAATTCACGAAGACATTTCGCGGCACGATAGCGATTTAAATTTAATTTGCTGCGAAATCCGCAGACAATGCCTCGCGAACCTACAGTTTCAATATTATTTAAGTCCCTTTTCTTACCGGCACAAAGGATTCCTTTTTCATTGTTCTGTCATGTTAAACGTTGGCCCTGACGCAAATCCACGTCGCAGAATCAGTAACGCTGTTTACACTAAAACACTCGTTATTATAGTTATTATTATTATTATTATTATTTTTAATAGAACACCTCTTAATTAGTATTCCATGTATATAGCAATTAATTAATATTAACGGAAATTCTAGTAATACATATGACTGACTCTGTTTAACTTTGTGTTTGTCGTGTTACTGACATCTTGTAATCTCTCAAGTCAAATATTCGTATCAGTCATGGAAGTAATTGCAACGTTATATGTATATGTGTGTACACAGAGTATAAACCCGCGTTTTCCAGTTGGCGAAAACACATTTACCGATAGTATTTCGTGTATAAATTATTAATAAAATCCACGTTTACATCGGCGACGGAAACCACATAAATGCACTTTCGAGATGCGTCTAATGAAAGTGCTCGCAAATCAAACGTTTCTCAAATGCTCTCCGCGTTATTTTAATATAACTCTCGATGTAAATATAACGATTTCGTAAATAATATGCATAAATAAAAATATTACATTGAAAAATGTTATTCTAGTACATTGTCTATATTTAGGTTCAAATTCGATAAAATATGTATTAATTGAGTGAATTTCAAAACACTGATACCTTTTAAATGGCTGAAAATTTTGACACGATTAATTAATATCGATACAGGTGATAAACAACACTGGCCATGATCAGACCAGAACTGACCCTGGCAAGTGATATCCTCTTGCCTTATATAGGTCTGATTTCATGAAGAGCAGCTGCATGAGAGAGCATTCGTCGTCCATCCAACCAAATGTTAACCGGCCCGGAGGAGACCAGCGCTCGGCTGCTCCATGCCTGAAAACCCAAATTTCGTGGACCAGTTAACCGTGAGGAAAACTTTAGTTCACGGGTTAGTGGGCCGACGTAGGGGAAGCAGCAGCTCCGTCACCCTTGCCCAGCCCCCGTGGAGCTCCAAGGTGTCGTCTACGACACTGGAAAGGGAGGCGAGCAAGACTTCGAAACCGAACAAGGACAGAAAGCGAAATAAATCTAATTCGAATGGGTTCAACAGAAAGGAAACGCCACTCGTAAACGCGCACGCATAAGAAATATTCTCTTTTTTTATTTCTCTTTTTTACCGCCGACTGGGTTAAAATGAAGAAGATTGATATTGCGTTCGTCGGGTGTGTAAATATTTCACGGATGTGGCAAAGGAGACGGGGTGTAAATGCCAAATTACTGACGCTTTACGCTTTGGTAGACTAGCGGGTGTTAAAGGATTTGTCGGTTATCTCGAAGCTTGCAGAAGTTCAACTTTGAAAGCTCCTGCGACTGCGCCAAATCCAAATGCACTCGATTATTTTGATTTCTATCGTTCTGTTAAATTACTATATAAATATATATACACACACATATATATATATATATATATATATATATATATATATATATATATATATATATATATATATATATACATATGTATATATATATATATATATATATATATATATATATATATATATATATATATATTAATTCTTTGCAATAAGTCAAACATTCATCGTTTATGTTTAAAATATAAAATTACAAATATTCCATTTAATCAGTACACGAATATTTGGTTCCGTGTTAAAGTAAAATATTATTTAATTGCGTCATAATTACAATATAAATTAAATACACGAGATAAAATTAAATATGGCGATATGTCAAATCTCTTCTAGAAATTCTTGAAAATTTGATAACCTGCTCTCTTATAAAATAAATCATTACCATTTACTTCAAACAAGAATAATACAATGACAATTCATTTTAAAAATGTTAAATCTGTAATAAAATATAGAACGGAATAAGAACACTAGTACGATAATTATATTATTAACTATATGTTTAACAAAATTTTTCCTCATTTTCATTTTTATAAAAAAAATGGAAAATGAAATGTATATATATATATATATATATATATATATATAAATGTGTGTGTGCGTGTGTATCTTCAAAAAAAATCGTAAAATGCCGTGAATGTAAACAGAAAATTTTGCAATGGCGTAATTTGTAGAAGGTTAATTTAGCGTACGAGGAATCTTTCCGTTTTCGGGGGATGTTAAAAAAAGAAGTCAAGACCAAAAAAGTAGGTTCGAGGAAAATGAGAAAAAACGAAAGAACGAGATGAGGTTCTGGGAGGGTAGTACCCAAGGAAAAGAAACGGAAATCCGTAAGAACTGGGGATGATTGTCCAGAATAGATTGTTCTCTATTGTCTCTCTTTAGTACGCAATTACAAAAATGTATATTATCTGATTATACTCGATATAAATTGAAAAATATATTCATTTTTACCTTCAATGACATTATGTGTATATATATATATATATATATATATATATATATATATATATATATATATATATATATATATATATATATATATATATATATACATATATATATACATGGTGTGTTTAAATCAGATATTAACTTGTAAAATATTTAGTTTCGTGCGATAAAAAGGCGAGTAAAAATATTTGCCCAATAACAGTTTAAATTAATTGATAATAAATATTAAATAAAGAAAAATTCGAATTACAGAAAACCTTAAAATGTTGAAATTAAAATGATTTCATAAAATGTTTCTTGAATTTCAATAAATATAAATATCAATAAAGGAAATTGAGACGAATACTATTAGATAAGCAAAACTACAAATATTAATTATAATTAATACAATAAAATCAGACTGCTTGTATTTATCAAAAAGTATGATTTGCCAAACAAGTACAATCAATTTGTAAATTACTTAATATTTTACAATAAAATTCTATCATAATAAACACCTAAATAAAACATAAAACGAACAATTTTGTTATAAAAAACTTTTTTTTTCATACTTAAAAAATATATAGAAAAATAAAATCGTCGAAATATTTTAAATTTCAACTGTGTCTATTGTATATTATAATATTAATAAATAAAAATGATTTCTAAGTTGAGATTAGTTAAACTAGTCAAAAATAGATGTCACTAAAAACACATTTTCATGGTGAAAGAAGCAAGTTTTTATTTGTTCAAACAACATTTAAGACAATTAATCGAACAAATGTAAATTTAAAAAAGATTTTTTGGGTCAAAATATTTATTTCATTCAAAATGCCTCCTGGCATATACCATATAACGACTTGTATGTAAAATCGAACAGTAAAAACACCCCGCTATATAAAAAGAATTAAGCTTTCATCAATCACGATGTTTTTCGTCGGCTAGAGGGTTGATAACATTAAATGGAGAAGATTAAAAAAAGTTAAAATGTTTTACAAGAAGAATCAAAATAGATTTATACAGAGTGATCGAAATAAAACTTTGAAATTCACAACATTTAAATCAAATACAGTATTAACTATAGTTTTTATGCTATATTATAATATAAATTCTACTTACATTTTAAATATCTAAATAATATTGATTTTGGCTAAAATTTTCTAATTAACATTTAAATCTACGTAAATGAAGTAAAGTCAATTTTATTTTCATTATATTATATATATATATATATATATATATATATATATATATATATATATATATATATATATGCGTGTGTGTGTATTCTGCGTACATTTTTCAACTCGGCTTTTTTATTTATGCCCTAGGTAATTTTTATAGGAAAGCCATTCGGGAAAAAACACGATTTTTCCTCCTCGAGAGTTTTGGACAGTTTGTGATTGAATGACAAGAAAACAAAGTGCTTGCCTTTCGACATTGACTGACAGAATGTAAATTATTTTTTTCGACTGCCTCTCTTATGTCGAGAGATTAAAAGCTGATAAAAGCTCTTTGGTATAAAGCCTCAAGCGGAAGGAGGAAAACTCACCGAGTTGTGCACATTGATTTATAAATACAATATCGCGTTTCCGAGAAAAGCCAATTCCAATTTTCTTCATTTTGTAATTTTCACAGACGGCGAACACGTCGAAAAAATAAAATGAAAACAAAAAATTAAAATGTTGTGATATAACCAAAAAAATCATTAACTTCGTTAATCATTAAATATAATGAAAATAGTTTTTTATTAATTTTCTATAATTTTATACAAATAAATTTAATGTTTTTATTTATAAAATATATATTATTTGAAATAAAGAATATTAAAAATTATCCATAAGAATAAAATCAATTTTATTTATAGATATAGATAATAGGAAACTAAATTCTTCTTTTTTCGATGCAAAAAATCCTGATTACTATTCCATAATGTTTTTTTAATATCAAGAATATTCGTATTTTCTTACAAACTCAAAAAAAATCTTTTACACTCATAAAATATTTTTACCAAATTTGATCTTAAAAACCACCATTGTAGCTGATATAAGAATTCATTATAAACTTAAGAGTTTTGTAAAAAAATGTTATGAAAAAACACGTACTTGAAAAACGTGGGTTTTATCTTTTCGCATAAAATACTTGGTATTCTAGAAATTGTGAGAACTTACCGAATATAATAATAAATAAATTAAAAAAAATCTGTTTAGTAAAAATCGATCAATTAAAAGTTAAAATATTTAGAAAACGAGTGTTCATATTATCACTGATTTTCCTTCTGGCGTCGAAATAAGAAAATTTGCATACAAATCGAATTATAAACGTGTTAGCAAATATTTTAGCCAGAGAACACTTAGGATCGTTCATTCAGCGGCCGACAACCCTTCTGTGGAGTGCTAGCATTTTATATTTTTATTTATTATATAATGACTATGCATATATTCACTATTTTAGAAATCCCGTCAACATTCATATACCATATAATATATCATAATTAGTAATCTTGAAACTGTAATACGTAGTTTCTAATAAGTTTAACGAATTATAAAATTAAATTTGAATGCTTTTTCAATTACAAATATTGCTATTATAAAATTCTGTGTAAAAAAAGCACAGCAAATATTTATTTCAACTCAAAAATAAAACACGATGACTAAAAAAACGAAACAACAATAAAATTGTCATAACAAATTGTAAATATTATCAACTAACTTTATATTTATAGCGTAAAATGCGAAAAATTGTAATTTCTCGTCGAAGATTTTATTTAAAATAAACGAGGAGTATCTTCTAGGAGAATTTTCCTGAAATGCAGCACATGTGCCATTTACGGAACTTCAATTTCCCATCAAGCCATCTGGCGATAATATTTTCAGTTCATTTCACAAGCAAATTTCCTATTAGCAGATTGATGCGGTTGCCTACCACCTATCATCAAACATGCATGCTTTAATACAAATATAAAAATCTTATTTTTTTATATATATTATAATATTATTCAAATAATTAAATTATTAATTCCATATTTAAATCGTTAAATATGAATTTTATCAATATTTATAAATATTTTTTATCGATTATAATATAGTTCAAAGAATTGCTATTTAAATTCACGTAGATATATAAATAATATTTTAATAAAAAAAAATGGAAAATACTGTTGATTTTCACAGCATAAATATTCGATTTGTTCCATATTAATTTCACTATTTGTTTTTTCCAAAAATATGAATAAATTCCATAACACAAATACTAATTAAATTGCATTATAATCAACATTTTTTTTTTCAATGTCCATATTATGAAAGTATGTGAAATAAATAATAAAAGCAATATTTTTTTTGTGATATACAAAATATAACTGAATATAGCGTAAAAAAAGCAGACATACAAGGGGGCGTATACACGGTATAATATTATCAATTTCATATGTCGACATGTGGTAAACAGCGTAGTGCTCGAAAGTACTCGAAATATGCGAATCGAAATATTATTTAACCGTTTGAAGTCATCTGTCGCACAGTCAAGTGTAAATAGTCATTTTCTCCCGTTTAACTTCAAGTACACTTGTCTAACTACTGTATAACTTACTACCGAGTTTTTTTTTAATTATACGTACTTTCATTTCATCCGACATGTTAATTTATTATGAAATTTAAGTTTTGATTTCAAAAAATATCTTTCGTAATGTTTGTAAAACGGTTTTCTTTTAAAAACATTATTATATCAAAAAAAAAAAAATTGAAACAGAGAAACAACGAAAAAATGCAATGTGATAGAGGGAATTAAAAAAATAGATATAGCAATGAGCTCGATATATAGCTAGGAGAAATGACGGAAGATGAACGAAAGAAGTGTAAAACTGGTATCCACGTGAGTGTAAGAGAACAAAAAGTATGTATAAAATTAATTGAATGATGAAGAAGAATGGAAGACGCTTGGGGAGGCCTTCATTTAACGGTGTACGATTTAGACTGTAAATGTTGATATAATTTTTCTATTATTACATCATAATCGATTTTTTTTTAAAACGAGTAAATAAATTAAAAAGTATTTTTTTTTGAAAACGATAAATAAAAAAAAGAATGGAGAGAAAGGAGAGGATTTCCATTGAAAGTCACCCATGCCTCCTGAAAACGCACGCACGTTAAAGAGGGGTATGCGAGATTGTCGGAGGAGTTTCGACAGTGACGTCCTTCGAACGGGGTGGGCTCCTTGTCAGAGGGTCGCTACAAACCCCTACGACATATAATATAATACGATTCGCCTTAACACGAGGGCTGTGGCCAGTGAAGTGCGTCTAACGCGTCTGGCTCACCCCCCGAGCGCACCAGAACCGAATTCGCCCTTCTGCGAGGACGAACCTTTTCAACCAACTATTGGATATTCTATCATTATCGATACAGATAAGTCACATTTAAATCATCTGTACCTTTTTTTACATTCATAAATATGTAAAATTATTATTATTCAAATTAAACTTTAAATATTTTATAATTCTATTCAACAATTAAGAAGTGTTGACATTTTTATGATATGCACCATTTCAAAATATAATTTACGATTATTTATATTATACATACATAGTAATATATAACTATAACTATATATAAAAAAACATAATATTTGTTTTAAAATTGTAATTCAGATTTTATTACAGAGCGATTCTATATTTATCAAAAAATATTGAAAAATTCTCTTCCTTTTAAGAATATTTTCCTTCTTAAAAGTGTTATTAAAAAAATAATGTGTATTATTATGTTTAATGTGTACTATTATTAAAAAAATAATGTGTATTATTATGTTTCATTTTTTTTAATATTAATTTATTTTTTATCTTCAAAATATTATGACACGTATATTATATAAAAAGTTACATTTAATATATGAATTTCTTACATCAAACATCAAAATCTTTTTTTATGTTATAATATTAAATCGTTTTCTGTGATATTTTTCTTGTGATAAAAATAAATACTTACCGGCGGCCAAATTAGAAAAGATTCTCTAAATAATATTTTTAAACTTCCAACACTGATGCAAAAACGATATTTTGCATCGGTTTCATGCCTATTTCAGAAATATAATTGTACTAAAAGGCTTTAAACTTTAATTCTTTTTATAAATTAATACCTTTATTATATTAGAAATAAAATAACGCTAAAATTAAATATTTTTCGCGAATTATAAACGATATTATGTTCAAAAACATCTCATTTTTTATGCAATCGATTTAGTTATAATTCTAGTACGAAACATTGTCAATGTTCGTTTCGATTATCGCATCGTATTGTTAGTATAAAGTGGCAATTTGTCGTACGAAATGTTAGACAAAAGTCCTCGATGCATATCACATGGGGTCTCTTGCATGGGTCGCATCTAAACATTTTTATCATCGTCGAGAACATAGAGGGTCCAATTTGGATAATCATCCCCACGTAATTAATTAGGGTTGGGGTATAGTATCGGACGAGAGTTTTCAATGGGAACATTCGCAACCCCGTCTTTTCATTTCGCTTTCCTCTCCATCCAACGGGATTCTGACTCGTTATGTGTATGAGCTTGAAAATAAGGGGAACACAGGAACGATCACTTTAGTTAACTCGACGTATTCATTGGCAAATATAATGTATAATAGCCGACGAGATAACAAGTTACGTTCTCAAACGACCGAGCTCAATTTCACAGCTCATTTCGATGACTGAAACTATAAAATTTTTATTTATTATTTGTGCGATATTACATTTAGATGTATTTAAAAAAATATGTAAGATTTTTGGGATTTCAAAGTTTATTTATCATTCGTTATATAAATTATATTACAAATCAAGCAAGGTGTAAAATATTTTCCAACATATAAAACAGAGTGAATAAAGAATTAATATCTGTTAGAAAAAATATGACCACGATTAATTGTACACGATAGCAAAGCTATTATTTTTAATTGTGTATTGAAATAATTAAAAATATATAAATTTTTAAATCGTTAATTTTTCTATAAATTCAGAGGTTGAATAAAAAAATTAGAAATTGTTTTCCATAACATTTGAATTTTATTTACATAATCTTCAATCAAATTACAATATACAAAAAAAAGAAAACAAGTGAGCATTGTCAGGGTTTTATAATTTAAAACCTGGAACATACATTTTTTCCATATTATTAATTTATTCCACATCACATAATAAGCAATTTAACGAGAACAATAAAATACCTTCCGACAATTACGACGAACTCATTCGAAAATCGCTCCGCATTACATTTTTAGTGAAAAATAAATTTCGCTTGTAATGAAAAACGATTTTCATGTCGAAATCTCGAGAAAGTTAAAGCCACAATGTATATAATAATATTATTAAATATATATATATTTTTAGAACGCAGTCGTGTTTATAACCGAAACAAAGCAGAGCTTTGAGCCCTTGATTATAATGTACAATATTATATAATATATATGTCATAAATCAATAACTGCAACATTCGCAATAGATAATAATTTTCTCACATCATTTTGAATACACGCTACTAAAGAAAAAACATTTATTTTTTTCATTAATCGTTTTCACGTATAATTTTGAGTATAATTAATAGTGTATTTTATTTTTTAATACTTTTCGAGAAAAACATCTGATGCCTCTCTTACATTTCATATTTTATTTTATACACGTATATATTTATATATAAATATCTATTTTTTCCATAAAATTACTTCTAAATTGGAAAACGAACTCAATAGATTATTTTAGATATTTGCATAAATACAATATATTCAGTTTATGTGAATAAAACCTATAGGGAAAAATAACACGAAATACATAGCGAAAAATAAATAGTAATATTGAAATTTCCTACTTTCTATACACAAATATAATATATTATATTTCTTCTTTGCGTTTATACACATAACCGAAATCATGTAAATATAAATTTATATTAAAAAAAGAAGGTACATTCCAGATATGCAATATTAAAATGAAATAAATTTTAACGTTATCACCTCTCTAATTAAATATTTTCTTTAAAATTTATTTGATAACATTAAGTATAAAATGTTGGAATATTTATCTTATTTATGTAAAGATAATCATTTATTACTTCTACTGTGGAAAAAGCCTTACGTACTCGTATATGATATCTACTCATTAAATAAGCATCATTAAAATTTTCATGATCATAAAATATCAGTTCGTTACATTTAAAAAGAAATTATAATTAAAATAAATCATACGATGCACACATTTTGACAATTCTTTTATATTAACTTTTTATAGTCTTACGGTAAAAAATTCGCGATAATAAAATCGGTACAAAATCGTGTAGAAAAAAATTTCAATATCAGATTTTTGTCTTATTCGCTTTTAAATTGAATTAATTATCTTTAAAAATATAAAAAATCTACAAAAGACGTATATATATATATATATATATATATATATATATATATATATATATATTTGTTCTAGTAAAATTGCAATAAAAAATGAAAAAAATCCTGTAAAACTCGTACAATATATGTACATAGATGTAATAATTATAGGTATAATATTGAAAAATACATGGCAGTGTCTGGCATGTACTATCAAAAGGTTATGATTTCATATTTTATTAATTTTTATTACTAACATAAATATATTTGAATATGTAAGGAATTTTATATAGTTTAACCTGAATATAGCTCACCCAGTTCTCTAGTATTATAGAATATGTCTTTTTTATCTAAAGAAAAAAAGGAATTTACTTTCATCGATTCCTTCCAATTAAGTGTTAATATTCAGGCTCAATTTTTAATTTAATATATAAGATTATTATCTATTCAAGCTAAGTGTACACAGAAAATAAAAAATTGGTGTTTATAAAATGATTTTTTTTTTCATATTCAATGAAACGAAGTCGTTGTTATTATATACGAAATTCACTAAAATTATTACAACAATTTTACATACATATAATGAGTGAGATTCTTTCGTTTTTTACTTGATATTAACTTCATAACAATCAATTTAATCACCAATATTAAAATCATTGTTGGGTTCATAATAAAAATAGTAGCGCTAATCATTGCCACTATAATTTATTGTTACAAAAAATACATAGTATTTAAATTTTAAAAAGACTTAAATGCATTAGACAATTTGATATTTAATATAGTAATAAATATGTCATAATATTATATATATATATATATATATATATATATATATATATATATATATATATATATATATTCAATAATAATAACTTACGACAAATACATTAACTAAGAATAAGCAACCTTAAAAAACTAACGTGAAAAAATCAGTCGTGCAATATATTCTTCCTTTTTCTCAACCTTTAATTTAACAATATCATCTATAATTTTAAATAATTAAATGTGTGTAGTATTTTTTTTTAATATAAATTATGAAATATGTGTATTACCTTCAGAAATTTGTAATGAATTGTTTAAAAATGCAAATTTTTCGTTTTGGCAAAAACATTGGCACCCATAGTAATCAATCACGATAATGTCAGAAAATGTTAAAAAAGAAATAATTTGTGCGATTCTCGTCGGTTTTCAAGCTTTTAGTGTCAACAACTAAAATATGTTCTAAATATATCGCAGAGGAAAAAAATATAACAAAAAAACGTTAATATTACAAATTATAATATAACGTTAAAAGTAAGACTAGTAATCTTATATCACGAACCTTCTTATATATAAATATATTTCAGCAAATAAAAAGAGATAAAACGAGTAATAAATAAAATTTGGAGAAAATAAGGAATATATGTCTCGTTATATGCTGCCCTAAAATAAGCTAATTCATTATTTAAAAACTACTTATGAAAATTTTAAGTGCATTCATCCTCAATATGTAGTCCATTATATAAAAAGGAATATCTATTATTATATTACTCCATTCAAATTACATATTTCAATATAATATTGAATTATATCAAACCTACGGTATTATTTATAAATTTTAATATTTATATAATATTTTTAATATATTCAAATAGTAACCTTGTATTTTTGTTGAAGAATTAAATATTAAATTACTCAATAATGCCCTCGTGAAAGAATGGCTTTTATAAAAAAAATAAATATAATAATTAATTAAATTATTATTAAAACAGTCGCTCAAAAAAGACGTATCTCACTTTATATTATTTTATTATTATTGTTACATGAGTTGTATTAAAAGAAAGATCTCTAGTTTTAAATTGGTCTTTAAAATGATATATATATATATATATATATATATATATATATATATATGTGTGTGTGTGTGTGTGTGTATATATATATATATATATATATATATATATATATATATATATATATATACATATTCGTTTTTAAATATTCGCATTTCGTTTTTGGTAACAATGACGTATGACTACACGACTAAACGTACGTATGAATTTTATGTATTATCAATAATGAGGTTGAAGAGTTGTCGATTCTACTAATTCGGCAGTTTCTTTGCTTTTTATTTAAAATCAGTTTCAAATGGCAATAAATAAAAAATAAACAAAATCGTGGAAGCACACTTTGTCCGATTAAAATTTAATGTTCATATCCGTCTCGCTTACGCTCAAATATACCATTTATACAAATTTTATCGATTACATCACGAACTGTTTCTTAGAGTTCTTCGGCAAGTACAATAGGCGCCTTCGCTGATGGCGTTCTCGGACTCTTCTGAACGTCTCCATTCTTCGAGGAAGATTGAAAGTCTTCGTTGGACAAAGAGACCTGTATGGGCGCCACTTTCAGCTGGTGTCCGTTTAATTTGATCTCTGTCACCGAGTGCGATCTTCCGTGTATGGGATTCGGTCTATCCTTTGATGCGTTGTTATTGTTCGTCGATTTGTCGTGAGTCGGTGTCTTCGCCTGCTGGGAGATCTGACTCGACGATTGCGATCTCACTTGACCCTGTTGCGATTGTATATTGGCGTTGTTCTTGTACGCAGACTCCCTAAGAGCCATTTGATAGGCGACCTCGAAAGCTTGACCCAGTGTTAGAATTACCTCGGTCGCTTGATCCTGCAAAAAAATAATAACAATATTATGTACATATTGAAATAATTTTTTTTTTACGAAAGTAACGCTTCAAATCCGACGAAAATAAATACGAAATTTGTATTTACATTTTAATTAAATGAATTAAAGTATTATCATTACATCGGATTATGACGAAAATAATAAAAACTAACGATATTCATTTTGGCACACGGTGCAAAATCAACTCATTGTTTAAACTTTAATTTAAAAAAATAACGTTTATATCAATGGAATTTTGAATACATAAAATATTAATTTTCATACAAACCATTGTAGCGACGCAGAATACGTGACAATAGTGGCTTTTCGTTGTTATGTCCTTCGTGATATATGCGAAGTGAGTAAGATCGTCCGCATCTTGACATGCACAGTGAATATTGCGAATTTCATGTTCGCAAACCAAATTCTAGAAAAAAAAGACACGTTCTAAAATCAATAATTCCCACCATTTTAAGTGCACTACAAAAATGAAGAAAAAAAAACACCCACCCTTGTAATCGTATTCAAAAACTTAACGCCCCTATACGATATGGATAGAATGATATCGGGTAAAGCTCTAGGTTCGTTCGTAGACTTTTTCAACTTTTGAATTGATTTTTGTGTAGATTCTTTTCCTCTAAGTTCTTTAACTATTGTCGAACCTAAATACTAAAATATCAAAAAATAAATTAATAACATATGATTAAATCAAATTTAAATTTAAAAATAAATATACTTACATTAGCAACGTACATCACGGCGCCCGTAACAAGGGTTAAAGGTTGATGTTTCCATTGTGTGCATAAAGTTCCGGGAACTCCTACCATAAGAGCACAGGGTGCTCTGATTTCGAGATCTGAACTTTTAGTTGGTGGTGGAGGTGGTGGTCTGTTTTTTTTATGACTCCTTTTAAGAGTCTCTCCACCTGGATTTTGAGTTGTTAATGTTTGATTTGTATTTGATGTTGGTGGTGTCGGTTTAGTGGTTGATTCTTGAACAGAATTTGATTGTTGGGTATAATTTATTTGTGCGGTTGCAGAAGAATCGGGAAGCTTTTCTTTAATTTCAGCATTCAACGACTGTATATTTTTTTCCTATTATAACAAATATAGTTTTTATGAAGAAATATATTACATAAGTATATGAATAAATTTAAATTGTGTAAGCAATAAAAAAAATCATTCATCATTAAATATCGGTTGCAAAATACCAAAAAATAAACAAAAAAGAAAGGTAGAGGTAGTAGCTTTTTGTGCTATAAAATAAATTTTTATATTGAGTTGTTTTTTTTATAAAATTTCCCGGTTTCGTAAAAAGCTTTTGAGTGCTAATAAAAAAGGTCAAAACACTGATTAATATTTACTAATGCTCAGACAATATTCAGTTTTTCAATATTTATATTTTTAATTAAAAAATATTATAGTTGTATTTTTAAACCTGAACTTGTGTAGCATTCATTATATTGAAATTTAATTATTTCGAAATTAAACAAAAACCCAATAACTAGATATAAAAAATATTGTATATTTGTACACTTATTGCATATTCTTATTCGGTTCGCCTTGATATATATAGCGCACACGCACATGCACACACACACACACACATACTAGTATATATATATATATATATATATATATATATATATATATATATATATATTATAAATATATATTGTAATCCTTTGTTACTTCGCCAATCGTTTTTTACGGATTCACTGTTACGCAGGTTTTCAAAAAAATTATTAAAATTATTAAGGAAGTGAGAAAGGATTATATAATGTATTTATTAAGTGTGTGAAGGGAGTTCATAAAGACTTAAAAAATGTATATCGCCTAAAATAATGTATAGATATTAAAATAAAGATAGCGTCCCTACTTCGTGAATTTTCACTTATCGCGGGAGGTCCCGAAACGTAATTTCATATAAAACATTCGCATCAAAGCATTCTTCTACCAAGGTTTCTCATGTTATGAACAAAATAATCAGTTAATTTCATTTTAAATATAAATTAATTAATCTAATATACTAAAATTATTATTGATTTTTCATAATTATATATATTTATATATATATATATATATATATATATATATATATATATATATATATATATATATATATATATATAATTTGATTTTACTTACAATATCTTACCCACTAATATATGGTATATATTATATAAGTGTTTCAAGATGAATATGAAAATTCATTCCATTAAAAATTCTCTTCATCATAGTATTACTTCAATTATTATAAAACCTATTTTCAAAAGCAAATACTTAACAAAAATACGAATATATCATGTACTCATACAAATGAAAATAGTTGAGCGATTCAATAACGAAGCGCGAACAAAAGGTGACGAAGTGCAGCAGACAGCATCATCGTACCAACAACGCCGATGATGATACTTCTCTTTGTGTTTTTTTTTTTGAAAAGGCTTATGAAAAAGAGCAACACCACTAATTACCAGCTAGTACCGCTTTGATTGCGTTTTACTATTCGTCGTTTTTATTGACATAGACAAAATGCAACGAGTGAAAACGAGTCATTCGCGCGGAATACTTGCTAATTATTTATATCACAGAATACTTCACGATTTCCTCATTTTTGTAATAATACTATATCAAATTTGTAATTACCACTATATAACTAACATAACTTAAATATTGTTTCAATTTACTGCATTTGAATGAAAAAATATATGTAATTAAAAAATTGAAGATAAATAAGTAACGAGAATTCCAGTTACCTCTTATCAAATTATTTTAAAAAATTAATATCGAAAATACAAATAATGTATTTAATAACTTACCAAAGTGTTTAGAGCCTTTAGGTCTTCAATATTACTGATGGGTCCGTTTTGTCTGCCAGCAACCGATGCTAAAATTCTTCTTCGATGTCCGACTTTCTGTATCTCCAGCACCGCTGTCAACTCGACTTCCCATATTCTTCTTACTCTTTCCATGTCAGTATAAAGATGTTTTCTAAATGTATCTTGATAACACTCTAAACCTGGTAATTAAATATATGATAAAAAAATCTATAACAGAATGTAATACGATTAAATAAATTGTACCTATAGAAGTGAGCCATTTGTTGACAGCTTCGGGATCATTTTCATTTTCCTTATCAGTTACATTATTATTCAAATTGTTATTATTGTTATTTGCATTGTGATTTTTAACCATAGAAACCGATAATACTTCGTCGATCTTATTTGGTAACGATTTACAAGAATCCAAAACCTTTGTCTTTTCCGGTTCTTCTATGGCCATTTCGGCTAAATCACTATCCTCGATTACACCATTCTAAAAACGAGCATATATTGATCATACAAATCTTGATTACTATTTTTATTTTAGTTTTTTCTAATATTATACCACACAAGAAGCAGCCGTTCTGGACAGGGTTTTTTTAAATGATGTATATTTTAGTCTAACGAATGAGCACATTTTCAACGGAAACGTCAATACTATCCGATGACAAGTATATAAGTAAAAGTGAATATACCAAATATAAAATAAACATTTTGACGAACGATAATGTTATCTTTTTGTTACAAGGCATTCAGGACTAATAGACAATGCAAAACTGAATAATTTAACTAACTAATCATATTTTGATAAAAGCAAATGGGGTCGTAACCGAAACGGTTGACTGGTGACCAGAAATGATTTCACGCTAATAGCTTTTACATCATATTAATATATTTATAATTAATTAATAGCAATCATACCCTTTATTACCTCTATATATATAATGGATAAGTAAAAAAATATTTAATATTTTCATTTTTATGATTATATATATATATATATATATATATATATATATATATATATATATATATATATATATATATATATATACACTTACTATGAAATCGACGTGATCGTATCCATTGTTGATAAAGTTAGATTCCAAATGTTGTAAGCTGAGTCCTGTCAACCAACTTAAAATCGAAGGTCCAGTAGGTAAACAAGGACTTAGGGAACTTTCAGAACAGCTAAATCGAGCTCCCAATCTAGATTGAAATTCTTGTTCTAGTTCTTCAGCAAAAACACTTTCGCGTACAAGACGAGATCCGAAGGAGGCCATAATCTCATTAATTTTTGCCCATTCCTCCTGAAATAATATTTTTATGATGATAGATTCCAAAAAACAACATATAATTTAACTGAAATATTTTTAATTTACTTGTTCATCGAAAGGACTCAACATTGATAAGGGTTTATCGAGACTGGCCGTAGATGGTGGATTACTATTTTGTTCTTTGTCTTCTGTATGTCTATATTGCCAAGGATCCACATCAGGATCTATCCTGGTTCCAGGCTGAATTTCTTTAGATCTGTTAGTCGCAGATCCAATTCCAATAACTTGAATTCCATTATCATAAACACTTTTCAATTTTCTAAGTGATTTCGGTCTCTCGGCAGGAACAGGCCGCACTCCGATTCCGTCCAAAGTGGTTGTCGATCCTTTGAAGAGACCTAAATGATAAAATATCATGTAATATTAATTCGTTTATCAGAATCAAACTAATATATAACGAATATTTAACGTTGACTTTATTGTACATACAAATTCAATTATTGATTTATTTATTTGGAGTGAATTGAATATATTCAGTAAATTTTAAGTTTCATACATAAATGCATTTCTTTATGTATATTTATATAATTAAAAAAAATCTAAAGAATATCAATTTTTGTAAAATATATTATTTTAATATGGAAATATAATAGTACGATATAATAAAATAAACATGTACATGTATATGTAAGCACGGATAATAATATAAAATATTCTTATTATTATAAAAAGATTAACAATATTATTAAATAGATGTTATGCCTGTACTTGCATTAGCTCCTACATTCAAAACAGTTTTAGAAGGCCAAGTTACAAATCTAAACTAACCTGTTGCGGTTGTTGAAAGTTACGAAATTGTTTCAAGTTTATACTAGTGTCAATAACTCTCGTGATAAAGTGCAGTTGAGTTCAAAAATCGGTGATTGACACTTGCTGAGTAATGTTTACATTTTATTTCTATGTATTGTATTACTTTTTCTCTTTGCAATCATGGTGATGGAATAAAAATTTCAAAACCGGTCATAAATATAAATCAGTGGCTTTTAATCATTTCATTATCACGTAAAAATTTAATTAATTTAAAAAAATAATTATCAATAATAAATATTCAATTAGTAAACTGCTATAAACAATTATAATATTAAAAGCTATTTTCAGCAACAGATATCGCTAATTTATGTAATCGATAATATATTTTAATTATTAGATTTTGATAAGTTTAATAGTTTTATATTTGATTTCTAAATTTTAATGTTGAACTACACTCAAAAAACTATTCCATACGTTTTTTAACTTCCAATTTATTATCAAAGGAATAAATAATCAAAATTCCATAGAAACATAATATACGTAATTAATAATTATTAAATATAAACGAAATTATATATAAAGAATGAACTTTGTAAATTATTGAATTGGAGTTATTATAAATTCAGAAACGATATATTTAGACATAATATCAATAATTTGCAATCATATTGACAAGTAGACGTGTCATTTCACCGAATTCCAATAAATACAAAGACAACAATGATTTTTTTCCGTATAAAACCGTAATGCTTCGGATTTTTTAAGGTGATATTATCTATAAATTCGATGGCCATTCAATGCAAACCGTGTCGACAAATCATTTCGAATTGCAATCGTGTTACGATATCTTTAACTGGAGAGTGATTTTTTCTGAAAGAATGCAGTTTGTATTTTGAATACAATAAAGAAACGAACGTATAACAAAATAAAATATCTACTGACTTTTATATTAAAAAAATTATACAACAAATTAATTGTGCAAAAAAATATATTTTGGAAATGTCGAAAAAAATATGTCCAATTATCGGCCAACCATTCGTCGGCTACTTTATTATATTGTGCCAAGTAGTAAATTGATGTATTTTAGAGAGAGCAAAAAAAAAAACATGGATAATAAAAGAATCGTTATGTACATTCATGTTGTGTGTCATTATCCATTATTACATATATTAATCACTAATAGATATAACCTTGTTAGATAATTATATATTGTCACGACGATGTTGACAAATGCTACAATTTTAATATTCAATGTTGGGTGCAATCACTTTCGTTATAAATAATTTGAAAGTATTAAAATTGTATAAATAATGTTCTTAAAATAAATAACTCATTAATTTTTACAACAAAAACATATTGTTAAATAAAATATAAATTAACTAAGTAAAAAATGTCGTTCATATTTCTTTACAAGGGCAAAAAGGTATTCATTTAAATATTAATTTAATTCCTTTTTACATAAAAAAAACATTCCTAATTATTTATAAAAAAAAACATTTTTAAATTTGTTAAAGAAACGATTTACAAAAATATCTTTTTATATAGAAAATATGAAATATTTGTCAAATTTCTATAAAAGCATTAAAATTTAAATATTAAATTTATTTACAAACAAAATTACATTTTTTGGTTTATATATATATATATATATATATATATATATATATATATATATATATATATATATGTGTGTGTGTGTGTGTGTGTGTGTAATAGTTCTAATATAAAATCTTGATATTACATGAATAACTATGATTAAAATTGATTATGATCGTTTAAAAACATCAAGAAAAAAATAACAAAATTTTTAACTTACAATTCCCCATGAATTCATTAGTACGATTTTGACAATATTTTTTATATTGATAAATAGTTATACAAGAACAATATCACAGCGAACATTAAATGGCGTGCAATAATAAAAATAAACGAAGCGAAACTATTTAGTTTAAATATATATTAAGGAAAAAAATCGTTTTTGCGTTTTTACTGATAACCACTGAGTTTCGCGAACCATATTAGTCACCGATTATATTATAGGAATTTTCGTTTGAACATTTGAGGACGAGGTCACTGTGAATGTACGCAAAAACTTATGTTTATCTTCATTAATCTGCCGAATTTTATCAAAAATTATCACTTTTATTATGTTAGACGCTCAATGTAACCGCGATACAATTCGAAATCATTATTATAAAAACGATTCAATAAATTTTCCATCATATCAGCATAATTCTAATGAAAATGAGAATAAACTGCGAACTACTGAAATTTATGCCATTTAATCGCGAATCAAGTTTAAATGTATTATAATCAGAGATGTGCTGATGTGAACGGCAGTCGGTAAACTGACCAATAAAAATTGATCCAATTCAAACATTAGTCAAATGCATATTGTCTTTGATCATTCTATAGGGTCTTTTGGAAATTATATTCACCTTATTTATTAGGCCGTTAACCACTACTACTTCTTAATTAAAAAATATATTATGCAAATTATCATATAATATTTACTTTTCATGTGAAATTTAATGTAGTAATTTCAAAAGGGTTTAAACTTTCTATATCATATGAAGTACAAAACAATTATTTTTTAGATTATATACATTTTTGATAATATCTCAGATTCAATTTCTTGATTTTTTGAATTATCTATCTACTGGAATGTATGTATAATATATATATATATATATATATATATATATATATATATATATATTAAACATATGTTAAAAATACTAAAATGTTAAAAGCCTTCACGTCGAAACGATTAAGATTAAAATAAAAACATTTACATTTCATATCAGCCGTCAATAAAAAAATTTAAGTCGAAACTCCCGTTTAAAATCACAAATATCTTTTTGAGCGTGAATCGATTTCATGTAAAAACATCAATAAATATAAACGTCATTTTAAAAACAACTGAAATAACATAAAAAGAAAAAACAAAACGTGAATTGAATAATAACAACTATCGAATTTCTTTTTTCAACAAATGTAAAAAATAAAAATAACAATTGATAAAGAACGAACATACAGTTTCGGAACGCACTGTAATAATAATTTACTGATAAATCTGACAACAGTGAACATCTGACGTCACATTGACTGCCCCAATGACAAACAGAATTATGACATAATTATGCTAACTTTAATTAGAAGACATTTTTTTTGTTTTTATACAGGTTCTACATTATATTAAATATATTTCAAAATAAAATACTATATAATATAGTCTTCTTTAAAAAATATTTTAAAAATCATTAATAATTAAAACATAGTATGAAAATAATAAAAAACAAAAGAAAACTGAATGTTTAGATATAAACAAAAATCAATAGTAATTTAATATTATAGTTATCGACACTAACGATGAAACTATCCATAGTTTTGTAAAATTAATTATTTAACATTACAAAACTATAATTTGTTATAAATAATTTAGAAAACAATTGCATAAACGACCTTTTACGAGATAAATAAAATGTCAATTATAATTATATAAACAAATTCTTCTATTTAATATGAAAAATACAATAATTACCAATCTCATTAATTAATTTTAACATGAGATAGGAAATTATTCATATTTGGTTTATTAAAAATAATAATAATTTTTATATAAATATTAAAGAATATTAATTGAAAAAATATAAATAAATATCTTAATTCATGTTACCAAAATTAACACATTGTAATTATAGCAAAGTAAATAAATTATATTATAGATAAATGAATTCTGAAGGTTTTTTCAGAGAAAAATGATTCCGTTTTACTAAATATTGGTGCATTGTTCATCATTAAACCCAATAAATAAATAGTGTTTTTAAAAATGCGCAAGCAATATTATTATTTGATTATTTTCCTCTTGCTCAACCATAATTGTTTTTATTTACAATTAATTGTAAATAATAATTGTTATTATTAATAATTTTGTGTATAACATGAATACATTCATTCTAGAACAATTAATGATATTTAAAGGATAATGAAATATTGTTTCGTTAATCTATTTATGAATTTACTCAGGACTTTTTATAAGAAATTTTGTATATTATTAATTACATTAAAAAAATAAACAAAATTCATTACGTATAACTATAATCAATCAAGGAAACAATTTCAAATGTATAACAAATACAGTTTGTAATTGGACGAAAGAAATTCTTTATAAAATTGTTGGACACCAAAACAATTACAGAATACCTAAATGGAATATAAAACAAAATTGAAACGCAGGTGTTTTTTAACAAGAAAGAAGATTACTAATAAAATAGTCGACGGAATGAAAATATCGAACAAAAATAAAATATAATAAGAGCATTAGTGGATTCTGTCGTCCATGAACGGTTCACAGTAATGACGATACGTCGATTCTCCATTTAACAAACAAAATAACTCGTTCACAACAATGAAAGTGACCGACAATTGATCGGAAATCCGTCCGGTGCACTTGTCCACGCGACAAAACATTGACAGGAAGTGAAATTTGGAGAACTGCAACGGAACAAAATCACTTTACCTATATAAATTAATTAAACCACAAATATATATATATATATATATATATATATATATATATATATATATATATATATATATATAAAATGTCTTCTAATATAATCCAATTGTAATACATTTAATTAAAAAAAAATATTGAACCAAAATATACTAGCTACAAAAATGGTATACACGTGTACATAAGTAGATACGTGTATATATCTATAATATATAATTTTTAGTAAGGCTAACTTTTTCCAAACAAAAATATTATCTTCGATAACAATTTAATCTTGCTTACAATATTAGATTATGATAAAAAATATATAAACAGACAGTTGCAAGATATGTAAACAAAATTATAATATGATCATCCATTTTTATTGTTGTCATAATGAGAATTTTTCTTTAAAATATTTATGGTTTATTGAAGAAATATAAACAATTTCAATCAATTATTGCACTTTTCAGATGTGATGGTCCTGGTATAGTATTTAAAAGTAACTAAATTTATAACTTCAATAACTACATAATGTTATATCATCGACAGAACGTTAAAAAAATTGAAGATTTTTTTAACAATTTTTATACATAGAAAGATTAATATTTTTTGTCAAAAATGGACTTACACCACCTTCACAGAAAATGGTTCATATATTAACAAAAATATATAAAAGGTATATTTTAAAAGCTCACTTGTATTAAAATTAAACTACACAAAAGCGTCAAATAACCAAAGTTCAAAAACATGTATCCTGTTCCGTTAAATTACGTGAAAAAAATCAAGATTCAGGTAAAACTATTCGAGATTTTCTTATCTGGTAATAATCTTTTAAACACAGGTAAGAAAAACTCAGACAATTACATTTGAAATGCATCGCTGTATAAATATAATATCTCTCTAACCAAATAATGGTTCCCGGCTTTATAAGACTTCAAAAATAATTAATTCCAAACGTTTTAATAATTACAAAAAAATCAAAAGTATCTATCAATATACTAAAAACATAAAAAACGGTTCATTAATTGAACTCGTTTCGAGTTATATAAGTAAAAAAATAATAAATCAGTTCTCCTTCTTAGATTTCTTCACAATGACAAAACTTAATGTGACTAGTAAAAAGCACGATTGGATTTTTTCAAATGTGGGTGTAAGGAAAAAGAAACGAGTGTTTTATGAGATAGTAAATTTTAATCCCCCAGAAGGTAATCTCATCTAAACAACGTCTTGGATTTTTAGTATTATTGTTATTACACGTTTATTTATATGTCACTAGTTTAAAAAGATTTAATATAAGTTACATTTATTATTACGATATACAAATCAAATTATTGTAACTATAATATATATTATAAATATACATGGATGATGTTAAAATTATCATAATATTTGAATATCGCTGATTAATTTACACGTTGTATTCATTTATTGAATTATACGTTTGATGCTTATTTAATGAATATGAAATTAAAATAAACTAAAATAAATTAAAAATTAAATATATTATTTGATACATAAAACATACACACATACGCGCGCGCGCGCGCGTGTGTATGCGTGTGTATATTTTTAATGTTTACTTGTCTAATTTAGTAGGTCGTGAATGAGGATAGTAAAATTGAAATAAGTTACTAGATGAATGTACTATCTACAATGATTACATAAAGAATACAACATGATTTTTAGTCAATTTTTAAAAGCAGTCTTTCATGAACACAAAAAGAAATCTAGAAAACAAAATTAAAAAAAAATTATAACACGATTTTTTTTTCACAAAACTGAAATTCATGATCAAAGCAATTCAAATTTAAATTAAACATTGTAAATGTCGAGTACTAAATAATACGATATTGTAAAATGTGTAATATACTTTTGGAAAGTTCTTTAATATTTTAATTATATTAAAAAAAATTTGAACCTATTTTGATTGATGTTAATAGCTTAAAATTACAACAATGTACATAACAGTTGAGCGAATGTATTATTGTAGCAAGTACAAAATATCATATTATAAAAACAATTATTCAATATTACATTTAACAAACAATATAACAATGCAATTAACAGCATCATTTCCCAACTATCAAATAACCACAAATTTACAACATACAAAAGCCCAATTTAATTATCACAAAAGCTTCACACAGCGGCGGTCCCATCGTACAGGGAATTTCTATTTATTTTATTTTTTTCGTAAAAAAAGAAAAAAGGACTTAGAGAATTTCTCAAGCTAAAAACGCAGGAAATTACCAGAAATTTCTTAGACGGTTACAGAGAAAAAGTAAACGTTTTTTTACGCTCGTCGAAAACGACCAAGATGTATAACACATGCTCGATTCTTCCCACCGGTCGGTCTGCCAACGCGTCTATGGACGTCATTTCTTTATTGAACCGAAAGAAGCGTAATCAAGTTTAAAAATAAAATTCGAAATATATCGTCAAATACAAATTTTATTTGTATATACAAACAAAATGTAAGTTAAATAATTTCATTTCGGGCAAGCAGTATGATTATTAGTGTGCACGAAGGTGGAGTTTGAGTCAATTATATTTTTAGAATTTCGATAACTTTCAAATTTATTTTTTATTAACGTCTGTGGGTTGAAATAGAAACGTAATGCAATCGATCATAGATTTTAAATATAACATATAAATATAAATAATAGATAGGTTTATTCAAGAGAAAATAAAATTTATACGAAATTGAATTATTTTGAAAAAGTACTACGACTCGTAAAAATCAAAGCTATAAGAATATCAAAAATTGTATATAAATATACGATATATTAAAATAATATAAATAGAATAAAAAGTTAGGCATCACAAATGAAATTAGAAACGTTTTGGAAAAATAAAAAACTACTGATTAGATATAAAAAATGTATTGATTCTTTAAGATCATAAAAAAATTAATGGTGAACAAAATGACATATCACATTTACAATATAAAGCAAAGTAAGATAAAAAAATTGAAAATTATAAGAAATATAAAAATAGTTATTTAACAAAAAAATAATGTTTAATAATGATAACGTTAATAATATATTTAAAAATAAATAAAGCATTTTTAAATAAATAAAACATTTTTACGACTATTTTATGTTTCAATCATATTTAAATATATTATTTTTATTTTCAAAAATTATTAAAGAAAAGTGGTTTGAGGACTACTGTATTTAGAATCTTGAATTAAAAATTATGAATACGCCATACGTTTGACACCTTTACATAAATAACATCAATACTATAGAAAACTATTGTCATTGCGTTTTCCTAGAATAGAAACAATGTATCTAATAACGAAGAAGACATGAGAAGATTCCAAAGTTCAAACAAAACTATATTACACAATGCGAATGTTTCTCAGAATTTGACACATTCGCGATACTGTTTCGAGATGGGATCTGAATGTTTTTTTTTCTCTTTGTTGACGCAATTAAAATAGAAGTAAAAATCTAACAGGAATACCGACGAATGTGCATATATAATCGTGTGTAAAAGAATGAAAACAGATATAGTCGTGGCATATCCTGAGGTAATGCTCGGTGACGTGCTGTCCGTTAACGTTGATTTGTTGGAACCGAGCACGATTCACTATGCAACCGTTCTCAATGTATATTTGTATCGTTTCGGTCGCTTTAAATTAGACCTATTTAAATAACAAAGCCGTTATTCATTGCCTTTGTCAAAGATGATACTCTCGGTATCTTATTGGAAACAACGAGTCACTCCTATCAAAAAAAAAAAAAAAAAAAAAAAAGGAAATAAATGGGACAGATAACGAGGGATAAGTTAGTGTGCGACCTCGTGGATAACACAAAATCTGAAATAATTATCTTATTGTAAGCTGTTAAAAGAATTTTATCTAAAACCGGCATGATTACTAAAGAATAAAGAATTTAAACAATTATGAAAACACATTTATCAGAGGTATGGAAAATTTATATATAAAACAAAACTTTAAAAAAATCAAGCCTTGATATGTTTAAAAAAATCTTAAATTAGAAATACATGGTAAACCATATACAATATATATTATAAAACCAGACTGGAATTATGTAGGAATATTATTCGAATACTATACAATTTATAAAAAATAATTATATATTAAGATACTTTACTAATAAATATTTCAAATTATAATAATACTTTTATTACTATGTCAAAGTCTTTTAATATAATAGTTTTATAAAGAAACAATACTATTTAATATAGAATAAAAGTGATACATACCTATTTGATGATCAGGTGCCATTATTTAACAGGAATCGTTAGAAAGTTCACTTATTTCAAGAGAAATTAAATTGTACACTTAAAGAAATCACTTTTTACTAATTCCAACTCAGACTGCACTAAGATTAAAATAAATACATTACAATTAAAATGATTACGCAAATTTATAAAATATGCTAATTCTTAAAAAGAATTAGCGTACAATATTTTAGCTATTTGTGGTCATTGTCGAAAAAATAAATTATATATATATATATATATATATATATATATATATATATATATATATTTATATATATATAATATGATATGATATATAATATAAACATTCATCCGGCTAATTAATCGTAAAATAAATTCAAAAATATTTTTATTTTAGAAATATTTTATGTAAAAAATAAATCTTATAAAAAACGGTATAACACCCGATCGATCGTAAAAGAATATTTCGGATGCATAGATAAAATAAAAAATATTGACTTTCACCGTTGTCAGTCAAACGAAACATCTTGACGATTTAATCAGCGTTTGGAAAATTCGTAATTAATATTTGGACAAGCGTGGAATTTTGTATGAACATAGTAATTACAAGCTCGTAATAACCGGTAAAACGACGTATTTCAAAAAATCGTGCGCGTTTGTCTCTCAAAAAAAATAACGATCGATTGAACATGAAAAATAATTTATATACAAATAAAAGTTATTTTTTTCATATTTTTTGATATTGTTGTGAACCCATATAGGTCACAGAATAAATATTTGCCCTTAGCTTCCTTACCGCAATCGGCCAAGGTTAGTTATCGATAACTGACGACGTATTTTGATACAGAAAAATATTTGAAAAAAATACTACAAAAAAACTACAGTAAAATTTAAATTATATATATATATATATATATATATATATATATATATATATATATATATATATATATAATATTTAATATTTTTTATAAATGTAATTAATAAGGAAAATAGACCTTGATATAAAAATTTTGCTCTATAAGATGTTATGTATCCCTTGAGAATCACTAAAAAACATTCGTTGAAATGTTTTTCTTATAGTAGTCAAAAAAATTATCGGTAATTTGGTTTCGTTCCAAACATTTAAGATTTTATCTTTAAAAGCATTTTTGTAAATTACATTATCTTCCTTTTTTTGTAAATTTAAAAACAACATATACCAACTCTTAAAAATATTTATTCTCACAGCAAAAATCATTGCTAAATATTATCATTTCTTTTATAAATACAAATTTTATACAAGCTTCAGTATATGGTTATTAAATTCTTCATGATCAAAACAGTCTTTATTTAAATTGTGCATCGACTCGCTCCGATTTCACAAACCAAAGAGTACGCGTTCGTGTTCGAAAATCTATTGAATTGTGAAACTTGATCGTAAAGTGCTTACATATTTAACGACCCCACATTATTTACCCGACGATACCAAAAATAAACCGGAATAATCCCTCAAAACTATAAATACTTCTTAATTAAAACCCAAGTTAAATATTAATACACTATGTTTTTGAAATAAAGGAAAAAATCATATTGTATAATCATAAAAAGTTTTGTACTAAACACATTTTTCACTTATAATATGTATTTAAAACATTAAATTGTATAAAAGTAAAAAAAAAAAAATTTTTAAATTGCATCAATGGCGTTCGATTCAAAAATGTTAATTGAAAAAACAGAATGCCCATTAAAATATTTAGTTAGATCTCAAACATACAAAAAGATACGTTATATGTTCAAACTGTGTCACGATTTCGTAATGAAAGATTTGTCTTAAATTATGAATATTTATTATAGACAATTTATGCAATTAATAAATATTACAAAAATCTATTAATAAATTATTAATTCATTTAATTTAAATAATAATGTCTGATTAATGCAAATATATTACAAGTTTTGAAATTTCCTATTTAGCCATTATTTTTTTATAATTATTAATTTGCATTTTTGGTTTCTAATAAATTATATGAAATTATACATTTTCGATATACCGTAATGGGTAAGAAGATTTATTGTATATGTGAATTCTGAATCAAGTCTTAACTTTCGATATAATAAAATAAATTACCTTTACAAAAATATATTTATAATATAAGCAAGCGTTGAATAAAAATGAAAAAACTTGCTTAAAAAAAATACGAAAAGATAATTCAACTCATATTAATTAATTTATTTTAATTTTATATAATATATTTACCATATATGGATATAGAGTACAATCTTTCCATTTTTTTGAACGTTGATTAAATATCATTAAAATACGAAATTTTGAAAAGATATATTTACAAAACACTACATTACTGCAAATTGTGAAACGTGGATTTGTGGTAAAATCGAAATACAACAAGATAACAAAAAAGCTTTTTCGTTAGTATATTGGCGCCTAAATAATTCTACTTTTTTACATCATAATATCCTGTCTGCGCGATTCAATGTAAGCATTTCGTAAATGTTTTTTTTTTAATTATAAGAAAGCTTCAGACACTTTCACTCTTCTTGTTATATACATAGCATACTATATATTATTCATTATGTGGGAGAAGGGCAGACTAAAATACAACTTATATTAATATTCTATAATTTTTTTAAAAACATAATTTAAATATCTGAAAACTGATATCTAAATAATATATATTAGTTTATCGTTTAATATTTATCGCAAATTAAAAATCAAAATATATTAAAGAAAAAAATACGTTGAGTATTAAATTCCATATTTATTGATGGATAGAAAACACGTATTATATATAATAACGAAATATTGTCGAATTACGAGTATACAATATAAAAATAATTTTCAAGGCTAACAACTATGATATTATAAAATGTATGTGAAATTTCATATTTTCATCTGAGAATGTGAAATGTAATATTAATAGAATACCGGTTTACGTGTTAATTTTATACACATTATTAATAAGCTGTCATAAGAAATCAGTAAAAGCAATTACAATATTTCTTATACCAAGATTCATATATAGTTCAATACAAATTTATAAATATCACAATATTGAAGAGTTACATGTTCATTTTTGGTTTAACTGTATTTGAATACTTTTTGAATAACAGAAAATATATGTAGATTGCTTTGTTTAAAATAAATTCTAACATCAAAATCAAAACAAAACAAGAAGGTACTATATGAAATCAAAATATTATTATTGAAGAAACTATCAATAAAATAATTATAAATTGAAACATACAAATATAGAAAGTAATTTTCAAAGAATATTTTACCATTATTAACCTTATTTTTTCTTTTTGAAAACTTTCTGTCATATTAATTCTACTTGCATGTGAACAAAAAAAATAACAATTGACTCAAATACCATAATTATATAAATATTACACTACTCAACAACGATATAATTTTAAAATAATATTTTTCTTAAGAGTGGATATTAATAATATTTTTAATCCAGTTGTATATATGGCAAACAGACTATTTTTTTTATAAAAATATTTATAATTATAATGGTAGTAAAAATAATTCTTAACGTATCAACTTCAGTGAATTACTCGGTAAATCAATATCTATTGATATGACACAATTGAAAATACTACATATAAATTTTACTACATCACAAAATTTATAGACTAAAATGTCGAAGGTTGAAAACGTTTAACTTATATAAAGTTTTGTATGCATATACCTTTTGTGCTGTCGCAGACTCATATATGAATGACATGTACTGAATATATAAACAGTCGATTTTTGGTCACGTATAAAATATGTACCGGCTTCGGGTGCGTAAAGTGGCCAAACGGCCGATTAGGCGAGAAATATATGCATGAGATACGAAATTCAGGCTTCGACCCTAAAGGGTCAATGCGCCATTTCATGTCCTCGAACCCGGTATACCAAGGGCGTAAGGATTCTTGCGAAAGATCCATTCGTCTTGTCGTAAATAAAGTATGTATGCAGGAAAAAAAGAAATAAAAATAAGAATGAAAAAATAAATGTACCGCGAACAAAAGATTGAGTACATACATACGTCACATAAAATATGTATGTAAACTGATCACTTGCATGCGTATATATCATATTAATTATTATATAAATAAATGAAAACAATTTATACATTAATTTAATAACGTATTATTTGTTAAAATTTACTGACTTTCAAAAAACTTAAATTATGACTAAATGAAAGCAAATATTTGAAATGGAATCAAAAACACTTTATATATAAATTTCTTTATGAATGATAACTTAAAAAAAACTATTTTTTTCATTTATTTATGCTATTTAAAGGATTGCTCAATTTATATAATATGATTTAATAATTAATTATAAAAAATTATAACTAATACAATTACTAAGAAGACAATTTGTAATAATTTTATGAAAATATGTATATTAAATTCCGTACTAAAAAGAGCTAGTTACACTAATATAAGTATATTAGACGTTTGAAAGTGGGAAGGCAAAACCTATACATAAAAATGGTTGATCCAATAAAAATATATATAATAAACGAAAAATTAAATTAAAAAATATCATAATTGATGCGAAAATTATATAAATATAATATTAAATTAAGATACTTTAAAAATGTTAAGAATAAATCAATAAAAAATAAACGTTTTATAAAATATCACATAATTTAAATTATTTTCAATTGTAAAATATAAAAAAACAACATAATACCCACATAATTAATTAGCTTATTTTTATATATTACAATATTTATGCTTGTAACGCTAAAATAAAATAAAACAAATATTATTTTATGAAAATTTTTATTTTTATGATAAAAATAAAAATTTTGCGTTATTAAACAATTTTTTGCATAAGCAACAGTGAAATTCCAGTTATAAATATACATATTTTTATTAAAATTTGCATA